>VWZP01008265.1:0-405088 GCA_013396995.1 Dicaeum eximium | reverse complement strand
CAAACCCCCCAGAAAACCCTGGAGTGCATGATACTGTGCTGTGACTTAAAATACAAAATGTAGAAGAGCATCTTAATTGAGGCTGGGAGCAGAAAAATATATTTATATGATAAAAGGCAGCTTCTCAAGTAAGTAGAAGAATTTAGGTGAGAAAGGAAATATGTAGACCTTATCTACCAACTTGATCACTGCAGGATCATCCCTTTGAGTCCTTCCAAGAAGCATACACAATGAATTGTATTTCTTATTTTGACTGAAGTATCCTTGCAAAATATTTTTATCAACATTTTCTCTAAACTAAGACAGATTATTTTTTCCCTATTATCTGCACTTGCCCACTGTGTTCCTCCCTCATGTGCAAATCTGATTGCATCATCTTTCTCTTCATATCTGTCAGCATTGTAAGCCTTGCCCACTCATTCCTTATCTCCTGTAAATGCTGCATTCTTCTTCCTGTGGTGTTCCTGTCCTATAAATACCAGCGTTTGCAGCTGCTGCACTCATTTTTTTCAACCTCCTTAGCCATTTCTCTGCCATCATAGCCATAAGGAGTTGAGATGATGATGGATTTGGTTGGCAATTGCATTACTTTAATGATAAATGTTACTTGTGTAGATGCATTTATAAATGCTTTTATCTTGCCATGCTTGCCTTCTCTTCCCCCATGGTATACTCCTTGTTTTCTTAGCCTGTAAGCTCTTCATTCAGTGATGCAGTCTTTGTTTTCATATGGAACAGTGTGTTCTAACCCTATCTGAGGGTAATGTAATGTAAACTCTGTATAAAAATACTTCATTATTATGTAAGATGTTTTGGCTGGTGTAGAGGGGATCCTCAGTGTTTGCTGTGAATTGTGTCTGATGGCAGTGTTGGAGCTAGAATATGAAAAACTGGAGTCTTAGTAGGCTTTGAAGTCTGTCACAAACACACCATGGCTGTAATGCTGTAGGAGATAAAAATAAGGAGTTAGCATGAAAACGTATCTCAGAAAGGCTTTAACACCATAATGTAGGTATGTATTTGGAGCACGATTATCCTAGCATTTTTTGTGAAGTACAGAAAGTACTTACTAATGTGCAAAGGAGAAGAAAGTGATTTTAATTGGAAGCCAGTACAATAGTCCTCAAAAGGGAGAGATGTCTGTGATCTCCCTGACAGTTGACACTCTCCACAGTCACTAGAAAAATGTGCATTTTGAATTTTGAATGAACTGAATGCTACAGTGCTGTGTCAATAAATCAGAAATGTATCCTGGTACTTACTGGTCATGACTGTGGTTTTTTGAGGAACTGTGTGCAGTACAGCTGTCTCTGAGATGAGAGGAAAGCAGTGCTTCAAGAGCATCTTCAGTGCCAAGTGCCCTCTACAGCGTTTTGCTTACAAAGAGAGAGAAGGCAGTATTATAATCAGTCTGCCTTGGGGAATGCTGCAGGAGAAAGATGACTAATGATTTTTTTTTTTTAACAGTAAAGCAAACTGCAAAGGAAGAGGGATTACCAGAGGGATTTAAACACGGACTGTAATAAAATATTGATTTCAACCCCTTTTCCTCTCTGCCACACTAATGAATGTTTTCATTTACTTTGTCAGGATGAGTCTTACAGTGCAGACCTCAGGTCAGTGATGAACGTGTCCTCCTCTTCTAGAGAGCCAGTCTAGCTGTGTGGGTATAGCAAGACTGAGATGGTTCTTGTCTCAGCATTGGAAACGTGGTGAGCTCTTCAAACACGGAAAACACCAGACTGACCAACAGGGTCAGGTGTACTGAAGTGAATATGGCTTAATCAGGAGCAATATTTTCAGGTGGCTGTGGGATACATAGCTTTGTGTTTAAAAATGGAAAACATAGCTATTCACCATGCTTGTTTTCCTCATTCATACATAACAATTTACTTATTCTTTTCATTTTTAGTAGAAAGTGGCTGCTTTTTGAGCCAGTCACAACAATGCCACCACATCACAAAACTATTTGAGAAAATGAACAATATAAAGGAGACTACTAGTTTAAAATATGTGTTGTCTGAGCACATTCTCTCTGGGCAGATTTTACTAGGTTAATACACACCTTAAAATATGTAGATAGTATATTTGGTATACAAAAATAGTCTTAAAGACAAGACAAAAATAAAGGAATCCTTGACATGATTCAAGACCACATACTCTCAATGAAGTAAGGAAAGATGAGTAAAAGTCTGCCAGAGTGCTTCAACTGGGATTGTGATTAATGACACCACATGTGAGTAAATACAAGCTGATCACATGTTTGCTTTTGGCATGTGTTAGCAGCTAACAATATGCAGGATTTCATCTCTGCTAGTAACCCCCTAAGTGTGGTTACATTTCAGTCTCATATTTGTGCCAGTTTTAGCATTGCCTAAACCTCCTTGACTGGCAAAGAGGGACCAATCTTGGCTCTAAACTTTGAAAGACTTAAGGAAAAATTTGTGAAATTAGCAGCAGTCTTGAATATTTGATTGTTGTCTGTCCAAGGGTAAGAGGGAGGAGGCAAAAAAAGGCTCTGCCTGAGTTGCACATATACCAACCCTGTACTAGTAAGGCCAAATGGTCAATTTAGGCATTTCTGGTCTTTTGTAATGACTTAAATGACCTGCAATGATTAAAAATCCCACACCTGTGTTATGTGAACCCTCTGGTCTTTCAGGCTGTTTTGCAAAATACTGATGTCCCCATCTCAGAGGAGAAGTTTAAAAAAAAACCAACCAAAAAACAGAAAAGAAAAAAAAGTAGAGAGAAACAAACTCATCCAGTTATCTTCCAGTTGACTAATTTTTGTGGGTGCTGTGCCAGAAATGTGCAGAAAATAGTTAGGGTATGGTTGTATTTTGTGTGTTTGTTTTTAAACTTTGATTATCACATGCAATTATTCTTGCTTGGACACCCAGTATGTGCATACTATTGTCAGGAGTGTAATGGAGAGGTAATTTAAGCTGCTCTGGTGCCAATCTGTATGCATGGCAGTATGCAAGGTGTAAGCCAACCTGTGCCATCACTAGACAGCCTCTCATTAGCTTCTTCAAAGATATTTCAGTGGTCTGACACTGCAGGTTAATTGGCAGAATAAAATAATTTCTACTTTGTGACATGGTTTAATAAGAAAAGCTAGCTACAATATAGGTAATATTTTCACTTTAATGATCACAATCTTGGTTTGAATTCTAACTGTATATTTTTACATGTTGCATTATTTATTTTAATGTAAACATTTATCGTAAAAATGGTAAGTCAGAACAAAAAACACTACATGTCAGCACTCGGGGATAGATTTTACCACACAGCAAAAGATTAGATCTTTGTTGATTGACCTATTTTTCTTTTGCCTGTTACTTGGACTGTGGAAGATTAAATTTTATTCCATCATTCAGCTGCCTGTTAGTAGATTTGTTAAAACCTTAGTTCATTTAATAGTTACAGGATTAAGTCTTCTATTGTTTAATGGTTCTGTTCAGCCACTTTTCAACTGATGCTTGCTAAAATGTGCTCTATTATAAGATGCTTCAGTCTTTCTGATGAGGATTCTGTTCTTTGAACCTGCTGTGTGTTTAAAACCTTGTCTTCTGTCAGGAATTAACATGCTTGTATGTGAACAGATAGTGTGGTATTAGCTTTAGAGTTAAAAAAAAAAAAGAAATGCACAACTGAGTTGAAAAGGGTCCATAATGGTCGCTGTGACTGTGGCAGTATCCAGAGTTTTTCAGAGCCTGGCTCTGGCTGCAGAGCACAGACTGGGGCCATACCTGTTCTGGAGCACTCATGCTCTGGAAACAACACAATGGTTATATTGATAATTCTGTTGTGCTGCCAACTGTAGCAATATATTTATTGCCCCTGAAATTTTAAATTTTCTAGGACAGTAAATAAGAATAATGATCACAGGTTTTAAAAATTCGGCTTGGTAACCAGGAGTTTCATATGAATAGAGATTAGGGGCATTATAGGTCTGAAAATGTTCTTACAGTCCTGTATGTGTCTCTTAATCCACAAATATATCTGCTTAGATTTATCCCATTTAACTCTATCAGCCTGAGTGCACTTCCATCAGTATTTACATTTCCCTGTGCTATTGTGTACTTCCTTGCTTATCTTGCCATAGTACTTAAAAAAAAATTAGCCCTTTTGTTACTTTGCATAAATATGAGAGTGATGATAAGAAGGAAACAAAACAGAAATTTATTTGGTTTTCCCTGTCTACTTTTAAAAAATTATTTTTCTCAGCCAATGTGCCGATGCGCTCTATTTACAATTTTCTTTGAACTTTCATAAGCACTCCCCTTTTTGTCCACTGATATTCTCCCTGGTCAGTTGTGTGTTTCCTGTTTTCAAACTTTGTCACAGCCATGTTACTTCCTTTTTCAATGAAGCTGAAATGTTCATGTGGTTGATGACATGTATCTGTGTAAGGGGATTTATGAGCTGCTGGAGGTATGAGTACCTGTTCTAATGTTTATCATGTGTGGATTGCAGTGAATAACAGCCATTTAAAAAATTGAACAGCTGAGTGACTCTACTGTTCAACAACTTAAAAAAACCATCCAAACCATAGCCTTCTTTCGCTGTTTATACCTTATAGAAGGAAAGTGAGTTGGTATCATTAATACACAAAGATGGGTGATGTTAAGTGATATTTTAATCCCATGTTAAGTGACAACAGAAGTCGGTAACTAAATGGGTGAAGATGATATAAATTGATACAACTACCAGAATCTGTACAGTAAAAGATTCACTTGACCTCATGTGGCTGTCTTCAGTGTAGGCATCCACATTCTATCTGGTTACACAGACTTCATTGTTGGTGGGGAGATGCTGGCACCTGGGGGGATTCAGCCTCTTTGGGATTAGATTAACCAAGTAATGAGTTGAGCTCTCAACATAGGCAGTTTCCCTGCCTGTGGTAAAAGGAGCTTGGTAACTCAGATGAAGACACTGATAGGCAGAATTTGTTTAATCTGTCTAAAAGTTAATGGTTGAGAATTGTCATTGTGCCTGTTCTGTCAGTGGAACAAGCAGAATTGTAGCAAAGCCATTTTTTCCCTCTTAAAAATAATGGTGATATCCTTAATGATCTTGATGGTATGCTAGGGATTTATACACCTACAAATGTTAGGTTTAGTAGCTTTTTTTGAAATCTAGTTCCGGCTAGATTTTTAAGAGGACCTTTGGACATAGACAAGCATAATGTAAAATAATTTAATTTACACTTCTTCTGGATGTGGCGTTTTCTTTAAGCATATGCTTTCTCAAGCATGTTAACAGAGGGATGACATAATTGTAATAATTCTCCTAGAGGGATAAAGTATGAAAGTGATAAAATATTCAATCACTTTTCCTAATGATATTTCTAAGCAAAAATAAACCAGGGCAATGCTAAGTCTTGCCCTTTTTTTATTCTTCTTGGAGGAATGGTTTGCTGACTCATTTTGATTGGAAGTTTTTCCAACTTTAACATAGCAATTTGGGGGTGTTGCATATTTAAAAAATAAAAAAAGCAAGCTCTTTTTCCTAGTCTTCTATATAATAAGCATGAAGAATAACTAATCAAAACTCTGATGAAGATCCAATTTTTAAATGTATGCTTTACTTCTTGTTTCCATTATGTTATTCTACTGACTTATTCACAATGGGTAAAAGCTGAATTTCTTATGTAAAAAAAATAGATGCTGCAGGTTCTCTAAATACACTTTGTACTCTCTTAAAGTCAGGTTAAATTGTACTCAAGATACCATATTTTCCAGTGTATAGAAATCTCCAAACCACGTTTATAAATGTAAGGTGATGGGTGCAACTTGCAGATCTGCCATTTCCTCAGCTGCTCTTGTCATTGTGTAGTTGCTTGTTTGAGTAGAAGCAGCAGTGCAGGCGTGGGGGGACAGCAGTAATGTCCTTACTGTCATGTCTTTTTGGATGGAAAGCAAGTGTTACTTTCCAGTACATATTCTGGGGTATCCTGTAAATACTGCATAGAAAAGCACACATCGGTCTTCCTTAAAATATTCAAAATTTTCTTATTGTCCTTCTCCTTAACAATCTTGCATCAGCTCACTTGAACACATTTGCTGCATTTAGTATTTTCCCTTGCAAGTTTTAGTCCTCATCTTTTCTAGTTGGGTCTTCTTCCTACACTCTTCTGAGCTTTCTCATCCTTCTTTGTCTACTGTCTTCAGCTGTCTATTTTTACCTTGGCAACATACCTTTTCTTTGTCAATGTTCCTTCTCTTTCTTCCAGAAATTTCGCTGTATTTTCCTATTGCTTCGCTTTTTTCTGCTCTCAGTGATTTCTGCCCATTTTATTTTACTCCATGTGTTTCCCAACAGTCTCTGCAGTCTTTTTAGTAATTTCTTTTCCTTCATATAGTTACTAATTAATATTTGAAGCTATATTGGTGATTCTCATAACTTAGGAAAATCACGTTGTTTAGAATCAATTTGTTAGATGGTCTCTTCTTATGATGCTTGTTCATAGTTTCTCATTATGGTTGTTAAATACCAGGAGCAAATAAAGATTATGTAAATGTAGTAACATTCCATGTTTCCCAAAGGTAGGGTGAAGTGGTAGTGGCATTTAAAAATATATGATCTTTGAAGCATGTTTCCTTCCCTCTGTGGGAGCCAGGATAATCGTTGGTGAGGTTTGGCTGGGCTAGACTTGCCACTCCTGTTGAAACTTGAATAATCCAATTTTCAAGCATGTGTCTTCTGTGACTGTAAACTTAGATACTTTAGGGAATGGTGAATAGTATAGTGAAACTTGAAGAGAATTCAGATAGTACAACTTTCCATGTTCTTTCATCAGGTTTTTTATTTTATTCAACAAGGTTTTCTGTTTGTTCACCTGTGTTTATATAAAGGGAAATGTTCTAAGGATGCTCCTTTGCTCTGAGTCCTCAGCAAAACCAAAAGCAGGTAGAGTGTTATCTGCCAATCTGTCTTCCCATTTTCTTTTTCCTTTTGATGTCTTTGTGATTATCTGCATTGGTCAGTTTCTAAAACAGTTTCTTTTAGTTCAGTAGGGTTTTATTTTTATGAAAGACGTAACGGACACTGTTGGCAGCCTGTCCAGCATTGTATATTGTTTAAATGTTCCTCTAACAACTGCCAGACTTAGGACTGTGTTGTTGTAAACCTGTCTTGCCAACAGTGAAGTCTCTGCCTCATGTGTGCAGGGAAAGACCGGCATGTGTAGAAGCCCTGAGTTCCTGGTTTGAAGATGCCATCGGCTGGGTTCGGGCACGTGGCAGTGGTGCCATGTGCAGGGTCAGTGACAGCAGCCACCGGTGCTGGGACAAAGGGTGCAGAAGGCTGGGTGACAGGCTGGCTGATGTCCTGCACCTCCAGCAGCATCTTGTAGCTCAATAAAATCTGCGTCATGCAATCCAGGAGAAGACGGGAGGTACCAGAGGGCCATGGCATCACCACACATTTGCGGAGTGGAGGGTGATTTCTCACCACCTACATGGCTGTGTCTTCACTACAGAAGAAACTATTTGTAGCCAGCTTTTAGGCAAGACAATAGCAGGTTTCTCATATGATTGCTGAATAAGTGATGGGGAAGTCAGATGGAGAAGAGGATAGAAAGCGAAAAGAAAAAAAGTAGAGCTAAAAAAACCAGCCTTGAAAAGTCTTAATGTTTAAGAGGTAGGTTGGCAGGCCAGCCAAGAACACTTGTGATTCTACATCACAGTGGCTGATTATGATACAATGTAGATGAGATATTAATGAACAACAGAAAAAAAAGGGAAGCAGCATAGATCTAAATTTACCAATTGCAGGATCAGATCTCATCAGGCCTGGACAAACTTTGCTTTATGTAAATACTTCCCTTATTGGCGTTGTTTTCAACTCTGTTTTTTCCTATAAAAATATTTTGTCCTTAGTAGCCAGAATTTTCTTCTTGATTTTCTGATCAGATTTTAAAAAATTTCTTCTTCCTTTTCTCATATCTTGCAGCAAAAATTTATAGCTATTTCTCCAGATTCCAGACTTCAGTCATTTACTGTTGTTGCAGATGTATGATTTTTTTGTTTAAAAATCATCCAATTTCTTTGAAGAACAGAGCAAAAACAAAGCAAGGGGATATTTTGACATGTATTTGCATGCATATTGTATGTTTTATCTATAAAATTAAAAATATTCCTATTTGGAGTGCTTCAGGACTAGAAGGCTTTCATAGCATTCCCTTACCTGGAAACACCTCATATTTTCTCTTTCCATTTTTGTGGATGTAGTATGTCCTTTTCAATATTTCCAATTATAGATATTCAGTACATGTATGTATTATGGGGTAATTACATTCAAACTTCACAAAGACAGGCACCTGAAGAATTAAAGGTATTTCCATTCCTTACAAAACGGGAAGTGTTAGCTGGCTGAGTGCCAAGTTATCAGTGTTGGGTTTTTTTAACATTTGTATCAGTTTAAAGAAATGCTTTCCTGTGTTACTGCTATGTCCATTGCACTCAGGAGAAGCTCAGTAGAAAAATCCCCAGAATTTTCATGTTGCTATGTAAATCCAGAGCACTGGCAATTAAAGAGTGAAAATGGTATATGTGAGAAAAACACTTGAAATATAATTAGATGGTCCCTCCTTTTGTGGGCACTGCATGTGTATTTAAAATTTGTCATCGTTACAATTTTATCTCCAGTAATAATTCCGAAATTTAATTTTTTTGTGTTACAGCTTTACTGATGATACTGTTTCCAAAAGATTAAACTTGATCAAGATGTAATTTAAGAATAGGTCGATGCATTTATTTAACTAAAACATCTAAGGTAATGGAACAAAGCTATATTAACAGAGAATCGTATTTGTTCCCAGGTATGATCACTTCAGCTTTGTCGTGGTTGCTGGGGGTGTGTGTTAGAGTAGACAGAGATTTCCTTCTGTGCAGTGTCTTGGGGTTTTCTTGCTGTCAGTGGTGATGGCAGCAGGAAGGCACATCCACTGCGAGAGGCAGGGATGGCTGCACTCAGCCATTCCAGTGACTGGAAAGTGGTGGTGCTTTCACGTTAAGTTTCTTCTGCCAGTTGTGTGCTTTAGCTCAGAGACAGCAAAGGTGTGTGCAGGTGCCACAGATCCAAAGCCTTTTCCTTGCAGGAATTGATGTTGGTGTGACAGGCTTGAGCAGGATTTCAGAGCTTGCATTAGCCCTTCAGTTGTCTTTTCAACAAGAAGCAAGCTGCAAAGAGCATACTGGAAGGATGGCTGACTGCTCAGATAAAGAATTTCGAGGTTTGTTTAATGTTGGGAAGGTTGGTGTGAGACAAATCCCTCCTATTTCATTCAAGGGTGACTGGTTCCAGAGCCTGTACTGCTGAGTGGACATGGTGAGGCTTATTTACACAGGAGTTGTCCATGTTCAAATGCAGGAGCTAGAGGTAAAGTGAGGAGTACATGATGTTATTTGGTGAGTGTGGCATGGTAAATCTGGCATCAGTATCTTGGTTTTGGCACTTTTAATGGCTGATGAGGATGCTCCTCTTCCTCTTACTCCTTCATTAAAACACTTTTTTTTCCCTATTCTGTCCCTTGTTTCTGTTATAAACAATATGGAACATTTTATATGAAGTTTGATGGAGACGGCTCTCTAACCTGTCCAGTGTTCCCCAAGACTTAGACTGTGGGCAAGGTAATCACCATGTGGGTCCACGTCCCAGTGGGGCACAAATCACTGCTGAAGTGGAAAGATTTTTGGCTTGCTTGGTGCTTGGGATGATGTGCTTTTTTGGTGGAGCTTTTTCTGAGAGCTGCTTGTACTATGAGCCCAGGAAAACCCCTTCTCATGTCCTAGAAGAACAAGGCTGAGAATGTCTTTGCATCTGAAAATTCAAGGAGTATAAGAGCCTGATGATCTGCTGGATAAGAAATGTCAAAAACCTTGCAAGAATATTTGGAAAAACCAGTTGTGTAGATACTGTGATAATAATCACAATAGAAAAACATATTGAATGTCATAGGGTAAATATGCTAAATATGTCAATTAAAAATATTTCTACTGTGAGGATTTCTATCTGTAAATTTTGTAAGGAAAAGTAAAAATATAAGGCTTTTTAGAGCAGTGAATGATTCTGAAAAATAAGACTAAGAAGAAATTCTAACCTGAAGTTTAAGGTTATAACATGTATTCAATAACTGTGACCTCATTTAATCCTTTTGGGTAAATCATGTAGCTTCATCTCCTAGGAGAGGGAGGAATCAATGTGTGCAAGATTTTATGAGTCACTGCTTTATAAGGTAACATATGCTTGACTCAGTTGAGATGAATAGAAACTTGTTTTTCCTTTAAAACTGGAATTGTCATTCTGCTACATTAGAGCAATTTTTTTCCTTGAATTTTGAAAAAAAAATAAAAGCACAATAACAAATGATGGAAAAATAATAGTAGTTGAAAATTTGAACAGCACTTAAGACATTTAGGCAAATTACAGATCTGAAAGAAAATGCTATTATCAGAAGGATCCTAACACAGTAATAATTGTACACTAGAATATAAAGGGAATAAAGTAGAAATATTTTGGATTAGAAATCAGAAATCATTGTCTGTCCATTGAGTTAAGATGGTAAGGAAAGTAGAAATTATGTAGTCTGAGGATGTCTCACACTCATTATTTTGCTGGAAGTTGAATTTTTTCCAGCTTTAGCAGAAAAGCTGTTCATGTGTGCTCAGCAAACCACTTGCCTCTAGATAAGGTTTGGAAAATACAGCAAAGGACTTACTGTGTTTTATCTAACAGAGTAATAAGTTTTTAATTCACTGTCTCTAGCTACCTTGTGTCCAACTATTTCCAGATTGGAAATATGGTTTTTTGCCTAGGAATAGGAAGCAATTGGCAGCTGATTTTTAAAGGACAAAGGATATGCTCCAACATACTTTGAATATTTTGGGTTGGGTTGTTTGTTTTTCCCCCTAAAATTAATAAACTTGTAGGAATATGCTTTCTGTTTTCTGGCAGCTCTAGGAAATGTTCTCAACTCTGTTCCTGTCCCCTCCAAACAAAACCATTCTCATAAACCTTAAATACTTATAAATAATAAAGTTCAGTACATCAATAATTAGGAAATAACAAGCACAGATATATTTGGGGTGAATAGCCCTTTCTTTGGTGTGCTTACTGGTATTTAATCTGACAAGTAGTTAACCAAAATGAAGACCTTTTTTTTCTTTGCAGAATGGCTTTTTGTAAAAGCACAGATTTTCAAAGAAACTTTGGTCAGAGTTGTTTATTGGCCTGAGATGGCAGGAGGGAGGGAAAAGCAACGTGGTGCTGGGCATACTTCTGGTACAGCAAATGCTGCCAGACCCAGCAGAACTATGAGAATGAAGAATTCCTCTTATTGTCACCTTTGTGTTTCAGTAAGCACTTTATTAAGGACTATTACAGTCTGGAAATGGATCAAATGCCAGATTATGTCAAGGAGGCTTAGTTATGTTACATGGATGACTAAAAGAAATGCAAATTAATAGTTACGTTTAAGTAGTTAAACATAGGTAATTCTGCTTCCCTATGTTCATAATGTGCCATTTATTGAGTAATTGTAGCATATAGTAGTGCTTTTTTCCTCAAATATCTAATGCTTCCTCAAATTTATCTACAGACTTCCTTCAAAATTATTAATATATAATCTGACTGCATTAAAAATTCTTCAGATGTGTAACTTACAGTAATTTATGTATACTTATATATTTGGAAACTAATTATTTAAACAAGTAAAAGGCAAATACATCTGTACATTTTGTGTTCTTCTTTCCCTTTTGGAGAAGCAGAAGCAAGCTTGACTGTATGGTGGATATTCTCAAGCTTGTTTTCACTCTTGTGATCTTCAGTGTGTGCTTCCTTCCAACCACTTTTAACTCCTTTCTGTATCCTGTGTTTTTCAGTGTCCTCCTCACAGTGAAGATTCAGTGAAATGAAGTTGTAAAATTATAGTACTGGTGTTGCTATTATTCTTGACTGAATAATAATAATAAGCAAAATAATGAGTGTGAGACATCCTCAGACTACATAATTTCTACTTTCCTTACCATCTTAACTCAATGGACAGACAATGATTTCTGATTTCTAATCCAAAATATTTCTACTATTGTTCTGTAAGTTTTCAATAAATAGTCTTCCATTTTCTTCTGTAAAAACAAGGCAACAACTACCATTTAAGGTGTGTATTGTCATTCAGATCAGCTTTGGCCTCTATTTCTGTAAAGGAGAACAGTGTGAAGCAACTGGCAGTGTCATCTGCATGTGAAGGGTGTCTGTCTTTAAGAATTAGGGTAGGCTTAACTTTTGGGTATTAACTGGACTAGCAGGCATTTTGAAGGAAGACAGGTTTTCCTCAGAATATTTTGTACAAGTATTATTTTTCAACCACAGCTCACATGTGGAAAACTGTTAAGAAGGACAACAGTGATATTACTATTAATATGTTCTTTAAAAGTACCTGAGCATATGGTTCCAGTAGTTTTAAGTACATCCGAAATGGAAAAGCCAGTGGCTCTGAGAACTAGGAGAAGATCAGATGCAACATGTAGTTTCCCAAAAATCGCATAAGAGTCAGTACTAGCAACATTAAGTCCATTGAATGTACCTGTAGATACTGAGTAAATCCATCTTCTCCTTTATGCAAGGGAAAATTAAAGACTTGAAAAAAAATTTCTATAAGTTTTTTCCCATCATTAGATATTGACTCCTAGATATTGTCAGCTGAGCATGAGTGGGACCCAGCTGTAGCTGTACTTATGCAGTTGTGTCTATCATCTGGTCCCTAGAACTTGTGTGTGGGACAAGGAAATGTTTTTTTCAAAACATGCTTTACATTCAGAGCAGTAACTAAAACATGACTCTTACAAAAATGTTCACAAATTAAAGTGCATTTTGATATCACTGACTTTTTCTAATACATGTCTTTAGGAAAGGAGAGAGTTTGCTTTATCATTTGGAAGTAAGCAGTTTCTTAAAATGGTGATTTTAATATTTCAAATGTGGCATAGCCTTAGAAGTTCTGTTGTAATTTCCTCATGCTCTGAATAGAAATATTATTTAATATATTGAAGAGGAATAATACTAAGAATATTAATGTAATCTCCTCAAGAGGAGATTGCAAACAGCTAGTTTTTCTGTCACTTATTCTTCAGTTGCTGGCTTGTGTATCAGTATTGATGTGAATGCAGCATGTGAATAGGCATGAGACATCTGAAGAAGTCCATAAAGCTACAATTTTTTTCCTTACTTCAAAAGCTTAGTAACATCTGGAAGAGGATTTTATTTTAGGGCAGTTAAACTCTTTATGCTTCCATACAACCCCATTTAATATTCATATGCTTATGAAATTTAGGCTTGCTCTGTGTTTGTGCCGTTTTGAAACCCCTGTTTTAATCACATGGCCTGTGACTGTAGCAGTCTGTTAGAACTATTTATTTTAAAAGTACATGATCTAAAGCATACAAAGCAGTGAACCTTTCAAGTTTTGTGCAAAGCTGTCTCATTTTGTCTGGGGTCCAGTGCCTCATCAGGAGAATTTAAATTTATTACCTTTTGTGCTGTTTAGCATGTCACTTGTACAAGTTATCCAAAGCTCAAAACATAGAACTGTCCACATAAAATCACATTACTGATACCAAAGTTCCTAGTGCACTTCATGACTTCAAGGCTGAAAAAATTATTTAGAATAGTCAGTTTGATTATTTGATTGGTTTCATAGTTTCAGATCTGTCTTCATAGATTCATTTGTGAAGCAGGACTATTTCTTTTAACAGTAACACTGCAAGTATTCAACTTGCAGCAAGATGAGGGTTTTCTAGGCAAATGGTAAGGTACAAGCAGCTGTAGCTGTGATATAAGGATGGAAAATTCAGTGGAGAATAGACTGGGATGGATA
Source organism: Dicaeum eximium (assembly GCA_013396995.1). Classification (NCBI taxonomy): domain Eukaryota; kingdom Metazoa; phylum Chordata; class Aves; order Passeriformes; family Dicaeidae; genus Dicaeum; species Dicaeum eximium. The sequence goes on along the minus strand of VWZP01008265.1, from coordinate 391,206 downwards.
TTGATAAGGAAGTACATGTTTAAAGATAGTGTTGAAGAAAGGCTTAAAGCACCTCAAGCTTGTGCCCTAACATATAGACCACACAGAAAATGGAAGAAAAGCACTAAACCTGCTAGTTTATGATCAGATTAGACTAACAAAATGTGTGGGTGAGCTTACCTGTTAATTAAAAATGAAGTATATTTTTCTTGCATCTGTTTACTGTAATATTTATTTTAAAAAGTATGTATGGAAACTTGTATGGCAGGGTTTACACTGCAAAAAATTGAAGGTACTTATGTTTAGGTGCTACTTACTCTCTTCCTTTGCTCCCAAAAGGCATGGGGGTGGCAGGAGGAAGAAGCTGTATTAGTTGAATTCTGCAACCGTGGATCTCTGCCCTGGATAAATTTAATACATGCACTGTCAGTAAAATATTTTAATCTTGACTGATGAACATGTTGTAGACCATGGAGATAATCTGTTTGTGGTAGACATTATTAAATTTTTAGTGAAACAGTGACTTCTGTCAGTTGACTTTGAAATCGTGGTGACTCTGATATCTACCCATATGTCAGAGGGAACAGTTTGTGCAGTGCCATATACCTTGTCCATGCTTCTCCATCTGTGCCTAAACAGCAGCTAGGATTTTTTATTTTCTTTTGTTGTGGAGAGCTCTTGTGTGGGTTTTTTTTTTTGTTTTTATTGATAGAACAAATAAACAAAACTCCAGGCTAATTCTGCTCCTCTGTTCTTTTTCTAGATTATGTATATATCCCTCAGAGATCTCTAGTTCCCACATCAATCTTTTTTTTGTTCTTCTTTCACATTGCTGAAATAACTGAATTTTTCTTCTTCATCTTGTGTGAGGAGTTTCTTCCCTTATAATTTCTGAGATGGTTTGTTCTAGATTTGGTATGGAAACTTCAGGTTGCTTGAAGCCTTTGGCATGATGCTCTCTGACAAATCCCCTGTGAGTTTACAAAGTGCCAGCATCTCTTTCTAGGACTCTGTTTTCTCAAGCCTCTAGTCTTTTTATTTTTTGGCATAGCAAATGTCTTCCTGCTTTAACTCGATCTGATGCCTTTTTCTCTAGTCTAACACACAATTTCCACTTGAATGTATCAGAGGAGGCAAACATCTAGGCTAAAAAAAAAAAATTATGGTTAGTTTTGGCTTTGCTTTGGTTGAAAAAATAACAATCATGATGACTAGGAAGCCATTTTGGGCAGTGTAGAGCCTTTCTGGTTTTTGTTTTCATTCAATCACAGCTTGAATAGTATGGCTTTAGAGACTTAGTGTATCTGCTTCGCTCAGGCATTGGCTGAGATCCAGTTGTCTGCCACTTGATCTGTACACAGTGCAAAATTACTCAGTGGACTGATGAAGTGCATGGAATGACTGAGGAGTTGGTGACAATGATACTACCCCATACCTGAATTTATTGTTATTTTGTAGCTGAAAAAATTTACTGCATTAACTGCTGATTTGAGATGTGCAAGTTCTAATTTTTATTAATCTTCAACTTTTATTCAGTGTCATGATCTGTTCTGGATGTGGCTCTGTGTAGAGTGCTATCTTTTTTGTGGCCTCAGAAATTAGGGCAACCCAAAACTCTTCAGTGAGGATGTAAATGCTTGCTCACTAAGCAAAGGTTCACTGTACCTGTGGGTGCTGATCAGGACAGCTGTTGAATCCACTCATGAAACCCATTGAAGGTGTGGTTCCTTGAATCTGTGAGAGGTGTAGGTCCTGAACAGCCCAGCATTTGTCTTTGTGGCACTGTACTTGAGGTAACTGTAAGTGGAAGTGTTAGTTCTTTGTTAGGTTGGAGGGTTTTGAACCAAGAAACCTCCAGGAAGAGCTGTTCAATTGTAAAACTTGCCTTTTCCTTCTCTTTTCTTTTTCTGTTACTTTGAGTTTAACAAATACTGCTGTAATTTGCATTTTTCTGAACGTAAAGGCTGGTAGAGTGGTGCTGTGGTGACTGCAGTTTGAAGGGTTTTTTCTGTTGTGTTATTTGGACTTGGGATGCAATTACTAAGTTCTAATAAATTCTGTAAATGGTCCCAGAATTCTGGATATGTAATTTATAAATAATCAAAATAAACAATTGAGAATATTGCTGTTTCTGCAGCCATTATTCTCTTATGGCCTGAAGGCACTTAGTGTAAAACTCATGTGTCTTAGTTTGGTGATATTCCCATGATCAGTTTTGTATGAGGAGTGGTAGTGATGGTATCAGCCTGAGTTTTCTGGTGCAGTATGGATGTGTAAAGGTACAGATTTGCTTTTAAAAACAAAAGGGATCCACTTGCAAAAATCTCAGGTAGCAGAGACAGAAGATTGGTAAATCCCAAATAAGAAAATACTTTAAATTGACACAAGAGAAATGGGAAAGAAAAATCCCAAAACTTTGTGATGAAAGTGTTACCTAATTGTGCAGTAGAATGCTAATTAAGACATTAGAATTTTTTTTCCCTATGAGGTCTCATTTTATTCAAATTTCTCTTGCAGCTATATTAAATAAATCCTTGTTGTCACTTGGTTACTAAAAGTAAAATTAAATTATGTGCTTTAATACCTTAATGGATAAATGTCTGTGTATCTTGTAGCGAATCCAGGGACTCAAAGTTTGCAGTGAAGTAACTTAGATCTTGGATTTGTTTTTAACATTTTATAGTGTACTGTTAGCAATAAAGTCTTAGTATCATCATCTCTAGACATCCATTGCAAAGCCTATGTGGAGGCTTAGTTATGGAATAAATCATTTGATTACTTGGTTTCAAACTGTGGATTTTGTTTTGCTGTAAAATCCTGCCTTGTTAATATCTGTTTATGCAATCAATTTCCATTTTTAAGCATCTTCAGAAGGAATTAAAAATTTGTTGGACCTTGAAGTTGAGGACCATATTTACAGTCAGTCGGTGTCAAGGATCTGTGGTAGGGAAATGAACTTTAGTTCATCCCTGTATTGGGATGTGAGTCTGGGTGTGCAGAGAAGTATCCTGGTAGCTGTGACTGTAGGACCGCTTGCTGCTTGGGATGGACAGTGGTAAAAGAAGTTTTTTATGGTACTTTTTATGGTACTTGCAGTCATGTAGGGGAGCCAGTTGTGAACATACTGACATTTCACAGGTATGTTTTCAAAGATCTGAGAAGCATCTACTCTGGATGTGAGAACTGAGATACTTCTTGGAGGTTCCTCTGGTCAGTATGTTTTGGGAAGAACAGGTGGCATATGCTTAAAAAGGTGATGATCGCTTGCTAGCTTGCAAGCCTTCCACCAGAGCATAAGAGTGATAAACTCATTCAGATACTAATAATATTTTTGTAACTGTGGTTGAAAAACAAAAAAAATCTAGTTACTCAGCTTCTCTTCTTCTGTTTCCAGAAATTTGTGGCTTTGTACCTGAGATGTGTGAAGAGAGGAAGAAAAGTCAGGTTGAAGGTTTTCCATTGTGGAATGGTTAATCCCAAACAGTTCAGGTTTACTATGGCTATCAACACGTGGACATGGTGTTGCTCAGCTCTCACCAGTATTGCCATAGGTGGCACTACGCTCTCCGACGAGGATACGATCTTGACATGAGGCTCACATCCCCGACTTTGTTCGTTCGGTTTTTTTGGGTCACAAACCTTTCAACTCCATAGCTCCTGGTGAATTCACTTTTCAGCAGTCTCTGTTCTGCTTGGGCAGGATCCTGTGGAGTGAGTGGCAGGGTGCACCTCCCTCGGTGCCAGCACGCCGGGTGTCCGTGCTGGGCTGTGCTGCCGGCGTTTCGGTAACCAGGTACCAGCCCAGGCCTTACAGGTGCTGCATTGGTGATCACAGAATCACAGAACGTGCTCAGTTGGAAGGAACCCACCAGGATAATGAAGCCCAGCTCCCAGCCCTGCACAGCACCATTCCCAGGAGTCACACTGTGTGCCTCAGAGCATTGTCCGAACGCTTCTGGAATTCTGTCAGGCCGGTGCTGTGAGCACTATCCTGGAGAGCCTGTTCAGGGCCCAGCCGCCTTCTGGGTGAATTACTAGGTGTTTAGGAAATAAAAAAAAGGAAAATGAGACATGACTTTTCAAAGTGTATTTGGGGGACATTAGAGGCAGACCACTAAAACCCAAAATCCAGGCGTGCCTAGCGTTTTCCACGTCTGTTTCTCATCCGTGTGTGAAAGTAGTGATTTAATACCTCGCTTTTTGTGACAAAAATGATTCAAAGAGCCATATTTTTCAGGGCTTTTGATCTGGAGGCTTTCGCGGGTGTGCAGTACCTCTTAGCAAGGTACCCGGGAAGACGATCCTTGCCGGGAATCCTTTGTTTCGGCGTTTTTCCCCTCGGCGGGCACCCCCCGCGTCCCCCCCGCCGGCGGCGGCGGTGGCGCGGCCCCCGCGATGCCCCCGCGGGCTCGGGCGCGGAGCGGCGCCCCCCGCTCGGCGATGGTTCCGCCCGCCGTGCGCAGTCATGTGCGCGGGCCCGGCCCTCCGAGCGCGGCTGGGCGGCCTCGCACAGCGCCGCGTCCCGGGCCTCCGGCGGACAAAAGGGCGCAGGGAAGCGAGACCTCCGGAAGGCGAGGGCAGGCGGTGTCGGTGGTGAACATTTTCTGATTTTTCCAGAAATCAAGCAGAAGACTGAGCTGCTGATGTCAGTTAACTCTGAGAAGTCGTCCTCTCCAGAAAGGTACGGCCGCATCCCCGTCCGCATGAGCGCGGGGCTTCTCCCTCTGCCTCCGCGGGGCTGCCGGCATTGTCCGCGTGCTGCATGCTGGATCCCGCACCGTGCCCACCCAGCCTGCCCTTCTGGTCGAGCTTTGTGCGGTTTTTTTGCGAGGGTTGCGGTGCCGGGCTGCGCCCCGGAGCCCGGCGGGCTGCAGCATGCGGATCGCGGCGGGGCGGGCTGCGCTGGCTGGTGCAGACCCCGCGCCTGTCACGCGAGCGGCCCCGCGCAGACCCCGCCGTTCTCCTCTCCGCGCTCCCCGCGCTCCTGCCCCTCCGCAGCGGGAGCTGATAGAGCTCGGCCGAGCTTTTCGTGCCCTGCTATGTGGGAAAGGGAGTGTCCTTTGGAAAGTAGCTCAGGAATCGCAAATCCCCCTGTTAGTCACATTCTGTAAGATAGATGTGATCCCCGTTCAAGTCTGTGCTAGGAAATGGAGCAGTCGCTGCATGCAGTAATGGTTCATGCCTGCAGGTAAGGACAAAATGACTCAGAAGTGTTTTTAAAGCAATTATTTTATCTGTCAATCAGATTAGTGCTATTTCAAGTAGCTGTTTCATTTTTAGGGAAATACTTCAAGGTACTAAATGTACATTTAAGTCTTGTGACGTGAAATAGCCTCCTGGTGATTATTTTGTTGATTTTAAATAAACCAGTTCTGCTCACTTCTGTTTTGCTTGCAACTGCATTTTAGGGCATTTTTATTTTTGAAACTGCTTCAGTCTAGAGAAACACAAAACCATTTCCCCCACATTACTTACAATAAACATTTTGGCTGTATGCAAAAGACCCTCTGAATGTTCTATTTGACTATTTAAATATTGGACATTGGCAAAAAAATACTATTAATTTTAAGCTCTCAAAGTGTGTTAGGCTGAAATGATGATCTGAAGTTTATTTTATTGAATGGCTCAGCATAGAGAGACATGATAAGGCAATGAATGCTATCTTAAAGAAACAGGCTAAAAGACATCTTTCAAAATGAACAAGTGCGGTGTGGCATGGGTGGTTTGAAAAACCAGAATGAGCAATTTAATTTGATTTGTAAGTGTATTTATGTATGATATGTAGAAGCAAACTGTATTGCCTTTATCCAGCTGTAGTTATAACAAAATACCAGCAATAAGAGATTGCTGGTACACAGAAAATGGTGGGGGGGAATGGGATGTTAAGTCACCTTTCCAAAATGGAGAAATATAGGAAGAGCTTTTAGAGAAATTTTAGTACTTACTTGTTCAAAATTAAGAATGAGGACAGAAAATACAAATGTTTCTTTATTAACCTTTATTCCACTGTTATGCCTAAAATTTTTAAATACAAGACTCATAAAATGGTGGTGATAACAGGGAGGATGATGGAGTGAAAAGAGTAAAGGAAACAGGTGTTAACTGGATTTTTGGAAAGACATTTATTGGCATTGCTGTGTGGGAATTTGGTATATAATACAGATGTTTATTTTATTAAAATGAATGTTATGCAGCACCCGACATTTGATCAGTCTGTTTTGAGCAGAACATGCTCCTGGTTGAACTAATGGTATCCTAGATGAAGAGGTCCTTTTAAAGGATCATAACACAATTAGAAAAACATGCATTTGTCAGAGATTCATATGAATGTCATTCATTAAAAAGAAAGATTTTTTTAAACAGCATGATGTGTTATCATGCAGTAAAGATTAAAATGTGGCTGTTGTATATGCACAGAGATTTTTTTTGAGGATTTAAATATATGGTACTGTTCACCTGAAGATTGGTTTGACATATCAGCTGCATGGTCAGTTATAAATGAAAACGTGTTTATTTTGTAGGAGGGTTATTTTTTTTTTAATAACCACATTCTTTTCATCTATCTAAAAATAGACTGAATTTTTTTGCAAGCTGTTATGAAACAGTGCTGTCTATCCTATTAGCTGCCAGTTCCTTTCAAGGCTCTTTGAAAATGAATATATAAGATTTTTAAAAAAGAAACAGTTATAATATTGAGTGCCTGAACTGTTAAACTGGCTTAATCTGCTCTGTAAAAGAATTGCAATATGTATTTATGCCATACAGACATGAGAATATGCATGTTCTTGGAAAACACAGAAAGGGAATGAATTCTTGCATATTTATTTATTGCTGGTTTTTATCCTTGCTCCTAGTGGTTGGACTTCTTGCGAAGCTTGAGCTCTCCGTGTGGGAATGTTGTGTAGAAGATCTGAAAGAGTCCATGGCTTGTTTCTTGTTTTCCACGCTAGCAGAGGCTGCTAGACAGCACTTGCATAGCCAGAGGGGAGGGGAGAGGAGGTGCTCTGTGCATTTACAGAGACTGATGAAATGGGAATAGAGAAAGAAAGACAGAGAAGAAGCCCATTACTTGCCTCCCTCTTTGGTTGGTCTTTGTTTTTACAAGACAGTTTAGTGTTCATAGGTTTTCCTGCTCATTTGGCAAGTTCAACATGCTGTCACATCTTACTGATGATAAGAAAGCTGGGATGTAATGGATGGTTTGGCTGTTATGGAGGCTCAGCATTTTAGAAATCCTGCAGCATTCTCTTAGGATAGTTGTTTGTAATGAATTTAAGAACCTTTTAGGAAACATTAGCAAGAAAGTTGAACCTCTTTGTTGAGGAACCTCTGAGATGTTTAAAGACATTGGCAGCCTTGAAAATAAATTAATACAAACGTGAGACATTTTTCTTAGATTGATCCTTCCTTTCTACTTAGCTTCTCCCTAAAAAAACTGAAGTTGCAGAATTGAGGTGATGAGATTAAGATACCTTTGTTTTGGCATGGTATGGGATATTTCATTAGCAGACACAATCAGGCAGCATCTCTGTGTCCTAAATTTCCGAGTAGTTAATGCTGCCCTGGGCCAAAGTGCTGGTTCCTTGTTGCTGAGGTATCCCAGGTAACTGCGGATGCGGGTGTGCACGTGGACTGGGCGCTGGATCAGGTAACCACTCCAGCTGCTGTCGCTGAATTGATTTGTTTGGATGTCTGAGCCTTAAGGAGACCGTGGATATGTTTTCCTGCACGTGCTTACGGTGTGACACTTACCTAGTTTCGTTATCTAATGAGTAGTAATTAAACTACCTCGTGCCCCTGTGTTCTTTTTGCTTCCCTGGGGGCTGCGTGAGGCTACTGGTCCCAAGTCTTCCAAATGTCCTGAGGAAGCAAGTAGCAGCACCCAGATGGAGGAGGGATGGTCTTTCAGGAGCCCTCCAGGAAAGTAAAAATCCTTTTAATTTCTGGTGTATGAGTTATGCAGTCTTCTCATCTGCAGTATAGTGAATGCTTTGAACTGCAGAGATATTTTTTTTTTCCCCTTTTTAGGGGTTATGTGGAACTCTTGGCAAGTTTCTGTTTCTTTTTGAGGAATGTTAATTCTTTCACCTGGATGACTTGATACTTTTAAGACTTCAAACCTAATGTATGTAGTACTTTTCTTTTTCACGTTTTAGGACAAAGGACTTGTTATTTCTTCAGCTCTGATTTTGGACTCTAAATTTGTGTCAGGAATGCAGTCTGACCATGGGGCACTTTCTCATAAAAGTTATTAGCAAGGCTGATCAGTCTGAAGTATTTGACCTGCTTTTTTTCCCTCTTTCTATGAAGGCTGCATATGCATATTTCTTTGAAATGAGTTTCTGCTTCAGTGTTTTTAAAAAAATCAATAGCAGCCACTCGTGAACAGTTTTAAAGTAGGTAGCTGGTGTGAATATAATTCAGTTTTCATGATTTTGGGGGTTTCCATAAATAGCAGTAAACGGAAGATCCTTTGAAATGACAAGTTTGTGTTAATTTCTGTAGAAGTATTTGATGTAAGGTGGTGCAAGTTTTAAGGAATAGTGGTGATTTTGGTTTGGCTTTTTGTTGGGGTTTTTTTGAGGCTTGGGGTATGTACACCCCTCTATCTTTGTAATTTAGCTTTGCAGAGCAAATTAATGTATTTCTCACTGCTTTTATGTAGTTTCTGCATCAGATCATGCCAAGGAGGCATTCAGGGATAAAGGAGGAAGAAATCTGAAATAATGAGAAAGAAGGAAAAAGATGGAGGCTGAGGACTGTCTGCTTCCTTTTCTGAGAGACCTAATGTTAGTTGTTAAAGGAGGCATCGTGAAACAAGTTATGATGTTGAAAGATTCCTTCAGGTTTCGGAACATCAGGGAATTTTTAAATTCTGGTTTTGTGTGTGCGTATTTCTTTTTAAAATTTAGTTGTGGATGCACTACTTTTAAGATGGAAGTGTAACTTGTAATAAATATGGAGATAATGTTTAAAAGTAGAACTGTCAGCTAACAACATGATGTATAAGCTGATATTGCTGTGTGTCAGATAAATGGTTTGGAATAATTGTTAGATAATAAGGCATTATATGATAACAATTCCATTATTTATGTAACTAAGACTGAAAAAAACCCCAGTTGTCAGAATAATGCAACTATTTCATCAGTTCCAGTAACTTTTAAGCACATTTTCAAAATACTGTATTTTATTTAGCTCTCTTCCTGCTTTACTTGTTCTTTTTTATAGGATAAAACAAATTTTATACATCTTCTGTTTCAGGACAGTACAAATATAGTTTTAGTGGTCATACAACTATAACTTTTCTGTTTTGTTTAATCTATGGTAACAGTGACCAATATGTATTTCTCCCCCTGGCCCCCTTTTCCCCCAAAATTACAAGCTCATTCTGTTTGTTGTATTTTATCTCAGAAGTAGAAAGAAAATCATCCTATCTTAGTGTGGGCCCTAAGCTGTTTGTCCAGAGAGGCACTTCATTCCACCACCAACTCTGTGGGGTGACAGTGTACCTGTATAGCTCTCTTAGACTAGGGGCTTAATTTTAGATTACCAGTTCTAGACCAAAATAAGTCCTATGTTTTGTGTGGGTTTTATATTAAAGGTTTCACAGTCTCACTTGTTTTAGCATGTAAGGCTTTTAAGTGAAATATGAAAGGGATGTGGAGGCAAGGAATGTTGCAACATGCCATTGTCCTTGTGTAGGAAAAAAATGGAAATAGCTTATATAGAAGCAGCCACTTGTGGAGCATGGTTTTCACTTGAGCTGATATTTTTAGGGAACACCATAACCTTTTTTATAGCTGGGAGTGCTTCTATCAGTTGATCAATAGGCTTTGAAAAGATTGAGAATTTTAAGTGTATTTTGGTTTTCAGGGATAGACTTGGTTTATTTCTGTGTCTGTCTGGAATTTCTGCTACAGGTAAAAAAATTACATACTTGATATTTAATAACAAAATATATTATTAGTATTCCTACTACTCAGATGGCCAATGCACTACTTAATTTTTTTCTTTAATTATTTAAAAAAATAATTAACAATTTTTCATCACGCAGGTATTTCTGAGGTATTTATTACAGGGAAATTTCTAATTTACCTTCTGAAAACTAAAATCTCAGGTTTTGTCAGTTCCTGTTGGAACTAAAATGAGAGAATTCTGTCAAAGGGAGAGATGGAAAGTTCTGGGGCTTTCCTGTACGAGAACTATTCACTGGAAACTAACTCAAGCAAAAATGGTGGTTTGAAGACAGTTATTTAATGGCTAAAACAAAATGTATGCAAAAAATGGGAAAAGCATGACTTGCACAATATACTTTCTAAGATACTCCAGTTCTATCCCAGGGAGGAAATGTCTGGAAAAAGGTAATGGATCATTTTAAGCTAAGCCTTTTTTATTACAGATTTAGTTGGTTTCATGGCTTGAAACATTTTGCATAATCACTGTTTTGGTCATGCCTTCACTAAAATGTCCACTCCAGCCCCTTGGTGGATGGTAAAGGAATGTTACCTGATAGATTGCCTAAACAATGTGTACCTGTCCCCAAAGTTTGCATTTCTATTGTTGCTGTAATGTATTACAGGATAAACTAATTTTTGGTTTTCTGTGTCTTCATATTCTCATATTCATATTATATCCTTACAAATCAATAATAAAATATTTAGACATTCATGTAATTCAGTGAATTTAATGTGGTGGGATACATGTATTTTCATTGATCCAGAATTGATGTAGATACTGAGGGATGCTAGGAACATAATAAGCAAATGCATGTAAATTTAAGCATTCTATTTTGTTGCATGTTTTGTGTTATAAGCATATTATCAGGAAATTGTGCCATCTCTCAGCTTTTGACTTTATGTGAATCCTACTGTACAGTTTGGAGGATATCTAAACTTTCCAGTGGACTGAAAAATACCTTTTCTGTCCACAGGGTGTTGTGACCAGAAGGTCTTTCACTAGTTCTTTCTTCAGGAATTTTACACTCCTGAACCAGTATCTGCCTTAGATGCTTCTGTATATTCTTCAAAACTCACCTTTAGTCTTGGGTGATCTCAGACAAAATCTAAACAGTCACTGATACCTTAAAAACAGATGTGAAGTTTATCTCATCTAGGATCCCTGCCAAACTCATGCTGATATGTGTGACCAGATGGATAGTGAACTGTGATTTCCTTTTTTTCTGCTTCATTCTCTTTCTTTTTAGTCGTTAAAGCTTCAATTACCAAAGAAATGTGTGCAGCTCCAAGCTCTGCCTGTGTTCTTCACCAGTTATATCTATTCAGCTTTTCCTGCCTGGTTATGGCTTTAGGTCAGTCAGGCTGGTTGTTTGCTTCTTTTTCCTGACTGGACAGTGCTCACAGCCAGAACCACATCTCATGTAGCTGTTTTATTTTTATGAAGTTTTGACCATTGTTTTTAATAAAGGCACTTTAAATAACCTCTCTGTATTAATGAAAGTGTCCTAATTTTGTCTTGATATCTGCTAATGTAACAAAAGGTCATCAATTGGTGATACCCTCTTTTACTAAAAAACTCTATTTTCTTCTTTTGAGAGTTGTGAAACATTCATATTGTAGTGTTGGGCTGGTTAATCTTCAAGACTACTTTTCCTCAGACTTGGTGCAGTCTAATTCCATGGAAAGGAGGATTTCTTGAACCTACTTCTTATTTTGTAAAATGTCATTGGAGTAACCTGAAACCTTTTAAGAATCCAGTGCCTTATTTTCATGAAGCAACTTCTGTGCCCTAAACCTACTGGGATGGTCACAGCCTTTCTAAGAAGGCAAAGACTCATCCTTACTCCTGTTGCTCAGTGCTGCTGTGCATGGCAATAGTGTGTATCTTGTCTGGGGGCAAAGAGGGTCATATAATTGCAGCAGAAATGCCTGTTAAACTACATTTCTGTCCTGCGTTGTCAGAGCTTAACTTTTACTAGTTCTGTCAGAAACTGGGAGTATTATTTTTGTTATTAATACTACTATAATTAATATTACTATAAAGAGACAGCATTATTTTCTGTTGCAACTGCTGTGTCAGAAAATATCCATAATTTTTTTTTTTTTTTTTGGTGGAGATGGAAAGGTGTTTTGAAATTTCTGTGGGTTTCAGTGGACAGCTCTTCTGTTATTTTGTATCCAGCATCAGGACCTACAGATTTTTATGGCTGTCTTCAGCTGCTGCAGCCACTGTCCACAGAAGCATTCAGTTCCTGCTATGCCCACATACCAGACACTATCCACCTCTGTTTATTTCATGCCATGAACTAGAATGGAAGATGTTTGGAGTTAGCTCTGCTCTCGAATCCTCCTATAAAAGGATTACCTTACCCTTAGGAGACCACGTGTGGTGGTTTCCTCTGAGTGGTGCTTTGTCATCCCCAGTATGACAGTGTAAAGCCTTCTGACAGCTCCTGTTGCCTATGTGACAAGAATCAGGAATTTCCACTGCTGCTTGGTGTCTTAGCTGTGAGAAGTGCTAGCTTCCAAGAAGACTAATACAGCTTTGGACCAAAACTTCCCTAAGGTATGAAAAAGATCATCAACCATAGTGATTCTGAAGCACATTTTTATCAATTAAAACCTTTCATTCTGTTATAAATAAGAGTACAGTCTTCTTGGACTTAGAAATCTCACTTGGCTCCTTTCCAGGTAATTAATGTTTCAGAGTATTAGTCTAGAAAGCCAAATAAAGAGAGATAGAGCCATCCTCAGAATGCTTATGTTCCACAACTGAAGTAAAAGAATGAACTTACAAAGATATTATTAGTGATTAAGGAAAAACTCTTTCTCTCAAGAACTCTTGATATTTGTGAGTGGATTACTTTAAATGAATTAACTTAGACCCTATTCCTTGGGCACCCCAACTGCAGTATGCTGCCAGTGAATACATGTTTTTTGTGTAGACCATTAATATTTTAAAGTGGTGGTGTTCTTTATGGAAATCTCTTCACAGGTTTCTCCAAGGCAATCTTATAGAATGTGTTCCTGTAGTTTAATTTATATGTACTTTGTTTCACCTGTACGTCTGCTTTATTTTTGTTACTTTTCTGTTAAATGAATCTGGCTTGGAAAGAAAACTTACTGGAAAGAGGTGGTCAAGATTCTTTTTAAATGTGTTTAGCACATAGGGATTTCAAGAGCTATTAAAAGAACCAGAAGTAATCCAGTTGAAGCAGGACAGTGTCCGAGAATGCCAATACATTTTTTTACTATCATTTAAATACTCAGTGCTTTAAAAAATGCCTTAGCAAAACTGCATGGAGTGTGTTCCAACAGATGCCAGGACAGCTTAAACAGTCTGCAACTAAAAGTCTTAAAGACTACCCCAAACTCAGATCTAAGGCAGATTCAGACACTTCACCTTCAAAGTGTTACTGATAGCTTTGCCAAGAAACTTGCTGAAGGTATGTGTCCTTCTAGCCATGCCAGTTGTTAGAGGTAGCCAAGCATGGAGGGCTCTGTGTCCCAGGGGCAGTAGCTCCTGTTGTAGCTGAATAGGTAAGTCAGGACTGCAGTGTCCCCAGGGCCAGCCGGTGAGGAGTGTGGGTTCCCCATAGGTGTGTGTGCATGCACATGCTCACCTACTGAAATGCATACACAGCTGAGAGACTCAAACAGGGCTTTCATTGGCACCCACATAAACACACACAGAGCACTGAGGCGAGAGCTGCGTGTACGGCCCCGTCCTTTGCCTCCTTTCCAGCTCATCACAATGGAAGTCCAGGGGTGGAATTTCACAGAAACTCATGCACAAAGCTCTGTGTGCTCTCCCACCCAATTTTAAATGCTCTGAGTAGTTTCTAGCCCCTAAACGCATGAGCCCTCGAGATTCATGTTGTCACTCCAGTTGCTGGCACTTGGACCTTATTTACTTGCTGGCCAGTCTGACTGGAAATTGGCTTGAGTTCACACATACACACTCAAAATAGAAAGTGCATCCACAGAGAAGGCAGGTATAGGGTTTAATGACAATATAGGATGGACTGTCATGATCAAGGGCAAGGCTTAGTCAGACAAGTGCACGGACCATATGCTCATTTATACTGGACCTACCCCGTTTATCCTTTTTCCTTGCTGTTTTCCCTTATTTCTCCCTTACTCACTTTTATACTGGTCTTCCTCCACACCTAATGCCTTCCCCTGAACTTGTCATAGTGTCTTTCTTATTCTCATAGTACCGTGGTTTTACACAGTCCCAAAATGTTCTTTCTCCCTGCATCCTATAATAAGTCCCGTACCCCATGAAGCAATAACCTTTAGTTTTCAAGGTGTTTTTTGGGAGGAGTTTTTACTCATCTTGGTAGGTTTCACACTGGGAGAATATAGACTAATTGATAGTCGTAGCAGTAGCTGATTCACATGCTCCATTTTTGCTGTTGAGGTTGTTAGGGTTGACCTGTTGTTTTGCTTCTGATCTTGCTGGATCTGTTTCTATTTAGCTTATAATCAGATAACCTAACACTGGTCTCCCAGGGGCCTAGTAGCACATCTCAAAACTGGATCTAGGTCTGTTTTCATTTTTGGCCATCTGATGTGGGCATCCAAGAGATTGAAACTAGCTGAGGATATGAAATGCACAAATGCTTTGCTACTACTCAGTCTCATGGAAGTTTGATATTACAGAGTCTTGTCTGCTGCGTAACTCCTATTTCGTTTGTAGACCTATGTTTCTGGAAAGGAGGAGTGATGTATATTCTTACCATGTGTTAGATGCATACTCTGTGCTTCAGACTTACACTGCTGAATGTGTCAAGCTCATACATCTAATGAAGGCAAAGCTCAGGCATGACCAAAACCAAGCAGTGCTACTTACTCTGCTGAACTGGTATCTGTGCTTGTCACAAAATCCATTTGAGGTAGCACAGGAATGCATAATAATAGTAAACACCTCTGGAGCATAAACTGTCTCACATCCTACTTCTCTGTGGTCTGGTCCAGAAAAGTGATGTCTGGTAATAGTGGTCAAAAAGTACAAGTTTTAAAAAAGGCAAAAAGAATCATATTACTCTCATTCTAAACAAGGCTATGTCTCTGAGGTAGACTGGAAGACCAGTTGTTAATGTGAGCTGCAGACATTGAGATACTGCTCAATTCCTTTGCAAGGTAGCTGAGCAGGCAAAAGACACAGAGGCACAATGTGGTTAGTCAATAGCTGGCTATCTGACATCAGTATTCAGAAAACCTGGCATGTATTATTTCTACTCTTGGAGCCCAGCAGATAGCTAATACTTGAGATTTTGCCAAGTTGTTCTTCTCAGGAAGAGAAATATATTACATGATTTGAAGGTTGTGAGTGCGTGTGTGTGTATGCGTGCAGTACTGTTTATTTACACAAAATATGTAAACAGAGCTTGTTTGCTTGAGCAGAGTAGAAACAAGGTGCAACAAGCAGCTATTTTGCTGATGTTTTCAAGTCTGCCTGTCTAGCAAGTACTGTACTAAAAAACCCCCTTAAAATTCAAAAAACAACACCCAAAAAAAACCCCGCGCAACTCTCTCCTGGAATCAGAGGCACAGCATTTTTTTGCTGGTTTTTTTCCTGCTTTTTCAGCTGTTGTGTAAAAGACCTAATGTTCCGTTTTTACCAAGGCTGAAAGGAGGGTATTCAGCCCAAGTCTCAGCCTTGACTGCAGCCAAATACTGAATGCTGAGAGAGTAGCTCAATCACAGACATAAAATTTCTAAGACAAAAATGCTATATCTAAAATACAACTTAAAAAACCCCAAAAGTCTTCATGTGTACTACAATATCTTTATTAACTTTCTGGACAGTGCAGTTTGTTCCCAGGTCATGCTGTATGGCATTTGAGGACTCTTGCCCTTTACTGCAAATTGTTCTTGTCAGATCTTTCCCATGGACAGGTGTGAGCTGCTTTAAGAGGTGTCTTCCAAGGCTTCTGCCAGGTTTCCACTGGATTTCTTTGGGGTAAGAGTGATTAGATTAAGACCATCCTGGGTTTTGGTTGGCTGGCTTTTATTCCCCCTTCTAAATGTTGCTTTTCTTCTCTAGAAAGCTTCACTAGGTTTTCATGTGGTGCTTCATCACCCTGCTCCGTTGGTCTAAACCTGTATGTGTCAGCTGGACCTGAAAAAAACTCTCTTCCTTAACTCCTTAAAGCTTCTGAAACTAACAACTTCTTAGTTCTCTAAACTACTTCTGAGACCTTGTTATTTTGTTCACAACTAGTAGTTCATGTGTGTACTGTTGCCTGCAAAAGGTAATCCGAGATGGAATTGCAGAGGGGTTCTCTATGTAAATAATACAGTGGGAGATTTATTGTAGGGCTTTCTCTTTGCCTCCCACTCCAGCCTTCATTCTTCTTGTCACTCCTTTTGTAGAGTTACCATCTGATCACAGTCCTCTGTCCTCAGTTTGGTTGTTACCTCATGCCTTTGATTTTATTTTGCATCCACTTTTCTGTCCTCATCAACCCAAGCCAGGCATGTCATCGTAGGAGGGTATTAGTTTGGTCACATGTGATTCCCTCTTGTTGAATCCATGTTGTTTCCTCCTGATAACCTTCTTTTCCTTTCCATGCTTAGAGATGCTTTAGATACTGGTGTACAAGGGTTTACTTGTAAAATACATAGCACTGTGTTTTTGTTAGGATAGGCACATTATAATAATTAGTGGGCTATAGCTATTTTTATTGAAATGTAAACCTTGGTGATTTGTATTGTGCATACTGCCATCTGTAAATGGATTCTTGTGAGTAGTTTAATTGGTCGGAGGAGGAATGTATTATCGTAGAATCTTAGAAAATGCTGAGTTGGAAGGGACCCATCAGGATCACTGAGTCCAACTCCTGGCCCTGCACAGGACACCCCAGGAGTCACACCGTGTGCCTGAGAGCACTGTCCAGACGCTTCTTGAACTCTGTCAGGCTGGTGCTGTGAGCAGTGCCCTGGGGAGCCTGTTCCAGTGCCTGACCAACCTCTGGGTGAAGAATCTTTTCCTAATGGTCAGCCTAAACCGCCCCTGACACAACTGGGGCCATTCCCTCTAGTCCTGTCAGTGGTCACAAGAGTGAAGAGATCAGTACCTTCCCCTCTCTTTTCTCTCATGAGCAAGTTGAAGACTGCAATGAGTTCTCCCCTCAGTCTCCTTCAGGGTGACCAAACCAAGTGACCTCAGCCTGTCCTCATGTGGCTTTCCCTCCCTTCACATCCTCATTGCCCTTCTTTGCAGGTGTTCAAGGCCAGGCTGGACTGGGCGCAGATCAGTCCCCCCCTGTCAGAGGTGTCCCTGCCCATGGCAGGGGGGTTGAACTGGATGAGCTTTAATGTCCCTTCCAACCCAAACAATTCTGTGATTCTGTGAGTCTATGATTCTGTGAAGTGCAGCAAATATAAGGCATTACAGGCAGCTACTATTTATTTACACAGTGTTTTACAGTTGGAATTGATTAAGAGCATAGTTGACCTTTTGTCCCAAGGTTATGAGCGTGATTCATCTAATTTTATCTTTTATTCCCAAGTAATTTAATGCTTTTTTAATCAAATCCTCCAGAGCTGAAAATCAGAGTTTTGTAATTTAAAATAGAAGATTGGGAGTTTTCAAGTGTCTTTCTAATTATACTTTGGCAAGTTTGTTGCTGCTGTTAGTATTCAATCCCATAATTCCATAGCAATGCAAAAGTCTGCTTTTAATTAAAATGTTATTTCATGGAATGTAGTAGAAATTGTTAGAACTTTGCTGAAATACATATTGGTTTCCTTGTGCGAGATTGGAGGATTGAAATTGCTGTTTTGTAGTGGTGTGGATGATGTCAGCAAAATATCAGTGGAGGTGATTTGTTGGGATTGAATCATTAACTAGGTAGGAAGATGTAAAGTTGAGAGTTTGTAAGTCATCTTATTTTGTATGTTGATTTGACTTCAGAATGCAAATTACTAGGAACCATGAAATACACCATTTATTTTACAAACGAGAAAAATGAAATGTAAAGGAGAGTAATGCTTCATGGAATCATAAAATGCTTTTGGTTGGGAGGGACTTTCAAGACCATCCAGTTCCAACCTTGCCAATGGGCAAGGACACCTTCCACTTGAGACCAGGTTACTCAAAGCCCCATCCAACCTGGCCTTGAACACTTCCAGGTTTGGGATACAGCTTGTCTGGAAAACCTGTTCCAGTGCTTCAGCGTGCTCACTAAACCTGCCCTCTTTCAGTTTGAAGCCTTTCCCCCTTGTCCTGTCACTACATGTCCTTGTAAAAAGTTCCTCTTCAGCTTTACTTTAGCTCCCTTTAGCTACTGGAAGGTGCTCTAAGGTGTTGCCAGAGCTTTCTCTTCTCCAGGCTGAACAACAACTTTCGCAGCCTGTCTTCTTAGCAGAGGGGCTCTTTGAGCCCTCTCATCATCCTCGTGGCCCACTCTGGACTCCTTCCAGCAGATCCATATCCTTCTTAAGGTGGGGGTCCCAGATCAGGACACTGTACTTCAGGTGGGTGTAGAGTAGTGGAGTAGAGGGGGAGAAGCACCTTGACTTGCTGGCTTTGTATGCAGCCCAGGACCAGATAGGCTTTCTGAGCTGCAGGCACACATTGCTGACTTGTGTCAAGCTTCTCATTCACCAGCCCCCCCAAATCTTCTCTTCAGGGCTCCTCTCAATCCATTTTCCACCCAGCCATATTTGTGCTTCAGATTGCCTTGAGATTGTGCTTCACAGGTGCAGCACCTTGCACTCAGCTGTGTTGAACCATGAGGTTCTCCCAGACCCACCTCTCAAGCCTGTCAAGGTCCCTCTGGGTCCCCTCCCTCCCGTGTGACAGCCCCACACAGCTCGGTGCTGTTGGCAGTGGTGCCGAGGGTGGCTCCATCCCTGTCCCTGACAAAGGCATTGAACAGCACCGACCCCTGGGAGCCCCAGCTCTCCTCTTGGGCATGGAGCTGTTGGTCACAACCCTTTGAGTGCATCCAGTGAGCCAGTTCCTTATCCACAAGTGATCCATCTGTCAAATTCATGTGCCTCTAGTTCGCAGACAAGCATATTGTGTGGGACAGTGTCAAATGCTTTGAGTCATCATACTATTGCAATAAATACTTCATTTGGCAATATAGTTTTCTTAGTTTTATGAGCTTCCTTACAGTTAAATTTGGCAAATATGTCTAGATGTTACTAATTACTGTTCCAGTTTTGCTGACATGACTGGTTTAATTTTTCCAAAATCTGTTGAATATACTGTGTTTTGCATAGGTCATATTGTGCACTGCTTCAGGTATCTTTTTTTTTGTTTTTAAGTTTTAGTCAACTGCAAGTGGTTGTATCTGCATACTTCAGGACAATCCAGGCTCTTGTTGAGCTGGAATCAGTACACATAATTAACATGATGGTGGTGTTGTAGTGTAATTAGGTTCATTAACAATGTAAACACGGAGTGTTTTAGTCACAGGAGATGTGTGTTGTATGACTGTGATTTGTCTATTTAGAACTTTCTTTCAAGTGATTTGATTTTTCTTAAAGACTGGGATTCTTAGTATGAACAATGCATACATATGTTTCTTCCAAGCAAGTATGGAGAGACGTGATACCTGTATTGTCTGAAGAGAAGGATTTTTTTTTCCCCTCAGTTTTTGTTTTTTAGAAAGAATGGTATTTCAGTTTTGAGAAATTTTTGAAATGTAAATATAAAGGCACAATATATTATATAATATATGTATATACACAGTATATGTATATTTTAAAATTTTTGTGTTTCGCTTAGTTTAGTATCTCCTGCTTTTTTTAAAATAAAATTTAAAAATTCACCTGGTCTACTCTTGTGCTTGTTTTAAGTCAGTCCTAATACCTCAGCGTTGTTTTGCTGACTCCTTATCTTGTTTCCACTGTTGTTACACTTGCAGTTTGCAAACATTAAACCATTAGCTAAAAGAAACAGATACTGACTGAGCGTGGCCAAACTCTGGTTTCAATGAGCGGCATTAATTTATGCCCACATTGATTGAAAGTATCTGTCCCCATCTAATACTCTTGTTTCTAGCTTACTTTTAGCCTGCTGATGATTAGAACATCCTTGCCTGAGGAAAGCTTGATCTGTCTCCCTCCAGGACTCATCAATAACTGTATTTATTTAGATAGTCCTTAGGGTTTTAAGCAGAACAGCAAAAGTCATTACTGTCCCTCAGGATCTGATTGTGCTGTGGCTAAATGATGCCAGCTTGTGACAGTCAAAGGAGAAGGCCTGTGTTTGGTTATCAAACACTGCTGTATTTGTACTGCTTTAACTTCTAAGCCATTTTGATAATTCTTGCGACCATTTTTACTGTCATTTTTATTTCTCCATGTTGTGTTGTGCAGTTAGGGATCAGGGAGGAACTAAGGCATGGTTGTGGTAATTCTTTACCGTGTTTAGCATACTTTGATTTATCTTTTGATGAAGCTTGTGCTTTCTTGAAATTTTTTGGTGTTACAGCAGGAAACAGCAGTTGTTCTGTAGCTTTTGGCTGGTGCTCGTTGTGTGCGTGCACACCCAAACTGAGCCATGCTTGTGAATGGGAGGATTGCTTAGTTAGTGTGGCACTGCTGCTGCCCTGCTTGGATCTGTGTAGGCTTGTTAGGGAATTAGTATCTGATAGTACTGGGATTAATGGTTAATGAACTACGGGTATAGTATTAGTTCCCTGCTCTGTTTGCTTTCCTACAGGAAGGCTGATTTCTGGCACAGAAACAAGTACCTAGAGAGCTGGTGATATCTTACCCTGTCCCAGCTGTCTTTGAGGTGGATAGTTGCTGGATTTCCGGTTGGCAAATCCTGTAACAGGATTTTGGTGCTGGTGACATGACAGGCTTACCCAGATTCCTTATGCTTCCCACTGAACTAAAGGAGATTAATACCATGGGGTGTGGTTCTGTGAGAAGGGCTCACTGCAGCCTCAGTGTTTTGCAGCCCAAATGAGTGGTCCAGCTTTCCTCACTGGCACCAGCCTTCCTAAAGTCTCCTTTGCCCCAAAAAGTTTTCCACCACAATGAGCCGAGTTAGTTCACTGGGGCATCAGTAAATGCCAGAGCCTGGATGTTGGATGGGAGCATAACATTCATGTTTTGGTTTTAAAACTTCACCTAGGATTCTCTTGTTACTGTTCTAAGGCAGCCTTTAGCACTTCACCATTATTTTGTGTACTTCTTTCTTCTAGTCCTTGCCATTATAGCTGCGGTTGGCAAACATTCATTAGTTAAAAGAAAATGTTGCAATTGAAATTTTAGGATTTAACAGAAATTCTGGCATAAAAGAATATGATGATCTAAAAGGAAGCTCATTTGTGTTAAGTAAGAATACGGAATGTCTTTCAGCATATTGAATAATCAAATGCCTAATCAAGTTCAGGCATAGTTCCACATAACTGAGTTATTTAGTAATCCTTCAATGTCTACCTGCTACGTAGGCAGACATTTTCTTTCATCTTAATTATTAGATAGTGTGATCTTCACCTTAGCACACTGTGTGGGTTTCTTGGGTTTAAGGTACATTCAAATGAAACAGCAGTAAGAAAAATGATAAAATATTCTTGGATGTATGGTTTCCACTCAGGAATTGCAAAGTCAGCCACTCCTTGAAGGCTGATGTGGAAGAAGAGCTCACCTACAAAACAGGCTCATTTGGTCTTATCACCCAGTTCTTTTCAATTTGGAGGGATGAAGGTTGAGATTTCATGGAGTTTTTCTTCGGGATCCTGGTTGTCTAATAGGAACATCATGAGTGTGACATTTTATTACTTCTCTCCAGAAGTGTCCAGGATAGCTGCTATCCTTGCATTTTGATGGTTTCATTTTTACCATTTTTTTTCCAGCATTAATTAATCTGTCATCTTCTAATTCACAGATCAATGGCAGTAATCAATCAGTGTGATATAAGGTGTTTAATTTCTTTTCTCAACAGTTCTTACTGACAGCAGTGGAACTGTTAGACTTTTAAGGCATTCTGTTTCTGTTTGATAAAGTTTTGACAATGTACTCATTGATATTTAAAAAAGAAATATGTAACATTTTGACCTACAGAGATTACATGTCCAGCACATGTGATGCATCACCTCTGTATTTCTAAAAAGGAGAATATTGCTAAAGCAAGGCATTGGCAGTCCTGTTATAATTCATATGAAGTAATGATACCTTCAGTGTAACATCCTCCTGAATGTATCATGCATGGCAACAAATAGTTATTTGTAGAACGAGAAAAGGTGTTCTGATCTGTAATCAATATAATAATGGCTTTTTTAGACCAGTCTTGGAATGAAACATTTTTCTAAGTTTTAACTCTAGTTCAACAGTAACACTTAGAAGAAAAATTTTTCTGAATTGTAGGAGAACAACTCACCAAAATACCCTAGAGAATTACCTTACGTGTTTTTGCCCATTTCAGTGATTTGGGTATGTCAGCCAGAAGCTGGAGATCTAAAAGCTGTCAAAGACTCATTTCAAACATGAAAGTAGCTGTTATAGACCATAATACTTGTTTCAAGTTCACTGTGTCCGAAATGTTACGTTTTTATTGCAGGAAAGGTCTTTAAGCTTTAAAGTTAGAGCAGTACATAGCTAGATCATGGTAGTATGAAAGGACATTTGATCTAAGTTTTAGTAACTCCAGGAGACAGGGCTGCCTTGTTGATAGCTCTTTATAGAGGTAAAAGAGGAATATGTGCAAGTCACTGAGCTTTTGACAAGGTGACTTAGGGTGATGGCATTTGCTCTCTCTGAAGCAGTTTAAAAGGAGGGATCTTCAAGTACTAGTGACTAAAAATATTGCATGATTGGGTTTCATTCTGAGAAGAAAGGCAGCACCTGGCAAAGGAGCCCTGTTGATACAGTAAAATATAAGTTTTACTTAGTCTAAGTGAGTGAAGTTTTACTTTACCTCTAGTAAATGTTTGGGCTCAAATGCATACAATACCTGTCATTATAAAATATTAACTCATGTATATACTCTCAACATTGTTCAAAGCAGTATCTGTTAAAAAATACTGTGTTTCTTTATCATAATTTACAATATAGAATGTTGAATTAATCAGGTCAGTAAGACTTAGTTAAGATGACGCTGAAGTCTACATAGAGTGCTAATGATTTTCAATGCAAGGTCATACTGCACTGATCAAGAGTATGAGAAGATTTGTGTGTGTGTGTATATATATATTTATTTCAGCAGCATCAGCAGGAGAAATGTTGGGGTGAATCACCCACCTCACCTGAGTTTTGTTCTTCATGAGTCCATAATGAACTATGTGTAAGCCATTTGTACTGTTTGTGTAACTGCATAATTCCTAAGGTTCTGTGTAAAATTTCACAGAGAAGATATTTCATATTGAAAAAAAACACAACAAGGCCACAGTTTCACAGTTGGCTTAAGCCTGTGATTAAAGTCCTGCCTTATACCCAGCACTGTCTTCTTCTGTTTATCTGTAGTGCCGGCACTGGTGCTTCTGGTGTAATCAGTTGGATGAAGGTTTGATGAGCCTGAAAATTGCCACAGAGGATGGGAGCAGGTTTTCGTCTGGATTAGGGAGCTGCATGCCATAGTGGTGTGAACACAAACAGGCAGAGGAAATGCCTGAACATAAGTACAAGTCCTTTTCACTGGAAGAATTGAGCTGGATGCAAGTGAATTGTACGGATTTGAAAATGGTAATTCTAATCAATATCACTCAAAAGATAACACTGAATAACAGCAAATCCAGGAGCTCATTACCATTGAAATAACTTATCCATCCTCTGTCCACATCAAGTTATGCCTGCATTTGCATTTACTTTGCAACTGGCCTGTTATGTTTCAGCTTGTTAGAGCAACTTCCAAAAGACTTGAATAAAGGAGTGCTAGAGCTGGTGCAGGGGTCAGGGCTGTGTGCCCGTGGCTATGAGAGAGAGGAGCAAACTGCCTCTGACAGCAGCTCTGAGTTCAGGTTGAGCTCGTATGTGTGACTGAGGCACAGATCCACTCTCAGCCCCAGGAAAGGAAAAGAGGAGATGAGTTCCTGCCATCAAAAATGGGAAGGAAGGGAAGGTGCTCATTCCTTCTTCTGGTGGTGTTTATCCTGTGCCCTGTCTTGCTTCAGCTGTGTCACTCGTGACTCTCCTGTTCACTGCATTTAACCCGTAAGACAGAAAAGTTAGCTGATGGGTTTTGCTTTGGGGCTTTTTGGTGGATTTAGTAAGAGAGGAGGCAAGTGAAAAAATTGAAGTAGGGAGTCTGACTTCCTTCTCTTGTAGTGTTAGTACTAGTCATACTGATATGGTCCGGATAGTAAAATTGAGGGATCACTGAAAAATTTTCAGAAAAAAAATGCCAGAAAAGGAAATAATGTTCATAAAAGTGTAAAAAATGTGAAAGGAAGCTTATATGGGGAAAACTTCGACATCTACTGATGGGTTCTAGTGCCATTATTATCAGTGTTCGAGGAATGCTGGATCCACAGAATTCACAGCTCAGTGCTGCAAAACGGACTGTAAGGATGATGTTAGAAACTGTCAGGAAAAGAAATAGTGAATAAGCACTATCTTGTGCCTTAAATATGGTTTTCATCTCAGAAATAATAAAATGATTGAGAGAGATTACATGGAGAATATAAAATGGTGAGTGAAATGAAAAAAGCAAATAAAAATTTTTCTATTTCTTTCCACAGAGGAAGTTTGGATGCAATTTTTGAACAAACAAAAAGGAAATTATTCTTCAGATATGGGCAGTTAAGTGTGTAGAAGTTCTTGCCACAAAATGTTAATGTTAAACTTTTATCAGTTCAAGGAGTGACTGAGCAAGTTTGTAGAAAAATACTTCACTGAAGACTGATAAATATAAAGATTTTTTTCTGTGGCCCCTATAGCAAATTGTTGCAGAGTGGGCCAGTGTTTGGCTGTTGTTTGATCATTCCTGTGCCCTTCCCAAGGTGTCCACTTTGAGCCGCTGTCAGGAACAGGATCATGGACAAAGTAGATGCAACTGTGATGTGGCTCAGTGTAACTGTTCTTCTGTTAGCAGAACTCAAAGTAGCTACATGGATTGTCAAGACAAGTTTTATTTTGGAAAAAACCCTAAGTTACAGTCTGTAAATGGCCTGAATAAATCTAGACTTTTTCTTACTGAACATTGATGGACCACACTTTACACTGATAATGTTTGAACTCTTCAGGTAAGAAAAAATGTTTTTGAAGGTAAAAATTTGCAATTGTTATTCTACCTTTACAGGTAGAATAACAATTGTGCTGTTTTATATTAAAATGATAGAAGATAGGTTAAATCACATATACAAAGTGATGTATTGGGAGTTGCAAATTCATGCTACATTTTTCAAGACCTTGGCCAGTGTAGATCCCTGATTAAAGTCTTGTGTCTGTAGATAAGAAAAAGTTCATATGTGTGGGTTTGGAAGTGATCAGTAGTATACAGTAGAAATCACAAACTTGGTGTTCTTTTTATAGAAATTATTTCTGTATTAGTCCTTTGTTGTGAAGACTGTTTTGAAATGGTGAACAGTGAGTTGATGAAGCCATTTCAGGTGCTGTGCTAAAGGCCATAACTATTTTCTCTCTAATGATTATTCACTTAGACATGCCATGTACAGAATAAATAAGAAATAAACTTGTACCTTATTTTTGAAATGTATACAGACTTTATGAAGGTGTTCTGAAATGTTCCCTTCCTACTCTGAGAAATGCTTTTGATACTCATCCAGCTCTTTACATTTTTAAAATAAAATTTCTAGTCTGGTATATTCTCTGTTTTGCATGAGTCAGATGTGCATTAGTAGTTCTCACTGTTTTAATTTAAGTGGCAGAGTTGTTGAATCCTTACCAAGGCAGACTGAGGTGGAAAGGACAAAACAGAATAAAACTTCACATCTCATGTTAAATCTTAGGTTAATAATCTCTAAAATCGTAATTACATAATTCTTTTAACCATGTACATTTTAACATAGATGGTACTTTCATGTTGAAAGTAAGAACAAGCAAGGAAAATATTTAAATTCCAAAAGGAAAATGTACAGGTTTTCAAGCTTCATTTACAAAATGAGGGTAATGAATTTACAAAAGGAGGGTATGTAATCCTACATCCTCCTGTATTCTGAAGTAATTCTATTTTAGGGAGCATGTGTGTGTGTTAAGTAAAAAACTGTTAAGTGGATGCAACCTAATTTTTGATTACAATAGCAATGTAACTACATTGCTAGAGGTAGATGCAGGGTCATGGGGTTCACACAAAATGGGAAAAACCCTTTCAGTACTTACTTGGTTTTGAGATTACTTTATATATGCGTGGTATACATTTTATATGTATTTTATAGGAATAGAATGGCTGGGAGTACATACAGAATTAATGAAGCCATGACAGTGTTTTGGAGTTCTCCTTTAAGAGAACCAAAGCCAGCTTTTTTCTGTTGCAAGATGAGTACTAACTCTTGGAAAACTTCTATTCTGTTGTCTTTCTAATTTGCTGAATTAACCTCAGGGCTTAATGGCTTTAGGTTGCAATCCTGATTTAAGTTGGCTTAAAAATTAAGAATTTAAAAAATTTACAAGTTCTCTTCTAGTTTTAATTCAAGCTTTTGCTTCTGTTACAGTTGAGAAATTTCAAGCTACCCTATAGCCTGTTCCTGCAGATGAATGGGGTCCATTTTAAATCGAAGTAGATTCAACTATGGCTTTCCTGTTTTCATGACTGGTGTACAAATTCCGTTCTCTGATTCTTGCATATGGTAGCTGACATCACATTCATCTTGTCACTTTGTATGTTTTTCAGATCTCTGTTTTGATTTCCCAGCCTACTTTCAATCTCTCTCACAGAAATGTGACTACAGTCTTGCAAGTAACTTCAGTCTCTGTTTGCCATAGTACTGCCATACAGTTTTTGGTTACACACACACTGATTTATTTACTGAAAGTTACAAGCCATTTTCAGTGATGCAGTGTTTGTCCAGAGCTTTAGCAGTGCTTTAGAATGCTGAAAATAACCTTTGTATACAAATGTAAAACCCTGCTTTTTTTTTTGTAGCAATAGGAAAAGGCATTTTTATAAGCTTAGTTGTAAAGTTTTTTATAGATGTTAATAGTGCCTTATCGACAGATGAGTTCGCTTTCACCACTGTGTACGTGTAGCACATGCTGCCTGAATATTACACCCACTTGTCCATATTTTTAATTTTTTTTTTTTTTTTAACATCTGAATGACAGTTCATGAGCAGTACTGAAGAGTAAGATTGTACTCAGCCAGACCCGTTTGCAACTTTGAAGGCAAGTAGCGTAACTTTGGATTTAGGGTATTGTGTAAGTTGTGTGACTCTGCTCTGCAGCTTCTTACTTCTGAAAGAAGGGAGAAAAAAAATCTTCATAAAAACACACTTAATTTGTTTTGTTTTGCTAGACTCTTTCTCATAATATTCAAGGTTGTCTTTAGCCTGTGTTTTACACAGACTGTTCTACAGTGTTGTTACAAAGAACCTCCTTTCTTAATCAGCCCATTGACTGTCAGGTCCTGCCAGTGATGGTCAGTTTTATTTAAAAAGAGCTCCTTTGGTTTTGGAGAGAATGTCATATTTTGGCAAGTGGCTTAAACTCTAGGCTTTGTTTTGATGTAAGTGTACATTCAGTAATTGTACCCATCTCCAGGAAATGCAATGATCCTGTTTCTTAGGAGAACATTTTTTTAATCTTAAGTATGAAATGAGAGTCAGAATTGGATGCCTTCATGTTATAATTCTCTACTACGGCAATTTCTCCCTCCTCATACTGTAGTTTGAGAGGGCAAAGAATCCATAATACGAGCAGTAGGTCCTTCAAAAGCACTCAGCTTTTTATGTTCAAAGGTGGCCTCTCCTCTTTTCTGCTGAAGCTCCCTGGTTGTGCTGATGAGGCTGCTGTTATCTGTAGTGGTCTAACCTTCCTGTGTGGGTAGATGTGTAATACACCTCTGACAAGGCTTGATGGGCACATGGAGAGCCGTGAGCTGAGCATCCCTTCCTGTGCCTTCGGAGTGCAGCCCAGGCAGGCTGTGCCTGGGTAGCTGTGCCTGGAGCTGGCTGTGCTCTTCAGTGTGGCCCTGCTCAGGCACTTCTCACACTTCACCGTGCTGTTCCCAAATTCCTGGGACCCAGTGCAGGAGAGGAGCGCGGAGGTCGCACCCTGCGGAAAGCCGGTGGATGTGCCGGGCTGCAGGACACGGAGCTGAGCCCTGGGGCTGGCAGGCAGCCTGCTGGAGAGGCCTTCCTGCAGTGAACACAGACGTGTTGTTCTGGAGCAGCTGACACTGAGGAAGTGCTGAAAGGCACCTCCTGGAGAAATGAAGTCAGATCTGTGAGCCCTTATCTGAAGATTTCTGTGTTGTCTCTGTGCAGAAGGATCATTGTTACAGCTACACGTAATTCCTTTGTCCATCATCTGGACAGATACAGGCAGGGGAGTGCTCTCCTGAAATAACTTTGCAATGCAAACTGTTAAAATTACAGAATACCTTGTGCTTTTATTAGATTAAATTACGTATAAAAAGTGAACATATCTTTGGGCTTAGAGCTTTTTCCTCAGCTCTGATAAGAACAAACTCACTGTCAGTCTGGTTGAACAGCTCTGAGCCTGAACACTAGCCTGATTTTCATTCCCAGTATCAAGAACTGTTTATTAAAAGATTGTTGCTGTTCTTACAGTTTTAACACCACCCTGGTGCACTTTCAGGGGAAGGCTGAGTCCAGTAAAAAATGCTGAGTGACTTTATTTTGCATTCTGACATTCAACTACCCTTTTAAAGTTTTCATGGAATGTTTATCCTACCATTCAGGATAACTTGTCCTTTTAAAATTACATAATTATTTGCAATGTTTCCAAATTATTGTAGATTAGGTGTGAGGAGTAAAAGAGATAACAGTTAAAGAGGTGTTTGTGTTATGAGTTAGATTTAAATATTTTTGAAGTATGGCATATCATGGCAGAAGAGTGTGCCCACATCTGTAAGCTTTCAGTGTGGATTGGACCCTGTATTTAGACATGTTTTGGTTTAAATACAGGCCCTATCCTGGGAGAATTGAGGGCAGATTCTGCTGTTTGGAAAGCTGACTTCCAAAACTGTCACTTGCTGTTCTATTCATACACTCCTGCAGCAGTAATTTCTGAACTTGCCTGTCCTTTTTGCATGTTTATTTTAGGTGACTGGTTCTGCAAAATATGGCCTCCTTTGGTTTGAACTGGTTATTGAGCTGTAAAAATAGGACCTGCAAGAGTGTATTTCTAAGAAAAGACAATTTTAAGTTACTTGCTTTTTTTTTATTTTATTTTTCATTATTTGGATTTAGAGGAAAAATATGGAAGTACACATTGTTCATAGCCACACTCTCATTTTGACCTTAAGCATTTAACTTCTTGCAGAGGAGTTTGCCCAGTCTCTATAATCACTAGTGCAGCAGTATACTTAATGATGCAATCATTATGTGCCCTTTTACTTTAATTTACAGCAATTTTTAACTTGTAGAAGATGAATTTACTACTTTTATTTAAGCTCATGCAATTTTACAGTTAAAAACATTCTGTGACATTTTAAGTTGAGCAAATTATTGTGGGTCATTTGGGCATAGTTCCTAATTGTTATTTAATGTCAGGTAGAAGAAGGGAGCAGGCAGAAGAACTGTGACTTTATGATGGGCCATAGTCTAAATAAAACTACCCTGTTTCAAATACCTGTGCTTTTCAGGTAGATTGCTTGGTAAATCTGGGGGTTTTAACAAGAATTTTATCAGTTTAGACAGTCTCTTCATTTTTAGAATTGATATTTTTCAGCTGTGAATTACTTAACTCTAGTGAATTTCTTCCAGTGTCTTTCAAAGAGCAATGTAATTTAAGTTAAAAAACCAAAATGTCAGTGTATTGCCGGCAATGTAGGGATTTCTCTTAAATCTATACCCATAAACCTTTTTTAGGCATGGAATCATAAGCCCAGTCGTTTAGCTTTTCAGAACTGTCAGAAGCTGAGGACAGCAAAATGTAGCAACTAATTTCACGTATGTTGCCACACCAATATTCTCTTCTATAGTTAAAAAAAAATTACAGCTTTGCAGGCCCTACCCCTTTACTTTTTTCTGTCCTGGCTCCTCCACCACTGGGAATGGAGACAGGGCAGTCTGCAGCTGCCTTTCAGGTGATGAACTCAGTTTCCAGTGCATATATGAGTAGGAGAATGCTGCAGTTTGAGCTCTCTCTGAGGTGTAGTCACATGTAGCACTAAGAGTACCCTGATTCTCATTTTCTCTGAAGAATTAAAAAAAAAAAACCCAATGAAAGAATTAAACAACAGTAGGTAAATCATGGGAAGTAGCCCTGCAACAAACAAGTTATGTTTTCCAATGTTTCTACCTTTTCCTAAAGAACCATTCCTGTACAAACATGCAGCCTAACTGCTGCATTTAAAAGAAAATCCTTCCTCAGCCAGATATAAGTTTTAAAATTAACAGGTAATCTAAAGAAAATGGAAAGCTTTGCATTTCCCTCAAACCTCTTTTCAGATAATTTTCTATGTTTCTTAGAGGACATCTGGAATAAAGTCTCACTATGATTCCTAAGGTCCTCATCCCCAGTATGTGTGTGACCTGAAATCCTAGATTCGTTTTGTAAGGAGCAAATAATATTGCTTTTTTCACTGTGGAGTCTACTTAAGTTTTGCACTGCACATTAATTGCAATGCAAATTATTGCCCTATTTTTTTAAAACTATAACAGCAGTTTTGCTCACATTATTTCTGGTTCCTGAGAATTCCCTCAACCTGAACAAAATTTTGTTGCAAAATTTTGTCATCTACAGAATCAGTATGATTATCTCTTGTCTTCATTATATCTGACAGAGGTGTGCTAAAACACGTCTGCAGCTTAGAAGTTGTGTAGTGGCTGTATATGAAATCTGTTTTTTGAAAAGGTCAAAAATCTCTCAAAATTGCATATCTTTTGAGGCATCTTTGTTGGTGTTGTGCATGCATGTTCCTTTGCTTGTTGTGTATTCTTGACATTCTCATTTTGTTGCAGTACCCAGAGTGATCCTGGTCCTTCTTTACATATCAGGATTGTGGGTTTTAAGGACCCTATTTTGCAAATTAGTTTTCATAGGCCCTTAATCAGCCTGTACTTTGCAAAAGGGGAGAGGCAGTGCTTAGTTTTTGTCTACTCCTGACATTTTATGAAGAAGATTGGGGTTTACTTTCATGGGGATAGTGTGTCACTTAACTGATACACTGAATATTAGGTACAGTTACCAGAGATAAATTCCTGAAATAAATGGCAAAAAAGGAAGAGTAGAGACTGAAGGGGCAAAGCAATGTAGGATTTTTTTGCCTCACAACTGAAGTACAATCTTTGTACCTGCACAGTCTTCTTGCTGTGATCTCTACTCTTGAACCAAAAACCTTTTTTTTTAGTGGAGACCATGGTACCTGCATTTCCAGTCACAGTACAAAACCAGGCAAGAAAACATGAGCTAAGTCACGTTTCTGATGTCTGTTTTCCTTTTATTGATCTAAACATTTAGCAGAGTCAGAAAATTTACAGGAAATAAATGAATGTCTTTTCCTGTTTGTATCTTACGACTGTTTTATGCTCCTGCTGGGCTGGGCCAGCTGAAGGCTCTGTGTGGAGAGGCTGGAGTGAGCCAAGCCAGGGAAGTATTCCTTCACCTGTCTTTGTCCTAGCTGAGATTGGTATTTTATTCTACAGACTGAAAAAAAAACCAAACCCCAAACACCAAATATCCATGCGTCTTAAAAGTCACTTTATTGTAACAGTTTTGCTTCTGGTCATTGATTTTTAGGCAATATATTTTGAAACCATTTCAAATATTTATAGTTGTGTGTTAGCACTTAAGGTAGTGTTGTGCTTTTTCCAGAGGGATCTGAGGGATCTGAGAGAAAAAAAAAATTAAGTCAGAGCAAACTTCCTGAGGTTTACCATGAATTTTAAGTGCAAACTAGTATTTTATATTGAAAAAGCAGTTTTCATTTAAGGATTCATTCCTATTCATTTAGTTGTATTTATTACAGTGATCTTACCCTTTTGCCTAGTTGATCTTAAAATTCCTTGCAGTACTGACAAATGTGTACGTTGTTGATGTGCAGTGGAAAGTACAACTTCTGTGGAAGGTACAGCTGAGAATGCTGCTGAATGGTCATGCTCTGTGAAAAAAGATCACTCTGGTACTGGAGTTCTCATTTGCATAAAGAAGCAGCTGCTTCCAAACTAGAATTGGTTCATTATTCATTTTTATAGATCTTACTGATTCATAAAGGTTTTTTACTTTATATTTAATGATAGACATAGGTAAATAACAGGCATCTCTGAGAATAGCACTTTGTACAGAAATAGCTGAAGGGAAAATTACTTTTTTATCTTATTGGATTAAGTTGCAGCTTGCTACAGTTCTGTAGGATCTCTATTAGGATATATTCCGATCTCCTGAAAAATAATAGATAGCATTATAAAGCTGAGATTTCTTTGCAGTCATAGTAATGAAGTGAAATTAAAACATACTACACTGCAAAACGTAATGAAATTTTCAATATATTGCCTTGCTACAAACATGTGGAAGACTTCTACTAATTTATAAATTGCTTGAAGAAACTGCTATCTTCTCTAGACTGCTAAGCCAAAATATGCTGTAAGCTTGGAGCTGTCTGGCCTACACTGATTTCTGGCTTCTGCAAGTAGCTAACAGTGGAGCCCAAATGATTGATTTTAAAATTATTCTCAATTATCTTTACCCATTGTCACTAGGATATTTTTAGTGCAGCTGTTTTCAGAGAAGTGTAGTTTTTCTGATCAAAAGTTAATTTTGTGACATGTTTGGTTCATTTTATTCATATTCTGGGAGTGTAAACAGTCATCACTGGAATTTAAGCAACCCTAGCTCTCAATTGTTATAATCTCCCCATAAAAAGGAAAATTATTTTTAATAAAGTTTTTTCATTTATTAATATAGCACTTCTTAATTTTAAATTAAATACCTATTTTTTTACTAGTCACCTAATGTGTAAATTGCCCCTTTTTTCTGCCAATGTTGTAGACAGTTGAAGTCAACTAGGTTTCTAAGTTCTAGTCTCCTCATCTTTCTATATTAGATAGGTACATTTTATCTTCCTGGATTATGGCTTCAGAATTGCAATTATGAACACTAGTCTTTCCTAATTTAGTCTGTATTACTTAGTATTTCATGTTGATACTTTCTTCCTGTCAATGATAATTATTTAATCACCTCCATAGTAATTTAAGTTTAGAGATAACTATTTGGAAGTCCCAGGTAATATTATAAATTGCATATTTTTTTTCAAAAGAGAGACCTGAGTAGTATATTTGAGTCAAAGGTAAAATTACTTTAGAGAATGTCTTCTCTGCATTCTTTTGCAAAGCATATGTTTTGTGGGGCTGTCCAGTGTTAACTAAAGCAGAGCAGAAGTCTTTGTGTATGACTTTGGTAAATATTTTTAATTTCAGGTCTCTTTACAATTCTAGAATCTTATTTATTTAAAATTCATGAGATACATAATTATATTTATGTAAAATGATATTTTAAAGGAAATGTCATTTCCTTTTAGAGCTACTGATTAATCTATTTCTATTTAAAGGTCTAATAACTCATACCGTAATTACGCTCTCATTATAAAATGAACGGTTCTGGGGAGTCACAGTTATATGAGCTAGTCATAGACCTAGGATGATAGAAACAAACAAAAAACCAATCAAATCTTTGTTTTCCTAAAGATGCAAAGAAACTTAGTTTGGTTATATAATGTGATGTGCATTTCTTCTCTTCCATTTTATTTTAGTGGATCTTTGTCAAAAGAGCTACATCAGGCCTAGTTCACTGTACTCAGTACCAGCATTTTGGATGTCAAAATGGCAAATGAAATTCAGCCTAATAAATGTTGAAGGAATGCACACTGAAAAATAATCATAACTTCATATAAAATAAAGGTTTCTGAGGTGATAATCATTATTTAATGAAGTGCTGTTTAAATGGATGCTTCCTAAAAGCATCAGCTTTGTGTTCAGTAGCGATAAAAAGAGGCAAGTACATGATT
The DNA here is from genome assembly GCA_013396995.1 of Dicaeum eximium. NCBI lineage: Eukaryota > Metazoa > Chordata > Aves > Passeriformes > Dicaeidae > Dicaeum > Dicaeum eximium. The sequence goes on along the minus strand of VWZP01008265.1, from coordinate 357,213 downwards.
AGAAACAAAGGAGGAGACAACATGGTAGAAAATGTCATTATACCAAAATATACGCCCTCCACACATTGCTATGGAATATTGTGTATGAAGAGTACAGCATGACAGGGTTCAGGGAAGAGTGAAGGGTAGGATCTTGAATTGTAGAGCAGCTTTCCTGTGAGAAAAGACAAAACTGAGTAGGAATCTTCAAGGCTGACAAACAGATGGCAGAGGGTGTACGGTAGATGTCTCTGAAATTGTGTGCCAGGAAGAAGGTGACTGCAGAATGAATGTTTGCAGGCTTTCAGGACAAGAATCAGAGGATATCAGTTGAAGCTACGAGATGGCAGATACAGAACAAACGCGAGGTGATGATCTTGTGGAAGAGGTGTAAGTATGCTCTGTAATTTCATGCCGTGCCATACGAGACGGATGTTACAAGTTTCCATTTGCTCAGGGAGGAACTGGATAGATTTATGGAGTAAACATCAGGTGGGAGTCATTAAATACACAGGAATCCCATCTGGTGGCCTCTGAGCTGCCACCAGCTCCATTTTCTGGAGACCACAGAACTGCTTATGGGAGGAAGGATCCCTGTGTGCTTGGTTTGCTCTTACGTTTTTCCTTTGACATCTGCATGTAGCTCTTTTTCTAAATATAGGTTATTGGTCTGTGTGGATCACTGAACTGACCTAGAAGAGCCTTTGTAATAGCATTGTGCTCAAGTTCCTGCATCTGCTCCTTTTTATGGGATTTCTGCCCTCAAGATAATTAATTCCATTTAATGTTTGCAACTTCAAATCATTTTGTTTGGAAGCAAGGCTATATAGCTGAGAAAGAGGTTAAGATTCTAGTAATAGATTTTGGGTATTGGCTTTATTATACAGGGAAGAACTAGCTACTTGAAGTAAAAATTACATTTCTGATTGTGCAGATCAAGGATTTCAATCAGCTTATGAGTCTTCCTCAGATTGTCTGGACATGGAGAATTCGTGTAGCCTCTGAGGCTCCCACTCTAATATTTCTAGTAAGAAATTCTTCCAGACCAAAAAAAGAAAAATTGCTTAAGACCACTAATTCTTTTCAAAACATGTTAGCTTTGAAAAAGTGTTTTGAGAGAGTCTAAGAGAGGTGAGGGAAATTAGACTTGGTTTTTTTTTTCCATGTGAAAGTCTCTGCATCGTTTACCACCCCTTTAAATATGCTTGAAGAGCATTTTGTGTTATGTCATTTTACAGTAAGCTGCCTAACAAAGTTGTTTTGGTATTGAAAATGTATTTTGGGCATCATTCAGTGGGTTGTTTGCTGTTTAGAAGTTTGATTGTGTCTCCTGATCTCATGCCTGGTGCTGAAAGCTGAGCAGCAGCATGGGTTGGTTGCCCATGAGAAACATCGTAGAATATCCATCCTTGGAGATATTCCAAGTAAGCCATCTGGAGATGGTTTTGGACAGCTGACTCTAGGTGGCTTGGCTGGAGCAGCAGGGATGGTGGACCAGATGATCTCCAGAGGTCCCTTCTATGATTGTGGGTATACACAGCTTGTATTCAGAAAAAGCCAACGCTGAATCCCCACCAGAATTGCGGGGCAGTGTTTTTATGGCAATATTTTTATAAGAAATTTTTTTAAAGGGGGCAGGGGGAAAGAGAAGAAAGCCATGCCATCCTATTAAAAGAAGGGGAATACTGAAGGTTAGGTTGGCTTTGCTTTGTTTCAGACTGTCTTACAAAAAATAGCCTTCATAGTCTCCTATCAAGCCTTTTTGAGAGTAAGGCTCTTAAAGGAATAAATTAACTTTTAGTTTCTTCACAGGACAATTGAAAAACACATGATTTTTAAATTTACTTATGAAGTATAGGGCTTGTCTGTCTTTTTGAGTGAAAACAAGGAGGAAGGAATATACTGAATTCCATGTATGTGTGCATTTCCTGTGCTATGCTTTTGAGGCTAGTAATAAAAATATACTCTGAATGTCTGATAGAAACAGTCTGAGAATACTTAAAGCTGCTTCAGCCAGTCTGGAGGCCTCCAATGAAATCTCAATGTTGTATATATGTTCTCTGCTGCGTATTATATAAATATTGCTTAAGCTCATTTCCTGCTTACATGGAACCTATGTTGGCAGTAGAAATTGGGTCCAGTTTCCATGGCAACGTGGTGGCACTGGGAGAAAGGCTGATGCTGTGCTGTGGTTGGTATTTTTATGCAAGGGATGAGATGCAGACCTACATTTTTAGACAGGAAATGTATTTCAAGGCACAAAAACATTTAGCAATTGTTATAAATTTGTTGGATAAGTAGATGCATCTTACAATAGAAATTGAAACCTATTGTTTGCTGTTTGCAATAGAAAAATAATTGTTAGTTTTATCTAACGTTATAGAAAGCCGCTGTTAAATATATACACAGTTATAACTGCTGTATTTGCATGGAAATAGCAAGGAGACTTATGTACTGAGGACAAAGGAAGTTTTGTCCTGACGCAAAACAGGGACAAAATAGACTGAGGCGTAGTCTCCTAGAATTTTCATTCTGTTTTTCACCTTCTGAACGCCTTTCAAATGATTTTCACAAAGAATTTAGAAAGTCACAAAGACTTAAAGAAAGATGTTTTTCGGTGGTTTTTTTTGGCAGTCCTTTTGCTCTGGTTCTGGATTTACAAAAGATAATCCTTGCTTGTTCATTTTTTCAACCCTCTGTTGTGCTTCCGTGGTACTCAGTACTGGGAGTCATTTAGGGGAGGGATTTCTTAATCCTGCAGTTCTGATGTGACTAGGGTGAAGCTTTGTTCATCTTGACTGTTGAGTGGGTGGTTGAGTCACTAACCCTGGAGGTGTTAAAAGGTGCGTAGATGTGACACTTAAGGACGTGAATTAGTGGTGGGCTTGACAGTGCTGGGTTAGTGGTTGGATTTGATGACCCTAGAGGTCTTTTCTGACCGGAATCATTCTGTGATCTCTTTGCATTTCCGTATATTCCTCCTACATGCAGAGTACTTGCTCCACCTCAGTGAAGTGGGATGTTCTGAGAAGTCAGACCTTCTGAGAAGATTAACCGAACTGGAAGCAGTATTCTTTAGAAGTGTGAAGGGCTCTGTTCATCCCTGTGAGTCATCATCTTTCTTTCCCAACCCTGGCACTATACAGTTAGTCTGTGTCTGATGTTGCCTAGCAACAATTCATCAGATGTCTAAAGGGAACTGATTTACCCTAGCTGGGACTCTTGTAGAAATCCAAGTAGATAAAATGTTCATGGAGGAATATTAGCCTTTTCCTATGTCTGGCACCCACACTATCAATCAGGATTAAGCTCAAAGGCATTTTACAGCTGTCCAAGGCTTGGCTGCCTTGTCATGCTGATGATTTTAGGATGTCTCATTGTATAGTGGTATATCTCCATCCCATCCTGCAATCAGCCTGTGCTTCAGCTATCATGTTTTCTGAGGTTTAGCAAATCAGAACTCTCAGTGATAGCCTGCGTGCACAGCGGCACTGACTGCATAGACACATCTTCATTCAGGCAGAGAAAACCAACTTTGCCTCTGCAGTAACTATAGGGACATAGGGGGAGATGATCCTTCTGTGCTTCCGGTTCTTCTTAGCCTCATCTCCTGAAACAAAGTGGTTCAACTCAGAGTTTTATTCAGCTCTTTACCATTCATTATTACTGAGAGTCTGCATAGCTTGAAGACCACTCTGAGGTTTGTTGCTGAGCCAGTGGCAGAGAAGATTTTAGCTGCCTTTGGCACTGTCTCAGTGAAAGTCACTGCATTGTCACATCACAAACGTATGTAATGTGTCATAGTTTTAGCACCAGTCAGATCAGAAGCTTTGTCACCACCATAACACCTTAACATTTACGTTGTCAGCAGCAGTAAGCTTGCCATGTTCCTTGGACCTCCGTTTCTGCTTGTGAAATGTGGGTTTGAAGTCATGCTGTCACTGTCCTTTACTTCTGTTACAACTCAGCACCACAGTGTTTCTGGTATTTATTGTGCCAAGGCAATTATCCTGAACATTTGAATTTTGAAACCTAGAACAGGAAAGTTGTTTAGTTTTTCAGAGCTCTGTGTGGGATCAGGTGCAGCTGACACTGTTGTCCTTCCATGAAAAACCCTGATATGAGGTTAGCCCTGGAAAAGAATCGAACTAGAGGCTGTAGCCTCGTGGAAGTAATAGTTGCTGTTTACTTCCTGTTGTAACCTGGGTCCAGAATATACCTTTACTAGGTGAGCTTCCTTTCCTGAGCTGTGGAGTTTACTGCCCTGGTAGAGGAAGCTTCAGTTGCAGCATTCTGGTAGCAAGACACAGGATATGGAAAGATCTCACTCTCAGAGACAGGTGCCTCTTGAATAGTTGCATCTTGTCTACAAAGGGAGACAGTTCATCTGGGATATCATGACAGCTGGGATTCCTTGAGTGCTTTTCCACCATGGATGAGACTCTCTCTTGCTGTTGGAAATAGGAATATTCCAATAAGTGAGTCATCCAACATCCATGCTGTGAGGTAAAGCATGCCAAGGCTGGGATGAGTCAGATGGTCTGATAACCCTTATTCTCAGACTTGCTGACACAAAATAGATTCTGAAAATCTCAACAGGAATTGTCACAGTATTTAGTATACAAAACTGCCTCATTCAAGCCAGCTGGACAGTGCTCTGTAATACTGGGGTGACTTTCCTAACTCTACTGAAATGGCTGCTTGCTTACTGAAAATCCAATCAAATGAAAGGTCATTCACTTGCAAACTTTAAAAATAATGGAAAGCTCCAAAATTGCCTCTACAGCCCCCAAGACAAATGGTTGATGCGAATAAGGGATGGAAAGGCATTTCCCTGGAAACATCTGGAAAACACAGGGCACATGGAAGAGTCTTACAGACTGAGGATGACAACCTCTTCATTGAGGGAATGTGACAGGAGAGCATGCTGAATGCAGTGGCTTTTGGAAACAACATCTGCATAAAATAAGTAAAATATGCCGTGTTCTATGAGGTTGTTGGGCAAGAGATCTACTTCAGTTTTGTACTAAGAAGTATGAAAAGTAAACTTAAAAAACATCAGAGATCTAGGCACTTTAAAAAAGATGCTTTTGAAGTCAAAGAGCTTAAGTAACTGCTTTCTTAAAGATCAGTTTATCAAAGTTCTCCAAATAAAAAGTGTTTTCATGTGTTTGAAGAGTAATAATTGCTACTGCCTGTATGAAGAAAAGAAGACAGAAAGATTAAGTAAATGGTCATGAAGCTCAAACCATCTGCTTGTTATTTATCTCTATTTGGGTGAAAATGAGTTTTTGTGAAAAACATCTGTGATTTTTCCATTTGCTTGCTTTTGAGTGCAGCTGGACTTGGCAATCTTTTTGCCACTTTTAGTTATTTTTGCTAGGAAAATCAGTGCTTAAATTAACAGGAATGAGCAATATACAGAGAGAAGCTCAAAGCAGGCATTTCATATATTGTACTTATGACCACATATACCCAAAATGGAAGAACATAACTGACTGTTGAACACTAGCAAAAAGTTTTTGTGTGATAGGTGTCTTTGCAACTTATGTCTAACAGTTAAATGTTTTGAGTTGCTTGTTTAGCTTGCTTTTACCAGTTTTAATGATACTGCAGTGGAAGCTGGGTACTTCCATAAATGCTGGTAGGAATTGTGAAGAGATTTATTAAAACTCTTGTTTTATAGAGGAAGTGCTACTGGGATTTGGAAGTTTGGGAGAGGAGTTGTGTGTTTTTTGAAGGATTGAGTTCAATTCTTTATTTTGCAAGAAAACCTGTTAGTGAAAAGGAGTTATGTTAATGTAAAGAATTAATGTAAAATGCTTGTTTTGGCTTCTTGAAAGCAAGGTTAATGAGGAGAAGTCTGGTATCAATAGAATTCCAGCTGGAGCATCCGGAATTTATCATTGCAGCGAATGTTTGTATTTGCTGCAGACAGGTTCTTCTAATTGCTGGCTTAGTCATGCAACCCTGTTCCTTCAGGCTCTGTTTTTTTCACCTGCCAGTTATGTCTCTCAGTGTTTGTCCAATGCAAAATGCCTGTCTGCTTACCCTTTCCTCATTGCCTGAAGAATTGAGTTCCGTACATAATCCAGAGCATGATGCATTCGCACTTAACAGGATGGATGGGTCTTCTAAACATTAAGTAAACATGGACATGAAAAATGCATCTTTGCACTGAGAGGATCACATGAAGCCAGGATTACATTTTACCAGGATGCTTTAGGGGTCAGAGAAAAACCAACCAACCAAAGGCAAGAGGTACTCTGCTGCTCAACTGCATTTGGATTAAGTGAAGGGTTACAATTTCACTATTCCTGTGAAATCTTTTCTACTAGGCTGTTAAATGGGTAGAAAGGGGAGTGAAACACTGCATTTGTTGTTTTACTTCAGCTAATTTTGCTTCATTTGTCTTCAGTTGTCTTCATATGGTTTCTAACCTGTAAATGGAATATATACTTCCTTGAAGGAGTTACTGTCTTGTGATATAGACTAAATCCCGTATTTTGTAATTTAGTTACAAATTCATATTTCAGTCCATATTTGACCTCAAAGGGTTAGTCACTTAAGTGGTTTTGGTGCCAAATCAAGTTAAAACTGCTAATTTCTCCAGGGTCATGGCTGTTGGAGAGCAGAGAGTGATTCTTCCCCCTCTCCTTCAAAACATGTAAATTTGTTGCTAGTGGCAACTGTAAGCTACTGAAGCAACAACAGCATGTTTCCTGACTATATCTTATTAATAGAAAGACTAGAGACACTATAATTTAACATGCCAGAGATAAAGGCAGAAATAAAATACTACAACATAACATGCCACAAAGAAAGTCAAAAATTAATTTCCATTTATACACTTGTGAGTCATTCTGTTAAAAGTAATCCATCCTATGGCCATGGCAGGGGGAGAAAGAAGTCAAAATAGTGGCCATTTCTATCACCATCTGCTAGTGTTTTCTGTCAGGTCATCTTATTGGTTAGAAGTGGAGGTTGCTGCACACAGACAGAGGAAGAAGCTTTGCAGCATGAGAAGGGATTCTTGTTGCGAGAGGATTTGAAGAAGTTGAAATTTCATGTGTGGTTTATGAGACTAGCTTTAACAAATTTTTTATCATTGCATTGGAGTGGTATTCCATATCTGACATTCTTCAAGATGAGGTTTTATTTGACATGTTAGGATATATATAAGAAACTGTATTCTGTCACACTTGAGCACGACAAAACTACACAGACAAGGCTCTTCTCCGGCAGGGAAAGGCGAAGAAGAAGGAATTTTATTTACATTTCAGTGTTATATATAGAGTTTTGGGAACAACTATCAATTGGAGGGTGAAGTTACCACCTCCCCTACCACACTGGTCAATGAAAAGGTCTATCAAACCTTTCTCCTCCCAGGAGAAAGGAATGAAAAACAAAAAATTAGGAAAACATCTGCATGTTTACATGAAACAGTGTGAGAAATTTTATCACAAAAATGAAAACCTGAGAAGGCTGAAAATCAGGGCAACAGTATTCTCCATTTTTCAGTACATTATACATGGATTTATGACAGCTCTGTTTCTCCACTTTGGCTCTTTGGAATTTCTTAATTTTTTTTTTAGCCAAAAGCTCTTGTGGGACCTCCTGATGAGACTCTGGGTGTTGCCAGAGCAGTGGTGGGAGAGTACAATGCAGTGTAACCACCCCCATGCCTATGAAATACAGCCCCTGGTTAGTGCAAGCAGCCACAGCAAGCAAATGGGGCATGAGGAAAGGCTCCTCCCTACAGAGGCCATTGCACTGGTGGAGTGGAAGAATCAAGTACATGCAGCCCAGGAACCAGGCACCAGACTGTGACATCTGGGAGCTGCTAACAGAGGCAGTGACACACTCAGTAGCTGGTGCAGAAGGGCACAAAGAGGCATCCTCATCCCCAGTCTCAGTAGTGAACACTTGCTCAGGGTTGGTCTGGTCATGCCTCAGAACTCATTCCCTGGTAGCTGCTGGAGTCACTGCAACAGCTGTGACAAGGATCTCCACCCAGACACACCTGATGGTAGGTGTAGCTCTTCAGGTCTCACGTTGCCCAGTGCCTGATATGCACTGATCTCTGTGAAGCTGGATCTGACAGTCACCTTTGCTGCAGAAGGTGTGGTACTGATCTCTTCACTCACATGATCAGTGACAGGACTTGAGGAAATGAAGTGAGTCAGGGGACGTTTAGGTTCGATATTAGGAAAAAGTTCTTCCCCCAGACAGTGGCTGGGCACTGGAACCCCAGGGAAATGGTCACAGCACCAAGCCTCACGGAGGTAAGAAACATTTGGACAAAACGTTCAGGCACATGATGTGACTTCTGGGGCTATCCTCTGAAGGACTAGGAGATGGATTTGATGATGCTGGTTGGTCCCTTCCAACTGAAGGTATTCTATGGTTTTAACTTTCTCAGCCTTTACAACACTTTACTGGGACTAGAAATACAGGTAAGGTATGAGCTGCTGAGTGTCTATTTATATATTTTCTTTTTGTGCTGCCAGGTAGGTCTGTATTTTTTAATTAACTGTTGACTTTTTTTCCTTTGCAAGTCTGTAATGGATGACTTGCCTGGAAAATAGAACTCTGTAAGAAAACCAGTATTTGAGGAAGAAAACATATTACTTTTGCAAGTCCAGTTAAGCTTGAGGCTTTCTGGGTAGATTTGGCTCCTGGTTTACTGTCTTAAGAACATTTTGACAGAATTGCATTTGTTTGAGAAGAAACTGTCATTTGGGACTGACTTAAAGAGCTTGAAACCAGTTACCTCTGGGAACATGGTGTACGTGTGTTAGAGAAAGGCCATAAGAGCTGCCTCCTGAGCTCAGCAGACTTTACTGTTCATGCTGGATGTGATTGGATGTAATGGTAGGGTGCTCCCGGGTCCCCTCAGCTCTGCCCCTGGCGATGTGCTCTTCCCGTGGTGCTGGGCTGGGGCGGTGGCGTGGGAAAGCCGCAGTAGGTGCTGCGTGAAATGGCATTTGTTTGTAGGAGCTGTTGTTTTGCACAGAGGAAGGCAGTGTTCCTTGGCATTTCACTTGGACTTCTGAGTATGCATTCAATCCCAAGGTGGCCTCCAAAAGACAAGTAAACAAGATGGGGAAAAAAAATCGTTCTGTGTTGCTGTTCGAGGTTACAGAAGCTACCATGTGTCAGCCCCCTCCCTTCCAGGAGGGATTTTTACTGGTGCTTCCATTAATGCTTAATGGTAGGGTGGTATTTTTGGAAGGAATGTTAACAGTCCCAGGAGGAATTATAATTTTGTTTGATAATGACCAGATGTAGAAACTGCTTCATGCTTGTGACATGCCAGCGCTCTCTCTTTTTATGCATAGATTTTCTAGAATTGGAGATTGTAGTACAGTTTTGTACTACAATAAGAACACAAATAGTGTTTCTCGTGTATAGCAAATCTGTCCCTGGAAATTCACATCAGCAATTTCTTTGAGTTAGTTAAAAACACATCTTCTTATGCTCTGTTTCCTTCTAGATTTGTAGACTTTGTTTTTGAAAACAGAAAGATGACTTCTGGCATAATTAAAAAGAATGATTAAATTACATATAATTTATAATAACTTTTAAAATTTAGAAATATTCTGACTTAAAATTCACTTAAAATCTTACTTGAAATATGGAACATAATTTTGTTCCTTAAGTGATAACTTCAGAGTTAGTTTGATCTTTCTTATGTTTTTTGTTGTTTGTTTTATATGTGTGAATTTATTTAGAAAGCCTCCATTTAAGGCTGCCTCTGATTCAAAGAGCTCAGTGTTAGAAGGCACCTGTCTAATTAAGCTGAATTTGCATTTGAGAAAAAAGAGCAGGCAAGAATTCACTAACAAAGCAGACACCATTTGAACAAACCATTTGAAAAAGAGATCCAGATAGCTGAGTCTTTCAGCAATTAATAACAGCTGTAGGAAATTTCTGTATGGAGATTTCAGACTTTTAACTCTACAGAACCTTGAGAGCCTTTCCCAGCGGCATAAAAGCTTTTGCCTTTAGGAGCTGGAGAGGAGCATAGCTGGAGCTCCTTCCAGATGGACCCACACTCACTAGTAGATTTTGTGAAGCTCCCATCACTTAGGAGGTTTACAGTGTAATTCTTCTGATGCTCACACTTCCCCTTGCTTCCTCTTTTTTACCACTTCAGACTGAAATTCCCTGTAGAACCTCTGTGGACATGGCATGGCAGAAGGTTCGTAACATTGTTAGAACATAACGTTGTTTATTCTATATTTTATTAGATATATGAAGAAGTAATTTAACCTAATTTTAATTGCATTTTGTGTTAGCAAAACATGTCTTTGGTCGTGTTCATCTGAAAATTGTAAGGGGAGTTCTGTTTTCCCCTCAGGTTGTGGTAGTTCTTAGTTTAATCTGACAAATTTCTGTCTCCCAATTTTTTTTTTCATTTGACATAATCTGATTTCCTTCTGAAACGATGCTTTCCCAAAAGTAGGAGAATCAGGTTTAGCTACTTTCAAGGTAAAGCTTTGTTTACCTAGAAGTACTTGCCATGAGTGCAGTACAGTGTTCATAGAGAGGGATTCCTGCTGTTGTAGGCCTGTTCCCCATGGGAACAGGAGGTTTTCCTCAGGGAGTCTTCTTCTATAGCAGTCTTGCCTGCAAGACATTCTTATCTATTACTTCATAATTAAAACGTATTTTTTGTCTTATGAGGGTTTCAGATAAAGAGGCCTGAAGTCTGTTTTGGGTTTTAGTAATGGAAATCATTCATTTGTTGAGGAAAAGAAAGGAATGTGTGAAGATGGAGTGGCAGCACGAGGGCAGGGCCAAGGTGCACCTACATTCCCTCTGGGCAGGAGCAGCTGCCTGGGGAGGAGTGCAGGGCTTGCCCCCGTGTGCTGAATCCTCTTCCACATCTGCAGTCCCAGGCTGCTGGGCTGCACGAGTCAGAGGCACTCCTTGGTTAGCCAGCAGTCAGTTTTCTTTCCATGAGTTTTTTTTGAGCCCTGTTTGAATTTAACTAGCTTTTCTTATCCATGATACCCAAGGGAAAACTGTTCGCTTTAGTTTTTAACATCATATTGCGTGAGTTTTTTTGGTTTTTTTTTTGTTTGTTTTTTTGTTTTTTTTTTTATTTTAGTTTTCTGTCAATTTGGCTCAATTTGTGTGGAATGGGGCAGTGGACAGCCATTTCCTATTTGCCTTCTCTATATCTCTCAAGATTTTGTAGCACTCTGCTGTCTTGTTCTCCTGGCTGAAGAGTTGTGGTATGTTCAGAAGCTTCCCATATGGAAGGCATTTTGTGATTTTAATCACTCTCACTGCTCTTGTTTTACCTTTTCCAGAATAGAAGAGTAGCAAATGACCCCACAACATCAACAACAGAAAAAAACCCTAGAGTTTTCTGGATTTCTCATAGTATAATATTCTAAGCATTTTGAGGTTTGAGTGTTAAGGAGATTGCTTTTACTGTTGTCTGTTACCCAGTGGGAGCATGGAGCAACATGTCCATGAGGGAGAACAGTAAAATTAAGTTGTCAGAAATGTTGTGTTCCATAACGGTGGGCAGTTGATTTTTTGTAAGATTCCATGCAGGGTTTTGACGCATTTTGCTTCAAGTTCGCTGTAGAGGAGAAATACTTCAATTTTTTTTTTGTCTTTTACTAAGTATTCCCTCTATGAACAATTTAAAAATAGGATTTAATTGTATTTTGATTGGACTTTGCTGTACATTTATTTTTGTCCATGGAAAAGGCAGTACTTAAAAGACAAAAAATGCTGGCTAGTGTTTGCCAGTTGTTTTTAGTGTTTCTTTCAATACAATTACAAGGTTTGTCATTGTAGCCTGTGGAGATGGTCAGTTCTCTGCGTACCTGCTGACAAAATGCTGAGAGTCTAGAAATGGTGTGTCATCTTCTTCTGTTAATTAAGTGTTTATGCTTGGATGGTGATGAACAATCTAATAGTGGTAGACCACAGAGTACCAAGTGATTACTTCGGAAAAAAGAAAAACACATTTAATATTTATCTCTGCATGCATTTGTTACCTAATGCATATCATTACATTGCATTTTAGGAATAAGAAAGACTAATAACTTGAAATAATGGTTGTTGAATAGCTTTTTGGGTTGTAATAGTATTTGACAATTATATTTCTGAAAAGGAAATGGAGATTACGGATGTGTTTGTGACTCACAGGTTTCTAAATGGTTTGGTTTTTTAATGCCAACAATGTTTTAAAGTCTGCTCAAAAGAAAAAATAATTTGCATTTAGCAGACTGTACTGGAAAAAATGAAATCTAAGTTGATTAAACTGTATATTCATGCCCTAAATTGTAAATGAAGATGTTGTTGAAGCATTCATCACAGCTTATCTTTGCAATTCAGTAAAAGGGATACCAAGAAATAGCAAAGCTGGAGTTCTGTCATTGATGTCCTTCCTAACACTATGAAACTATGAATTGGCAGAAAAGCAGGATTGGGATGCCAGGATGAGTTACTCAACCTGTAGGCAGAATTTAAGCCATCAAGTGAAGTGTTGTAGACTTGATCTTTACATATATCCTAGAAAAGTAAAAGTGAAAAAAACCAAAGAACGATAAGAATCTCTTGCTAATAGTTCTAAAACAAGAGAAAAAAGTTGCCAAAAATGCAGAATTAGCAGTCAGACTGACGTAACTCAGCATGTTTCTTTCCCTCTCATCTTTCTGTACTAATATTTGATTTCTCCAAAAGATGCAAGCAGAATTAAATGGGCAAAACCCATCTTCCTCAGTTTAAAGCAGTGTTTTGTTATTTGCAGATAAAAATCATAAATAACTCTGGAAGGAAATACAGTAATATCTCTCCTTCCTTCCTGGTGTCCACAAAGGACAGTAAGAAAGCACTCCTGAAAATATAAAAATCAACTGGGATTGAAGACAGGAAAAATAACCCCTTTCAAAGCAAAAGCAAATACAGTAGCTTGAGAAAGACCCAGAAGAACCCTATTTCAATGAATTATTGAACTTAGACCATACTGCATTTCCCTACCCTACTCTGGACTTTTCTACAGTTGTACCATTTCATGTGACCAAAATAGTAACATGAATATCTGTGGTCAGAACAAAGTAAGATGATGGTACCATCCAAAATAAGGAGTCCAGGCACTGATGGATGTGCCTGTGTTCCTGCTTTCAGCTATATTGATAAACTACAGGCTATTTCACTATGCATTCATCTTCTTGCTGGTAGAATCATTCAGGCTGGAAAAGACTTGTAAGACCATCAAGTCCAACCATTAGTTTTTTATTTTTAAGTGTTCCTAGTTCTTGATCTGTGTATCCAAAATGGTCCTGTGCCCAGCAGATGAAGTTTCAGGGTTTGTAATCCTTTTTTTTTGTAATGTAGGTCCTTTTTTGATGGTTTGGTGAGTTAAAGCTTTCAGATCAGGTGTGGGAGCTGTCAGCTTGCTGGCACTGTGAAACCAGGCTGCTTCATGAAACCAGGAGGGCCAATAATCCGGTTTGTACTAAGATTAGCTGGTCAGAGAATGTGCTGAACCTTCCATCTGCAGTTTACTTTCCTTTCAGTGTACCACATAAAGACATCTGTTGGGAGCCAAAAATGAAAGAGGGAGGCAAACAACCAACATAATTTTAAGTAGGAACACTTGCAAAAATACTTATTTTTTTATCCTACAAATGCATTCCTTCTTTCTCTTCTGTCTAGTTGCATGTGGTTAAAAATGACGTAAATTCATTTACTTCATTAGATTTCTCATCATAACTTAAATCATTGATAAATCAGTTCAAAATACCCCTTTTTAAATCTGACCATTTACTGACCGAAGAATTTTATTATCTGAAAGGGTTAGTGGGCAGATAAATTTAGTATGCAATGCAGCTTGCAGTGATGTCCTTTTAAGCAAAGGCGTAATAGCAGCTGCTGTGCAGGTGGTGAATGTTGCCAGTAGCATTTGTTTCTGACCAGCCATGTTCTCTTTGACACCAAATGCTCTGTCTGTCTGTCTTTAACAGTTTCAGAATGTAAAGTGAAAAAGGAATTATGAGGAAGACGACTTAGAATTGGGATAAACATAAGTACAGTTTTTACTCATGATGAAGGAAGTATTTGGATATTAATTCTAGGTGCTGAAACATCAGCAAATTACACATTTATCTTTTTTCATTCCATGAAGGACAAAATACTGTTAATACAGTGTTTTTTAGATGTAGTTAATTTGAAGTAGATGTAAATGTAAGTTATAGCAGTGTTTGATGGCACGAATGCTTTAAGTTACTTTGCAAATGTATTTGGAAAGTATATACTTTTTATTTGTAAGAGGGATGAATACAAAAAATAACAGCACCAACCTGTTTGAGGAAGGTTTTCTTAATTTTATGACAAAGAGGTCATATCACTTCAACCCTGGACTTAAGTCTGTTGAAAATACTCAGTTTTGAAATGAGAGTAATCTGTAGTTGTACCAAGTATAGCTTTCTTTGGAACAGGTATATTTCACTTTTTCTTTTTTGTTTTGTTTTGGGTTTTTTTTTTTTTAATTAGAGCTGCAATACCAAAAAAAACTCATCTCTTGCTTGGTGCTGCCAGACTTTGGTGATTTTGGTTTTTCTTTAAAATTAATTAGTGCATATTAAAGTATGTGATATCCTAGACTACCTAGGAAGATGAGTTTTTTCTCTTACTTTCCAATAGATGTTTTCAGTATTTTTTTATACTGATACAGCTTTCCATAGTGTTGGCAGCAGCTACAGATGAGAAGTGCATTAAGATTGGGGTCGGTGTCTGTAGAAGATTGTTTCTTGCTGTGTATTAATGAGATCTTTCCTACTTCAGCTAGCAGGCAGGAGGCTTTGAATAACTTGATATTCTTTGCAAAAATATTTCTTCTCAGTTGTGCTCAAGAAGATGGGTCTAATGTCTCATTGGCTCGTCAGGAATTCCAGAAGCTCGTCTGTATCTGATGATACACTTTGTGTCTTTTGCAAGCTCTTTCACTTGACACCTGCCCTTGGTTTGGCCGGGTTCCTGTCTGTCCAGTGTCCCAAAGGGGATGTGAGAAGTGACAGTGAGAACATGAGGCGCTTCCCTGGTTTTGCATCCCCCCGAAGGGCTGGGCTGCCTCACTGAGTGTGCTCCCTGTCCCGTTCCAGGCCAGAGCCGCAGCAGAAAGCTCCCTCTGCTCCGCCGCCCCCGCCGCCGCCGCCGCCGCCGCCCCTGCCGGAGCCCGCCCCGCCCGAGCCCGAGGAGGAGATTTTGGGCTCCGACGATGAGGAGCAAGAGGATCCCGCAGATTACTGTAAAGGTGAGTGCGGGCCACCAGTGGTGGTGAGGGTAAAATGTCATGCCAGTCTTAGTTCTGGTTCTTGAGGGATTTTTAAAGAGCTGATCTTTAATTATGGAATTTACTTCTACAAGAATTAGGAACGGCTCTTCATTTCACCTCCTGTTGCCTAATTGTCTTCAGCATTAATTTTTCACTCAGCCATAGCTTGTTTATACATTTTTCAATAGATACGCAAGTATGACATCCCTGTATTCTTCCTGATGTTCCATACCAAGAATAGAGAATAAACTTGCCTTGACTCTTGTGAGTTGTAAGAGAAACAGAAATACCCAAACCAAGACAAACAACTCTTCTCACACTCCAAAATGTTCTAAAATGCCTTGTTGCCTTAAAGAGCATTACCTAAATTTATTTTTTTAACTATATCCTTTATTTTTCCGTTCTTCTCTCACTTGCCCTAGCCTAAGATGTTACATGCTTCTTGTCCACATGGTGTCTTTCACAACTCTCAGCATTGTCTGAGGCTCTCTACATCTTAATTTTAACTCAATTTCCTTAATTTTTGTATTGGTTATATTCGGTCTTTAAATATTGTTAAATGCATAAAAGCATGACTGTGGTACAACAGTGTCAATGCTTCAGTTTATTTTAATGTCACTGCTAAAATTGCAAGTCTGTTCACATTAGGGTAGAATGTACACTCTACTTACATGAAAAATGATAAATAACGGTTCTATCAACTCTGGGTTATCTGTAGTAGATTTCAAGAATATGAATATACTTACATCAGAATTTAATCTCTTTGGATCAATATTTTTGAATAGTCAAAAAGCACTCTATGCACACTGACTATATTTGGTATTCTGTATTCCTCATACCAAGAAACACTTCCTGTTTCAAATATGATAATGTCCTCTTAATCAGAAGTTTCTGTATAAGCCTGGAAATGTCCTATTTTAAGAATTCCCCTTCCTAGCCTGGAAAACATATTTAACAGTGGGAAGTGACCATTTAATTTTGGTTTAAGAAGTTTTATTAATATATTGTATTCCAAATATGTAAGTGGCTTACAAATGCCAATAGTGAAAGCCAAACAATAAACTCAAACTA
The DNA here is from genome assembly GCA_013396995.1 of Dicaeum eximium. NCBI lineage: Eukaryota > Metazoa > Chordata > Aves > Passeriformes > Dicaeidae > Dicaeum > Dicaeum eximium. Next base: position 340,859 of record VWZP01008265.1, on the reverse strand, counting down.
CATGTCAAAGTCTGCAGCAGGGAAGAGAAAAACATCTCGCTAAACCATGCTTAAGTATTTTGGTTTGGTTTTTTATTATTTCTGTTAAAACACGTTTGTTCTGTAAGATAACTCTTTTGGTGTCTTTAACATGTTCCATCAGTGAATAAGGGTTTGTTTAAACATCTGTGTACTCGTAAACATCTGTATTTCCTTGAGATTAAGCATTTCAAAGCTCTGACTTTATTCTTCCCTGAAGTAAGGGTTGCATTTTATTTCAAACAATTAGTTGTCTGTTTTCCAGTATCCTTTGCAAAACGTCACCATCTGCAGAAGCTAGATCACAAAACAAAAAAATAGTCTAAGTTGAGAGTCTGCTTATGAGTTACCTGTTTAACTAGAGCAGGTCAGTAGTGAGATCTGGATACTTTTGAAATAAACTATGTTACAGTAAGAATACTTGTAGGCTTCCTGAAAAATTAAAGGGAACTTCTCTATGTATAACGGTTCCTCTGAATTCTTCTGATCCCGAGGCTTTGAATTTTTTAAAGTATATTAAGGATATTTCAAGCTTTGATTCATTTGAATGTCAAGATCATTACTTGTTTCTGTGAGAGCACTGTTTTTGTTGCTTCAGTAGAGGATTTATTTATTTTCTGACCCTAATTTCCTGTAAGACTGAGCAGTGCGTTTCCTTCTTTCAGTCTGCTAACATGGAACTGATGGGAGGGTCTCCATAAGGATCTGAATTTAATGGCCACATTTGGATTTGTTTATATATTTTATATTCTATATAGGGAATGAGTAAGTTATTTGGTAAAGAACTCCAGAATGGCTTTTGGATACATTTTCCATTTTTTTGAGAGATGTGTTGTTAGTTTGAGAATTATTTTCTGTTTTGGGTAGCGAGTGAAGGATAAAGATTTGAAAATTATCATTTATTACTAGAGCATCTCTTTTATTCCTAATTTTGTCTTCAAAATGGCAGTTTTCCAGGATTTTAGATTGAGGCCCAGAGCATACTTCATCTCTTCTCAACCCCAGTCTGAAATTTCATAGGAGAGAAATTTTGATGATGAGTATATAATTTTTTTTTCAGGAATTCAACATATGACCTGTTAGCTGTACTTCTGTTCAGTATTTTTATTACTACTCTTATTTTTAAGGGTATGTTACTATGTGCTGGCCTTGCATCTTGACCACATTACATGGTGATTAGTAAATAGTCATAGTAGTGTTTTTTAATGAGGAAATTGGATCAGTTTGTATTAGCACCTGATGTGAAGGAGACTGACTAGCAGCCATCTGTGAAAAGCAGACTAACTTCCTTTCCCTGGGGGCTTCCTCCAGGGCCTGCTTAAATCTGTGACATTACTTCTCTGTGTGTCACTGAATTTGCATAAAATGATTTTCAAATATTTATTTAAGGAATGGAAATATCAAACGTCCAACTGCATGATTTTTTGAGGGGTACTTGTGTAAAGCTACTTTTTCTTCTCTGAAAAGCCTTGAAACACTTGGTGATTTTTTTTTTCAAGAGTTTGTTGTGTCATGAATGTAATTGGAATTTTTTCTTTCTCTGATCATCTTCTCTGCCCCCTGGAGATGTCTCCCATTCATCCAGTTCACAAAGGGAATAATTCCCTATACAAACACAGAACGAGCCAGCTACAATTACCAATACATTCAGTAGACACTGAGGAATAATGACCTCATTTTTCTGACCCTCCTTCTTGCATGCATGTAGCTAGCTAGCTGTGAGAGACACTTTTTTTTTCTGTGTGCTGCAGTGAAGAGTAGAACAGGGTGGGGTTTTTTTTGTGTTATGTTATCAGCAGTGCCACTTATACATTGTATATTTTAAATGCCAGTATTGTTTTTCCAAAAGCACATAATTTTTATCAGCTTGTTAATTTTGCATAGATACTTTGTTGCTACTAATACTTAGAAATACTTTTCATATCATGAAGAATTTAAATGGTTACATTCATCATAGGATGACACCAGTTTTTGAAATACACATAAAGTGGGTTGTTACCTGGTTGTCCACAACCTGTATATGCCTATGTTGCTGATCTGAATAATCAGAGAATAACATGTACAGGAATGGTAACAGTTTATTTCCAAAACTGCTCCTGTTGTGACTTAGGACAGTGGAAAGTATCTTGTGAAATATATATATATATACTCATATGCTATGTATGCTACCACTGTTGGCATCTGTCACATATGCTGGTGTATTGTTACAGTTAGTTACGACAGTGGTGTAGGGATCAAAACAACAAGGTTTTTACATATATAGAATTGTTATGCTTCCAACACATAGAGTTTACTAAAATAACTTACCAAGCCCCAGCTTATTAACTTTGATGTCTTTTTCTGATTTCCTCTCTATACTGTTTCTTTTTCTGTCTGTGATGGGAAGAAACCATCACAAGTTTTTGATTATTTTTAACCCTTTGAAGCACAAGTGGGCCGAAAGCTATTTGTAGAGTCAGACTTAAAAGGATCTTGCCTAAACTATTCCTAAAAACATATTTTTATCTGTGGTGGTGTATTATGTGTAAGTCTCATAAATTTTGCAGGTCATCAGATTTGATTGACTTCAAAATGCAAACTTTTTCAGTAAGGGACAGGTAAACTTCCTGTTCTCTTAACCTTCCTCTTGCATCTCTGACCTCATCATCCTGCATAGAATTTTGTGGGAAAAATTACCAAGTAATTATATTTTTATTTGTTTTAAACCAGTCAATAACTGTCTTAAATAGTGATTATATTTATCTAGATTGTTAAATATCTCCATCAGCTGTTACTAGAAGGATGTTTAAATAGACGAAGTCAAATCTAAGTTTTCTTTTTAATTTTTGTGCCAGTACTGATTCATGTATTTGCGTTTATTCAGCAAAATTTCTGTAATAATGAAGCTGCAATAGACTTGGGCTTCATATGTGTCTGCTATTGTTTCTGTTTGCAGATGGACAGTATAATAGCTAACCCTTACTCTCAGTAAGTCCATGTCCTCCCTTCTCTACTGGAGAGTAAATCATGTCCCCCCCTTCTCTACTGGAGAGTAAATCTGGTCAGGCGTTCCAGAAGTGATCTGGTTTTTGATTTGGCAATAAGGAGTTCCTGCTTGGCAGTGTGGGCATCCTTACTGAGGTTGGCACAACTCAGCAGTGGAAAAGAAAGTATTGTTTTACTGTGCTGGGAGAGTTGTCCTGACAGCTTTCATTAATATTTCCTTATGGAATGGGAAACATTAATGGGGAAACAGATGGGAGGGCTGGGAAGGTCTTCCCCAAGGGACAGGTCAGCTTTTGGGTGAAGCTGTCTGCTGTTTGATAAGCCTGCAGTTACACCTTAGCACACATACATCAAAGTTGTATGTGTTCCAGAGCTTGTTAGACACACCAGCATCTAACACAATACATAATTTAAGCTTTATCCTTCTCCTGCCCATGTAATCGTTATAATTCTGTAGCACAATTGTGTTAAATTTATTAATCTGCTCTGGCAGCATACAAGATTTCATAAAAGAACTGTTGAACTTCTGTTAAGGAAGAAGATGTTATTAGCAAAAAAAGAAGATAAATATATCCAGATTTGACATCACTGCTCCCACAGATAAAAGGAGATAAGAGAGAAGTCTTTGTTTTAAATTCAAGGAATTAAGTTATAAATTCACATCGTTGTCTTAACCAGTTCTAACAAGATTTTCAGGGGATTGAAAACAGATCCAGAAACTTTGAGAAAGTGTTCTGAGGTTTTCCTGATTCTAAATGGATTAGTCAATAACTGAGGATCCTGCCAGAGGACAGTTGGGCATGACATTGTGAAGGACCAGAAAGAGACCAAGAAGTGGTTCCTTGAAAGCTGCTCTGAGTCTGCTGCTGATGTCCTGGACGGTTGCATGGTGCAGCTTTATTATTTCTTTGCAATTTAGGCAAAATTATGGATGTTACTGGTGGTGTGTTAAGGTCTGAATATAAACCTCGTGTGTTCATTGTCTTCTCTGTGTTTAGCTAAGAGAAAGAAGTCCTCCCATAATACAAAGGAGATAAAAGGCTTCATTACACCTCCTAGAAACCTGAGCTCCAGCTTGCTCTGTCCTGTTGGTCTTTCTGCCTAATGGGGTTGTGGAGAGCCTGTGTAGTGGTTTAAATTTGGACTGCAGACTTGAGTAGTGAAAAAGCAGTTCAGACAAAGCCCAGAACTGCCTCCTTTCTCTTCTTCCTCCTCACTGTAAAACCCTCAGACATCAGAAAAATGTATTGCTGCTGTGGATCAGGAGCCAAGTAGAAGAGCATCAATGAAGTCGGCATTGTTCTTAACATTTTCTCAGGAAGTATTTTATTGCTGCTTTTATTACTTGAAACAATCTTAAATCTTTTATTACTTAAAACAGTCTCTGTTGAGATTCTGCAATCATCCAAAATATGTTGACTGGAGAGGCTTCAAATATGATAAAGAAATAATGTAGATCTTTTCTGTACTGTCTATGAAGTGGAAGATAAGACAGAGGAAATAGAGAACAGATGGTAATATTACCATAAATAAAAGCCATAAGAGAGGGTGAATAAACTACAGTAGTTTCAGGGCATGAGTTTTTTCCCTCTAGGCCAAGCAAGGCAGAATTTTTACCATTAAAGTTTTCTTTATATTTCTTATTTATATAGTACAGGACAATTTGAAGAGGAAAATTTATACTACAAGAGAATTACTTGAAAACCTGAGAATTCTTGTTTATTTTCTAAATAATCTTTTTTCTACTTGTTTTTTCATGAAAGGAGGCTATCATCCAGTGAAAATTGGTGATCTTTTCAATGGCCGGTATCATGTTATTAGAAAGTTAGGATGGGGACACTTCTCTACAGTCTGGCTATGCTGGGATATGCAGTAAGAAAACAATTTATTTCCATATATTTAAACCTTTTGTTTGCAGTAACTTTTGTTTTATGTGCATGATAACGTATGTAAATGTTTACTGTCATTTTGTGCAGAAGGATGGATGCCTACAGTCTTACTTTGCTCTTGATTAACCGTGTAGCTTATAAAAGCTCTCAGAAATAAATGTAATTCTATTTTCTTTGTCAAATTAGCTTTGCTTATTGAATTTGCATGTTGTCTTGAGCATGCAAGAATAAGCTTATCTTTTTATTTCTTTTGTATCTTTAATGAAAAAATATAATTACCTTCATTGACTGATAAAATGTGTAAGCAGATTCCTCTTTTAGAGACATCAGCATCAAGGAGACTAAATACTCAATAAGTTACACTGCTAACAGAGTATTGTTAAAAGTTGTCATTAAGTGCAATTTCAGCATTTTCTGTACGAATGCCTTAGACTATGAAATATGGTATTTAAAATTTCCCAACCTTCAAAGTATGTTGGTTTTAGCTTGGTGTACATGTTGAAAATGTTTCTATTCTTTTCAAGGGGAAAAAGGTTTGTTGCAATGAAAGTTGTAAAAAGTGCCCAGCATTATACAGAGACAGCCTTGGATGAAATAAAGTTGCTCAAATGTGTAAGTATCACTATTGCAATACAGTGTTCAATAACAATAATAACAGTAATAGTGAATTAAAAAAAAAACACAGAAAATTGATTTTAGACTTGGTTTTTATTACATATTGTCCTCTAAACATCTGGCTTACATGTTTTCTGAAGCTCTAAAATACTTGTGTGGAAACCTAACTAATTAGTATTTTAAAGTGGATTTTTTCCTAAAATGTCAGTGTTTGCATTCTTGGTTTAGGTTCGTGAAAGTGACCCTAATGATCCCAACAAGGATATGGTTGTACAGCTAATTGATGACTTCAAAATTTCTGGAATGAATGGAATTCGTATCCTTTTGAGAACATGACATTCTCACTAAAAATATTCTACTGAAATAAGTAAGCATTTAGTTCTGGATTTTTTTTCTAGTTAATCTTACTTTAAATTTGCAAAGTAGAAATCAAGAATACCAAATACATACCAAAACGTATGTAGATGTAAAGAGAAGTGCAGTGTGTAAGGCACTGTATGGAGTGAAGGTAACTTAACTTTTCTAAGCACAAGGCAAAATTAAAAAAGAGGTCTAATGTATCCTTTCATGGTCTGGTAGAACTAGACATAGATAACTTTAAAAATAGAGTTTACTGAAAACATTTGTAATAACTGAAGCTTACAAGAAATATTTTTTGTTTTAGACTGGTAATGAGAAATTGTCAGTATCATGAAAAAGCTGGTTTCTGTGTCCTTGTGAGAAGTGTGAGGTCATGGAGCTGCTTCACTTTTTCATGTAATCATCTTTTGGCCAGGTGTTAACCTTGCTTTTGGCAAAGGTTGTAAAGCTTTGTGTTTGAAAGCTTCCTTGAAACAAAAGAGGGGTGGTGGAAAAAGAGAGAGATAAAGTAAAATATAACTGACTCATTCTCAGGGTAAATTTTGGGTCTGTGAATATATTTGATTTTAGAGTCAAGCTGAACTGAATTATCCTAGCTAATTATATCAGGTATTTTAGCAGCTTATTCTGTTACTGTGCTTTCATTTACTGTTACAGCTGGACTTGTGTGTGCCTGTTGTGTTTTGGACCTCATTGTTCGTGGGTCAGATTGCCAGAGAGACAGTTCCTGCTCTAGAGAGCCTAATTATACATTGATTTTGGTGATGTGCCTTCAACCTTCAGCAAATCAGATTAAGGTACCTTTCACCACCTCCCATGTTCTAGGAGAGGAATGTAGAAGGTGACTGAATGCTCACTACAAAGCATCCTTCCAGTCAGAAGTGTGCAAGCAGCTTTCATCCCTTTCCTCTGTCTCTTGACATTAGTTATGGAGCTTTTGGGTATGTAGTGAGAATAAGAGTGTGGGGTCAAGTGTTCTCAGTTACAGACTGGTGTCTAATCTCCTTTTCCTTTGCCCCCTTTTTATTTGTTTTCATCTGACAGCAGTAAAGTTGAAGAATAATTATTTTTAGAAACCAAAAATTTTTATTTATGGTTTTATTGTAAAACACTAATAAGAAATAAGGAGTACGATGATGCATTCATAGCTATACATAGAAATAACTCTTATCTGTTTATCAGAGCAATTTCCCAATATTGTTCCTAAATTCTTGCTAAGATTTACATGTATACTACTGTATTAAAGGTGAGGGCTGTTTCTAGGTGTGAAGAGTAAATTTTGTTAGTGGTAATACTTTGGAAGCACATCCAAACTTATATCTTTTTGCAACATAGGACTTACACTGAGAAAGCCAGAAGAGACCACGTGCTAGTGAAAAATAAGGGGTCAGGTAGCTTTGTACTGGCAGATTAAAACTGGACGGCTGATGTTGATTTATTCTATTTCAGTTTTGCCTTCATGTTGAAAACTGTCAGTACAGAAATTTTTATGTAGAAGGCAAATGTTCCTGCCTTACTGAAAAGTACATTTTCCAGAAAAGTACCAATATACAGGATGGGCTGATACTGGACTTAAATTTAAACTGCATCTGGAAGTCTGTCAAAGTCCTGACTGCCAGCAAAAATATAATGCCAAGTATCTTATGCATTGAGTTTTCCTGAGAGCAGCTTGTGCATCCTGAGTTATTTGAGCAGTGGTTCGTTGCATTGTTTGTTTTACTTTTTAAGTTCTAGGGAGAATAATCTTTGGTGTAGGTTCTCTTAGGATGGAGCAGGTAATTGATTTTAATGTTTTGGTGCTGTTTACTTTTTAAAATACCGTATTAGTGCTACATTAGTGTCACTGAGTTGCACAGGTTGAGAGAAACACAGTAATTAGATATTTTTGCCATGTTCTGCTGTTTCCAGCTTCCTTTGGGCAAGTCACTAAATATCTGTTGCTTGACTATAAAATAAAACAACATATGCTTCATAGAGGCTTGATTATTGGTTATGGAATGCATTTAAAAGCTAAAACAAGACAGAAGAGAGGTGGGTGAATCCTTTGGATGGCTAATACCACAAAATGTCATGGAGCTTCCAAACAGGGAAAATTGTCAAGGACCATGTAGAACAGAGCTGGGATTGTGCAGAGCTGTTGGCCTGCACTGTGTGACTGGAAACTGTCGTCTTTCTCCTAGGAGCTGTAAAATGTGTTTTTATATACAGAGCAATTTTAATAATGTGTTATGCTGCATAGGGCTGATAATTTTTTACCTACTTGTATATTTTGCAAATATTGCAATTACGACTTTTTAATGAAATAACAGAATTCATTATGTTGGGCACCTTGGTGTTTTCAGTAAGTGTAAATTATGATGTTTGTTTGCAGTGGACCTTTATTAGAGCCATAATAATGTTTGTTTTAGTGTAGCATTTTTTAAATGAAAGATTCAGATAATCACATAAAAGAACAACTGATTTGAGAGACAAATCGAAAAAATAAAGGAGGAAACATTCCCATACAATCAGACACTATAATAATGATTGTCGTAAATCTATCTCCAAAGAATATAGAGTATTAATTAAATGTCATAGTCCCTAAATGCTGCCAATCCAAAAGCAACTGAGATGCATCCAAAAGTCTTCTGTGCCAGTACTAGACCTTAACTAGCCTTGAGCCTTTGTCATATTTCTAAATGCTTGACTAATGTGTATTTGTAGATAGATGGTTATGGGTAGGATTTGAGTCAAGAAAAAACAACTCTCAGTCCTTAAACCTGTCAGCTGATTAATGTTAGATTTACTCTCACTTTCGCTGCTGTGCTTAGTTTCCTCCTGTGAGACATCCCCTGTGCTGCTTTGAAGAGCATTTCACAAGAAGCATGTCTCCTAGGTGGGCTTCAGGGCTTTTTGGACCTTCTCACTAGTCAGGTTACTGATGCTGTAGGAGGGTCCTTGGACTTGCAAGGCTGGTTTCCTAGTAGTTTATGCAGAGCTTTTCCCAAACACTTTGTTCTGGACAATCTGACTTAAGGTTAATGTTTTTCACATCAGGATGGTAAATCAGACAGCAGTCACATTTTTGCATGCCTACTCCCAACACTGAGCCTGCTCTGCTATCTTCTCTCCATTCCAGTTGTCTCTCCAGTATGGAGTGTCCCTTGAATTTGTCAAAGTCCTCCCTGCAAAACGCTGCAATCTCCTTTTTCCAGGTAGACATCGCTTCCTGGTGGCCTTCCCTCTTTCCGCCTGCCTCTGCCATTCCTCTTACATCTTCCTTTTTGGTGCTCCCCCCTTGCCTCTCAGCTGTTTACTTCCCTACATCCCTTTCTCTTCTGGTTACTGGCAAGGCTTAGCATTTCTGTAAATGCAAGGAATGTCAGGAATGTGCATTGGAGAGTCTGCAGCAGTGATCTGAAGGACTGTGGGCGGTGTCCTATATTTAATCTCTGAATGTTGCAGTGTCCTGCCTTTTTGCAATCTGTGTTGCTGTAGCTTCGCAATTTGGCTGTGTGGGCTCAGTTAATGAGCCCTGCAGAGCTCATGTGCTCTGCTCGTCCTTTATGATGGCTGTGTGCTCCACTAGTGACTTGTGTTCATTGTGGGGTGAAGTAACCCAGGCTGTTTCCTCTTCTGAATGGAACAGAGTTCTGAGTGCACCCAGTTGATGTGAGTGGGAAATGACTATTCAGTGTCTCCTCTAATGCAGGAATTCAGGAATGTGAAATGAGATGAACAGTTGGCAACAGTCGTGTTACAGTTCTTCACAGTGTGCTTTGACCAGTCTTGAGACCTTTTACTGTTGGTGTAACTTCAGTATAGAGGATGCAGATGTTAAAACTTGAATTACCTTTATGTATATAGGTAGGTACTTGAAAAGAACGTGTGTGATAAACTCACAGACAAGGCAAGTCTCATTTTGACACTAGAATGTGACTCTTAAGATCATTGCCAAGACTCTAGTTAATAAAACTTAGAGAAGTTTTGCCAAGACTCTAGTTAATAGAACTTAGAGAAGTTAGGTAAGATTTCTAACAGTGTAGAAGTGGTCATCTAGATGAGTGGTCTCTGACATAGTCTAATTCATTGAGATTTTCCTGCAGTATCCATCAATTAATTCTTGGTTATTTGTATTACACAGTTCTTTGCAAGATTATATTATCATGTAGTTAAGATTTTAACATCCTTTCTGATTTTCAGGTACGTTAAGGTTATTCCCAGCTCATTTTTGAGGATTGATTTGGTATAGTCTATTTGTATAACTTCTTGCCAGAATGTTGTGGATGGTAAAACTTTAAATTAGAGTCAATATCTGAAGATTTTCTCAATAGAAAGATAACCTACCCAGGCATGTGGGTGTAGAATCTCTTAACTTAGAAAGCCCTCGAAGCAGAAATCACAAGAAGTTCCTACATCTTGTTTTTTCCTAATAAACTGCTCTGATAATTGCCTGCCTCTGTCAGGGGCCAATAGTAAACCTTGTGTCAAATTAAACGTTTTGGCATTGTGTTTTTTGCATGTTGCTTCTGAGTTCTGCATTTTTTTGAGAGCACTTTGGTGATTGCCGTTATTCTCTGCAGTTAAAACTGCAGGTTTTGAGAGATCCATTCTCATACTGTGTTGGTATTTGTTGTCAAGTGACTCTGTAATAGAGTTTAATAAAAAAATGGTTTTTATGGTTCATTTTAAAAAACACGGTTGCTGCACACTTTAGTTATTAAAACCTTCTACTCATACAATTTAAAATTTATTAAAAACTAGAGATTATAGACCAAATCAGGACTTTTAACTGTCTCAAAAGAAAAATGAGCTAGTTACTTTTTACAATTACTTTCTTAATTATTCACCCTAATGCTGTTGTTAACATGTAGAAGTGATGGACAAGATTTGCATAATTAAAATGTTTTATTTTAATTAGTTCTGTAGTTGGACACTGGTTCTGTATGGGTTTATGTATAATTGGTACCAAATGAGGTACCAAAGCATTGACCATGCTCATTTCAGGAGGAATCATTTTCCCTCTAAAGGGATGATGGCTCTTTTAGCCAGAACACAAGCAAACATTTGTGTTGATCTCATGAACTGAACAAGTTGATTTGGAAGTTATCCTTAATTAAATTACAGATGTCTGCATGGTCTTTGAAGTACTTGGACATCATCTTCTAAAATGGATAATCAAGTCCAATTATCAAGGCCTTCCTATCCGTTGTGTAAAAAGCATAATTCGACAGGTGAGTTTTGTTAATATTTTAATTAGGTTTTTCCACAATTGTTAAGAGTTTGTTGCCAGAGCATCTTAATGGGTAGATTGCACTTCTTCATACAGGGGTTTTTGGGGTGTTTGCGTTGTGGTTTTTTAACTGAAGTTTCCTACAATGAGGGAGTTTCCTGAGTGGCTTTAGAGAATAAAAACTTGAAGCAAATGAGTCTTTTTCATAAATGCGAAGATACTCATATTAAATTGCCGTTTTGGTTGGTATGTCATGCTTCTAAATAAAATCTGGAAGATAAATGATTGTAACTGTGGAAAGTAATACTACTATTATGATGATGATAATATGAACAAAAATGGTATATCTCTGAAAAATGAGAATAACCTCTTCTTTAAAGAAATTGGTGTCTGTCTGTATTAAAGTTTTTGTAGAGTCAGAGTGTTAGCAGATTGAAACACTTCAGAAGATTTCATTGGAATGTGTTCTTTCAAAATACGTTCTTTTGCTAATCTGTGAAAATCAAGTTACTGAGAGGTGATTTTAAGGAGGTGTTTCAGCAAGGAGAAAGCATTTATGTAATACATCACAGAGTGGTTCAGGGTGGAAGAGAACTGAAAGAGCATCAACTTCAACCATTACCCCACTGCCAAATCTGCCATTAAACCGTGTCCCTAAGTGCCATATCTGTACTTTCTAAAAAACCTCCAGTGGTGGTGATGCCACCACTTCAGTGGGCAGCCTGTTGCCTTGGCAGCCTTACCAGCCCTTCATGAAGAATTTTTTCCTGATATCCAGTCTAAACCTCCCTTGGTGCAACTTGAAGATACTTGCTCTGGTCCTGTCTGCTCTGGTTACCTTGGAGAACAAAGCGACCCCCACCTGGCTACAGCCTCCTTTCAGGCAGTTGTGAAGTCCCCCCTCAGTCTCCTTTTCTCTGCAGACTAAACACCCCCAGCTCCCTGCATCAGACTTGCACTCCAGACCCTTCCCCAGCTCTGTTGCCCTTCCCTGGGCACGCTCCAGCACCTCCATGTCTTTGTTGTAGTGAGGAACACAGGATTTGAGGTGTGTCCTCATCAGTGCTGAGTACAGAGGGACAATCAGTGCCCTGGTCCTGCTGGCCACACTATTGCTGATACTGCCAGGAGGCCATTGACCTTCCTGGCTAGCCAGACACACACAGGCTCATGTTCAGCCACTGTCAACCAGCACCCCTGGGCCACTTTCCAGCCACTCTGTCCCCAGCCTGTGGCACTGCCTGGGCTTGTTGTGACCAAGGGCAGGACCCAACACTTGGCCTTGTTGAACCTCACATGATTGGCCTCAGGCCATCATCCAGCATGTCCAGATCCCTCTGCAGAGCCTTCCTGCCCTCCAGCAAATCAGTGCTCCTACCAACTTGGTGCCATCTGCAGACTTTGCATGAGTGCACTTGATCCCCTTGTCCTGCTCTTTGATAAAGATATTAAACAGGACTGGCCCAGTGCTGAGCCCTGGAGAGCAGCTCTGGTCATGGCTGCCAGCTGGATGTAACTCCATTCCTCACCAAGCTCTTGTGCCTGGTGTCCACTCAGGTTTTGACCCAGCAAACAGTGCACAGCCCAAGCAATTTTGCATTTTGGGAGGTAGTTGGAAGTGAATTGAATAAAGGCTCTGAGCAGGCTGGATGAAGGCTCTGATAAAGGCTGTGATTCTGAGGTTAGATACAGTTTTAAAGGTGGTATGACTTAGTGAGGGTTTGAATTACACAGTCTTCCAACCTGAATTGCTTTTTGAATGTAGGCAAAGGTAATTCAAACACTTCATACCTGAAGAAAAGAGGAAGAGCTTAGTCCTGAAAGATTAAAAAGCTTTTATTTTTCTGGGACTGGAATTATCTATTTGGACTAGTGAGAGTGGCATTGTTTGGTAAGGCTTTCAGGTTGCTTATTAAAGATAATGTAGATATTTCTTCCTTTTCTACTTGGACAAAACTTGTGCTATACATGTTTTAAAAAGGGATTTCTGAAAGTTGAATATGAAGCAATTCAGTCATCACACTGGTGTTACTGTTCATCAAACAATTTTGCTTCATAAGCTTCTGTAATTCCATGCTGCAGTGGAGAATTGTGTTTATGCTGCTACCTGGTAATACATTTTTTCCAATTTCTGGGTACTTTGAGCATTGGGATAAGATCAGGCTTATTTTAAAATGCAGCTGAAGGTTGAGTTTCTTAATAAATTTAATTGCAGTTTCAAGCCGATTTTTAAAAAATCCCTTTGTAATTAGGTACTTCAGGGTCTAGACTACCTACACAGCAAGTGCAAGATCATTCATACGGATATAAAGCCAGAAAACATTTTGATGTGCGTGGATGATGCCTACGTGCGCAGGATGGCTGCTGAGGCTACCGAGTGGCAGAAAGCTGGTGCTCCTCCCCCATCCGGCTCAGCAGGTATGAACAGGATATTTAAATGCTATGTAGTAAACTACCATCAATATATTATTGCTAACAGTTTTGTGCTCAATGAAAATACACATTTTAAGTAATTGCATGTGAAAAATGCAGGTCTGTTTAATTCTTACTCCTGCTCGGGAAACTATCAGAGTAATGATTCCCTACTGGTTTAGCATGTTCAAGTTTTCAGGGTCCCCAGATACAGAAAAAGATGTATTGGTGTAAACTTACTCCCCTCCCATCCTACAAGTTTTAATGCCTGGGTTTTAGTCACATTGGAAGCTGGCATCTCTAATATTGACAGCAATTAATAATCTTATCTAAATTATGTCTAGTTGTGTTACAAGTTTTACATGAAAAGTTTTACATTCATAGTTTTTCACCCTTAAAAGTTGAACTTATTGTACCTAACTGGACTCGTGATAAGCCCATTTTCCTAGAGGTATAAAATGTTTTATGTTAAGCTTGCCAAGAGTTTAGATAGGAACTGTACCTTCTGTTTAGCTAGGAGAAGCCAAGATAAAGAAGTTCACAGCACTAAGCAAACAAGGAGGAAGTGTGGCTTTTCTAGTGATTTTCTTTTTAGTACTATGTATTATATATTTTTAGTACTATGGTTGCTACTAATTTGCCAATTGAGCACATCATCTACAGGCAGTGGAGAAGTAATTCTCTTTGTAATATAGTCAGAAAATATATCACAGATTAAAATCTGTGAGGTATGCTAAAAATACTTTCTGTATTGGGAACAAATACAGCGGTCAGAATCCATTTCACAGCATTATATATTTTTAGATGAAAAATCATATAAATGGTGAATGTATTATATTGAATTTGACAGTGTGTTTATATTGAATTTGACATAATGTGTAATCACATAGCTAGAGATTTTATGTTATTTGTGTGGGAGATTGCTTGATTTTGTTCATGCAGCCTTTATATTGCTTCCTGACATTAAAATAAGTATTATTTTAAGGAATGGCATTCTTATCACGCTTGATTCTTAGCAAATTGTAATTAAATATATGGCTTTCCACGCAGGAGCTGAAGATGTGTTTCCTTTACAGCATTGCAAGAATAGGTTGCGTGTAATTTCCCTTTTTATAGCAGTGATAGTGCTCAGGTTTAAGAATATTTTTGAAAACCTTGCCCTTTCAGGGGTATTCAAGCAGCTTTTTCCCTGAGCTTAGCAGCAGGATCTGAACCTCTAAAACAGCTCTGTATTTTTTTTGGCATTCCTTGATTGCCATAGGCCTGTGTGTCTGAAGAAGTTTGTGACAGGTTCTCTCCTGTTCAGTTCCTCTTGCTCACTTTCACTTTGCTTCTGTCTCCTGTATTTGGTTATTTCTGTTGGTTTTCATCACAGGGGGTGGTTTGTGTGGCTTGTGGTGCTGTGTGTGTGACAGTCAGCATTGCAGACTGATCACACCCAGTCACAGGTGGGATCCTGCTCAGAGGTGCTTGGCAGAGGCCCGTGCTGGAGCTGCTTTTTCTGTGATATGGTGTGGTTTTTGCCTTAGGCATTTCTTCATGCCTCCAGCCCTAGCAGTCAAACTGTCTTGTTTCAGAATAAAACACAGGAGTATTTGGCTTTTCTGTTGGGTACAACACAGTAGTTGTATCTTTGCTGATATTCTCTGAACTATTTAAACCAGTCTATACCTGCTCCACCAGCTCACTACATACATTTAATCTGTGACAGCTCTGCAGTCATTTGATGTTTTTTATCCAGTCTTCGTGGTTCAGCCTTTTTCTTTTTGCATTTAATAAACTCTCTGCCAACCACAACACAGTGAAAACAGATAGCTGCTAGCTCCTTCCAATCCCAGATGCTCTAATGGAGACATCAAATGATTTCAGGAGGCACATACGTGTAAAGAGTAAAAAATCTGGCTAACAAAGTAAATTTAACACTGCCTTATTTAGTTAAGGATATTTTAAAATTATTTCTACTAGATTTTGCTTTTATAGAGTTGTTTTTGAAAAAGAAAACCTTTATTTTATTTATAATTTATTTTTTGTCTTTTTAGTGAGTACAGCTCCACAACAAAAGCCTGTAAGTATTGTTATATAATACAATTTAATTGCCTTATTTTCTGTGTTTCTCTGGCTATTAATATGTATTAGACTGTTAGTAGCCTCAACCCTTTTTAAAAGCTTCCCTTGAATAAAGCTTTTATCTTTCAAAGAACATTTTTCTTTTTATGTCTGTGGCCTTACCAGTTTTAATCACAGTATTTCTGTGATGGAAATTCTCACAGACATTTAGTTCTATAGCTCTGTCAAACTAAGTTAAGCATTGCCATTTTCTTCTCTTGAGGAATAATCCATTCGTTCAAATCCGGACAAAAATGGGTGAATGCACCAAATATTGTGCATTGCAGATATCTTAAGGGCATAAAGGCTTTAATCACCAAGGCCTGAAAGTTGAGGCAATTTTATGAGGTTTGAAAGATCTCTTTGCTATACACATATAGCAAATAACCAGTGGTAATACAGCTGTTCAGAAATATGTGGTCAAACCTGCTTTCTGTGTGTACAGAACATGTGGAATTTCGGTGGGTGTACAACATGGATGAAAAATATAATGGTTGTGAAATTTAATGTCTTGTTTAGACTATCCCATGGCTTTTTATGAAGATAACAGAATTAACAGATAAACCTTTGAGGAAATGTTTCTCTCTGTTCCTTGTACTTTATTTTTTGATTATATGAGGTTGTCTTACTGTGATATTTAAACAATGAATGAAAAAATTGGGTAGATCTCATTTATGCGATAGTAAAAATAGAAGCCACAATCCAGTTGAAATGGAAGGAAATGTTTCAATCCAAACTGATATGTTCATTTTCATTACCTTGTTCAGTGTTTTTCAATCCTTATGTTATATAAAATGAGAAACTTCATAATGGCCATCTGCTGTTTGTAATTCATATGTTTTGGGCCAGAAGGGAGTAATAAAAATGCTTTTCTTTCACAAGAAAATAGCTGAACAACACAGGTTTTATTTAAAATCCACTGTTTTTAGTGTCTATAGTTCTCTTGTGTCTTGTTTCTCAGAATACTTTTGCTGGTAATTACCTGCATTATACAGAGAGAGAAATAAGGTATTAAATTTATATGTAAACAACTAATATGATACCCGATTATTTTCCACATACAGTATCATCTGTTAGTCTGGATTGAAGTTTAAGATTATTGTGTTTACTCCAGGTTATAGGATCATAGGAATTTTATTATTAAACTGGTATATTAGATGTACAGATGTATTTTGCTCTTGTATCTACTAATGACCATGTAAAAATGATTACCTGTGTAAAATTTTGGTAGATTTTTGCCTCATATAATTCTATATCAGTCTTGATTTGAAATAAACTGGACAAAGCAATATAATTACTAAATTAGTTGCCATCTAGTATTTTCAGAAAAATGCTAATCAAACTGTAAATGAGTTTGGTGTGAGATGCCTTGAAAATAATTAATTACTTTTTTCCTTTCTTTGGTATTAATATTTCAGGTTGGAAAAATATCCAAAAACAAAAAGAAAAAACTGAAGAAAAAACAGAAGAGGCAAGCTGAGCTGCTAGAAAAACGCCTGCAGGAAATAGAAGAACTAGAGCGGGAAGCTGAAAGGAAAAAAATAGAAGAAAATGTAACCTCAGCTGTACCATCAAATGAACAAGAAGATGAGTACCACCCAGAGGTGAAACTAAAAACAGCTGATATAGAAGAGGTAGTAGATGAAGAACCTGGAAATGATGATGGTTAGTATTGCTTGTTTTTATCTACCCTGAGTTTACTGTTTCAGAGTAAAAGGTAATTGTGCAGTGTTGCATCTGGTGCAGTGAACAAAATCTCAAACTGTCCTAGATCATGAGGTTAATATTTTCCTATAGATAAAATTGTAACTACAAAACCTAAAAAGGTAAAGAAAAATCAAACCTACTACAGAAGTGAAGAAAACCATCTGTAGCAGTCTATAGCTTCTATAGCTATAAACAATTCAAAAAAGCACATAGAAAATTCAACAGAACAGTCACCATTCCACATGAAGTGGAATAACTGATGATCCTGGTGAAGTAGAAGAAGAATAAGATGCATTCTTCTATAATGTTGTTGTCATAGTTGGAGTCATCATTGCTTTCCCCTTTTCTTCTTACAGTGTTTGTTGTAATGGTCTGTCAGGTAACAAAGATTGCAACTTCTTCATTAAAATTTTTGATATGTCTTGGTAAAATTCCTGTTCAGTGCTGGTGACTTAGACCATAACCATTATGGAACAGCTCCGTTCTGCTTCCCTGATTGTCTTGTCAGCTCTTCAGTCCTGATAAAGATATAACTACTGAGACTGTAGTTCAGTTTGGTTTGTTTTTGTTCTGCTTTTATTTTCCTACTTCTACGATGACTCCCTGTTGACATAGATTGAATTCTGGATTTTTAAAAACTTGCTTTCAAAGCCTCTTTCATTTTCTCTTCAAACCTTATTCTCCTCTGGCTTGCTCCCTCCTGAACCGCTTCCTATTTTTATTTTTCTGACAGTCTTACTAGTCCTTTCTTTTGCCTTTAATTAAGATTTTAAGGTTTGCATATTTCAGTGATACTCAGTGTTTCCTTGTGTGATATGTCAGAAGTCAGGTAGCTACTGAAGAGTTAAAAATGATGAATGCCTAATTTTAGTCTGGTTTATTGATGTGTGATATAATGTGTTGCTTGCCAAAATTTTTCAGGTGAAGCAGAAGATCAGGATGAAAAAGAAGACACGGAGAAGGAAAACACTGAAAAAGATGATGATGTTGAGCAGGAACTGGTCAACACTGACTCTACAGACCCTAAGTGGATAGAATCCCCCAAAACAAATGGCCATATTGTGAACGGCCCATTCCTATTGGAACAACAGATTGAAGATGAAGATGATGAAGAGGAAGAATGCCCAAATCCAGAGGAGTACAATCTTGATGATCCAAATGCAAAAAGTGATTATTCTTATAGCAGCTCCTATGAACAGTTTAATGGTGAATTGCCAAATGGACGTCATAAAATTCCAGAGTCCCAGTTCTCTGAATTTTCAGCGTCAGTGTTCTCTGGGGCTCTAGAGTCTGTAGCCTGTGGTTCTGCTGTTTCTGAAGGATCAACTGTAACTGAAAGAGAGGACAGCAGCCCATCTCATGACAGGAGCAGAACGGTTTCAGCTTCCAGCACTGGGGATTTGCCAAAAAGTAAGTGTTCCTCTTGATGACTTTTGTCTAGTAGCATGATAGTACATTATTTAACCATATTAAATAAAAGAGGCAGGTAAATGGAATACAAAGGCAGGGGTTAGGTTAAGAAAAGATTGTTTAAGTAAATTGGATGATTTTTCTTCCAGAACTGTGATTTATAGATTATTTTCCATTCTAGAGCTTGCTTTTAAGGGGTATTAGATAAATAAATTATCATAGAATAAACATTTGCATTGACAAGTCAGTCTACATGTGAAAGAGAAAAGGAAACCTGTAGTTGCAAATAAGCATCATTCCTGTAGTTTAAAGATGGAAGATGAGCATTAGCTCATGTAGCCTGTGATGTCCTTTGATAACAAGTCAGTAATATACCATTTTTAAGCCCATTAACCTTTATTGTTGTCTTAAAAGGTATTTTTAAAAAAGAAAAATACCTGTTCTTAAATGGACAAATGAAATTATAATCTAGTGTGATTGAAGTGTGTTACACTGCTTGGTACTTGGAATTGTTTTAGAAGAATTGTAGCAAGTTTGAACTTGTCTGGCTGCAGCTTCTATCTGTTACTTCTTGTCACATATTTTCTCACTCATATTGAAAAATTCTCTTATGCTCTGTTTTCATTCATTAATTGTTCCTTCTGTGTTAAACAGTTCCTGTCTTAACCTTTTATTAATACTCAACAGGGCATGTTGCCAATCCTCAACTCATTATGGCATTTCTATATTCAGCATGGTTTTGGACATTTAAATTCTGGCCATCAGTCCAGAACTTTTGCCTGTAAATCCTGTTTGCCTGTAAATCCATTTGAAGACATGGAAGGTGAAATCTTGGTGTCATTGCAAAGAGCTGGATTTATGCCATTGAATTAAAGAGCTTCAGGATATTACACACAGGTCTCATTTATAGTGCCAATGGTTAAATGATAAATATGTGGGTTTCAACTTTAATAAAGAAAATACTGAGAGTCTAAATCTGTAAGTGGATAGAAGAAAATGGGAGCTTAGGGAGAAGATCACCAAGCCTGCCATCAACATTGTCACAGATGAATTAGAGCTGTATTGAAAAATGCAGTCAAGTGTGTTTCTTGGTGTAAGACTTTGGAAGAGCAGTTCACACAGTTTATTACAAGGTTTGACAGGTAAGGTAAAGTAAGAATTATGAAATAAAATACAGCTCAGTAGAACTGCATTTCTGGAAGATCCAGGCAAACAGGGCTTCTAGTGCATCTCCTTACACTCTGAAGTCCCTGAAACAATATAGAGGAGATTCCTGGATGCCTGGTAGTTTCTTATTTTGTTCTGCCAGCTGTATTTAGGCAGGAAAACTCCACTGCTGTTTTCCTGAGGTGGTAAAATTCTCATGTCTTCAGAGATTAAAGCTCCTTTTGTCCTCATGGAAACAGTTTATCTCCATAGCTGGAGAACCAAATGTACTTTATTCCTCCTTGATGTTATCCCATCAGTTCACACACCTTTCTTGCAAAGAAGGAAGACAGTAAATTCCGTGATAGTTGACCTGTTTGAAGAAAGAGTAAAAGCTCAATGTTAGATATTAATGGCATCAATAATAGCATTGAGTATAACATTAATAAAACAGATGAAGGTATTTATAAAGAAGAAGCATACAGGAGTTAGAGGCTATTTAATATTTTTAAATGGTGCTACATAATTTTTCACCATATGTTTATTCTCCTTTTTTTGTGCTGAAATAGGCTTTTATTTGTTCCTCTTTCTCTAGGCATTGCTATGCATTGTTAAGGGACATGGTGTCATCTTGTTTTTTTGGGGTACTTGCCTTATTCGGTGCACAAACCAATTTGTATTCAGTGGATGAGCAGTTTTTATCTTTTTCAAGTTTTCACTGCGTGACCAAGTGCCCTGAAGTTAGATCTCTAATTTCCTCACGATTCTCCTCCTCCTCTTCCCAGTGTTTGAATGTTTGCTGAGTACATTGTCATGCTGAGACTGAGAATTAAAATGATATTTCTTAGTTTTTATGGAACTAGGACACAGAAGTGTTCACTGATTTTGTGCACAGGTTAAGCTTGTTTGGATGCTTTTTTGGCAGTACTTTCTAGAAAATACACTTGTTCAAACTTCACTTTCAGTTGTAAATGGTCTGTATTTGTCAGATACAGAACCCAAGAATTCATCTTTCAGAAGAGACAGGACTTAGGCATGGTAAGGTTTTAGAAAAACACAAAAATATAGGCACTTTGCTATTACCTGTTCAGGTCCCTCTCTTAGGAAAAAGTTGAAGAAAGCTGTTGCCTAATGCCATATTCAGATGTCTTAGTCATGAGGCTTTTTCCCCCCTCCATTCGACTTTATTTACTGCAGTCTTTCAACAAGAAGTGTGGGAAGGATTTATCTAGCATTGGTTTTTTGATGTGTTTTTTGTTTTTGTTTTTTTTTTTCTTTTGCAAAGACTACTGAACTGAGAAAGGTCGTGTTACTTCTTCATTAATGCATGTCGTGTTAAAAAATTACACTGCACTATGCAGCATGTTTTTAAGGGAAGACTTTATTATTAAACTTACTAGTCTTACTAGTTCCTATCTTTTGAGTGTTTTACTTCTGTCCTTATGTTGGTGCTTTTTATAAGCTTGAGTCTTGGACTCCATTCCAGCTTTTTTAGAGGGCTGTTTATTGAGGTCACTGCCCCTTCTGCCTTTTGGTATTTACTCCTGTATTTTCATTCCCTCTCTCCTCTGGTGGACCCTGCCACTTTCTTTTCTAGTTGGCTAATATCCAGTGCTCTGATGGCCCATTCAGTCATCCTGTGCCAGGAGTTGAAGATCTCCATCTGATTTCAGTCACTCCTTCACCATTAGACATCCAGTATTTTTTGTCCTTGTCCCATGTCTGGTGTATTTTCCTCTTCCAGGTCTTTCACCAGTTTATCAGATCATTGCAGTCACAAGTGCTTTTTGGATGTAGTACCTCTCTTATCTTACCTTCAGTTTCCAATTTACATCTTGTAGTTTTGGGACAAGGAAACAGAGACCAGTCCTGTGCTTCCCTGTGATTTGTGATATCTGGTTCTGTCTTCTGCCTTCAAGTCATCTACTTTCTTTCCAGGGCAGTTTAGGAACTAGCAGGTGGAATGTCAAAACAGAGAAATCAGCACCTCCACCGGTCTGTGTTAAGGTTTCAGTGTCCCAAGAGCCTCTAAAGATTGCAAGGTTAATCAGATTGAAGTTCTGCCTTTTTAGTCTGGATCATAATTGATGCAAATAGGACCGTCAGAGAACTTTGAATGCTGAATTATTTGTGAAAACGATGGCAGCCTCCTAGGCTCTCAAATTAGCCAGGTTTCGGTGAGTCTTTTACCCCTTGGGATAGGTTTACAAAAAAATTTTAAAAAAAGGAAATATCTAGCCAGATTTTATTTACTGTAGCCAGGCATGGAAGTGCAGGATCTACTTTACTCATCCAAACTGTTCCAAGAGCATATCTTTCATGCGTGTAGCGGGTGAGTTCTTGGAGTCTGAGTTTTCACATTTTCTGTCTCAATCTGTTCTGGGAAACATATACACTGGTTTTGCTTAGAAGCTCCTCTGGATATTGTAGTAATAGTCATTTGGCAGCTAAAAAATGTGAAAAATTTGCACTTGAAATGTATGAAGATATTTAAAAATCAGGGTAAGAAATCCTATTTATGTTGCTTTAATTTCTTGTAACATTCAGCAAATTATTTTGATGTCTTCAGTGTATGACAACGCTGAACGAAGTGTCAAAGCAAAACTGCTTAGAGATAATGAATAGTAGGATTAACATACTAACTATTGTGCATTTTGCTTGTGTTAGCAAAAACTCGTGCTGCTGACTTACTGGTGAATCCACTGGACCCAAGAAATGCAGATAAAATTAGAGTTAAAATTGCTGACCTGGGGAATGCCTGCTGGGTGGTAAGTGTAACTACATCATTTTAGCTGTTCACTATTTAGAGCATGTCTTTTTATAGTCCTTTTTTTCCATTAATGTGGTTCTTTCTATTTTAGCATAAACACTTCACAGAAGACATCCAGACAAGACAGTACAGATCCATAGAGGTTTTAATAGGAGCAGGTTACAGTACACCTGCTGATATCTGGAGTACAGCATGTATGGTAAGAACAATGCAATATGTATTTTACAAGAGTAAAGCTCCTAAAACCAGTTGTTTATTTAGTGAGGAAAACTGATGGGGATGGTTTTGACATTTTGACACAAATACATTATCATAAATGATGTTGTATCAGATAGCTGCTGATGATTTCTTCCCTTTCTTTCAATTTCTCAAGCCTTCTTAATCAAAAGGAAATATTTTTGAGAGCCCATCTAATTTTCATGTGATGCATTTTAAACTTGCAGTCAGAAACATGCAAGTTTAGAAAGAAAAGAAATGTCTACATTTTGAATGACAAAATGTAACTGAAAAAGTACAACTGCTTGTTTCATTCCAATCTTAGAACCTGTGCTACTGTTAGCTGCAATTACATTCCCTTTTCTTGTATAAAGTAGCAAAACAGTGAAATACTTTAAATTGGTGCCAAGTGCAGTGAAAACATGGATTGATTTAAGCTTGGTTCTAAACTTTCAAGAGAAGGAATTCAGTTTATTGGTGTAAAATATAGGGTAAAATTCTGTAGAATTAACACAA
Organism: Dicaeum eximium; assembly: GCA_013396995.1. Taxonomy (NCBI): domain Eukaryota; kingdom Metazoa; phylum Chordata; class Aves; order Passeriformes; family Dicaeidae; genus Dicaeum; species Dicaeum eximium. Next base: position 317,497 of record VWZP01008265.1, on the reverse strand, counting down.
AACTGAAATACTGCTTTTTAAGTCTTTAGAGAACAGAAAAAGTGAAAACTTACTCATGCAGCTTTCTTAAAGACTCTAATATCTCTTTGAGGATGAACAAGCTGCATGCATCTTCTCATTAAAGATAGTATGTATTTCCAAAAAACAAATTTAGACATACCTTTGCCTATTTTAAAAGCAAAAACTTAATCAAATCTTTTTATTTTACAAATACATGTCTGATAAGAGTAAGTGTGTGAGGAGGAGGAGAAGACTCAAATACTAGACACAGTTTGCAGGCGTGGGTGATGAGAAGAATTACACAGCTCAGAGGGAGAGGAGGAGGAGGATTGAAAGGAACATAAAATCCTACAGATATTATAAGTTCAGCAGGCCATGTGTTGGAACTAACTAACCCATAAGTGAAATTAAAGTATGTTTTCTCTGGAGTTTAATACTAGCTTTTCCTTTAGTACACAGAAAACCCATCCATTTCCAAATTTAATCTTCTATCTGGGGACAAAATGGAGAATTTTTCTATTACATTGAAAACAAAGCTTATAAAATATTCCACAGTTTGTTCTATAATTCCTTTAATTATTCTTCTCTCACCTAATTACAAAATCATTATAGAGACTTTGTTCTATTACCTAGTATTTTGTAAACCTCAGTTGAACTTGATAATCTTTTATTTTATTGGATACCCTGGATTCATCTTTAAGTTGTACCTATCACTGCTAATTTTATAGTCTTATATATTCTTTTAGTCTTGTAGCTAAAGGCACATAAAGCAGTCTAAAGTCTGTCTAGAACTGTGTTTGAAGATAATGGGGTACTAAATAGCAATATCACACCTAAATAATATAATATTCTTGCAATACCTGGGGTTGCCCAGCCTATTACAACTTCTCCTCTGTGTTGTATAAGCGTTACTGCTTTCTTCAAGCTCAGGGAAAGAAAAAAGCCTAAGGCATCACTGCCACTGGAGGTATCTTAATTCAGATTCACAATTCTGTATGAAATTTCAGTATTTTAAAGAGAAAAATGTATTTCTGCTTTTTTGTTATGTAAGCCTTGCAGATAGTAAAGCATTTGAGGCTGAAGTGCTGTAATTCTGTCTTCTGTCACAGTCTAAGTTTTTGCCCTTAAGAAATGCAGTAGAAATTCTATACCATTACAGCACTGACATACAGTTGTTGAATTCAGTTGTCATAATGGTGTAGTTGTGTAAAAAATAGAGAGCAGCCTCTCAAGCTCATAGAAAAAATTCATCATTTGAAAACCCCCAGAATCTGTTTGCATTGCTGTGTTGCTGATAAAATGGGTCAGAGCACTGGGGATGCTGATCCTGTATTAGATGGAAAAGAGTTCTGAGGTAGGGATTGCCCTGAAGGCCTTAATACCTCTTTCTGCAGAGGACTTCTAATAGAGATTGACAGCCAGGAAAGCATTCCTGATGTGGAGCTGCAAACTCCCAAATAATTTACTTGGGCTGTCTTTGGAAATTATGATGTGAACCTCTCCAATCCCTAAGGCAGTCAAGAACTCTGAAGTGCCAATGCCTCTACAGCCCCACTTGATTTCTCAAGTTTGGTTTCCTTGTTGTACCTAGATTAGGTTCAGAAAATGCCCTTCTAGGTTATCTTATTTTTGTTTCATATTTATTTCACTGTGTTCCATGTTTAGTGTGTTTTCAAAGGGATTGTCTGCTGGAGCAGGTGGTGTTTATTTTCAGCCAGAGTACAGCTCAGATACCCTGTTAGCCTTGTTGTACAGGACTCCCAAAGAAGAGCAGGGGCGACTTAGCTTGTACAAGTCCTGAGTTTTTAGTTTTTAGACAAGGCCTCTCATAAACAGGCCCTGAGCATGCAAAGCATCTGTGTTTTCCTGTGTGCACAGCAACTTCCAGAATATCCCCTGATGAATCTTCTGGGACATGGTACGTTGTGTCTGAGTGGAGAGCATTGCTTACCTGGGCTCAGTTAGTTTGGGATGGCTTTGTCTAGCCAGGAGCTTGATGGTTTTGATGCAGCTTCCAGGAAAGAAAAGTCCTGTTTTATTTGTATTGACTTTCGTATGGGACTAGCCAGTTTCTGATCAGGATTACTTGAGCTGGGGCATGTATGTAATCAGAGCCATGTAAGGGCTCTACCCAAACAGCAAAAGAGGGCAAAATAACTCAGTGCTAATAATCATGTAGTGCTGTTTTTTTGGTGTTATGTCAGTGAATAAGTAGCATTGCAAGCCAGCAGCCTGTGAGCTGAATCTTCTAATCTTAGATAGTTTGGCATGGCCCAGTTCTTGTGCCCCAAACTTGTTTGAATCAGGTGTAAAGGATGAATGTGAATATCCTCAGACCAGTACCAGTCGTCTGCTATTCTGAATTGCAGAGTTGCTCAGAAAAAAACAAATAAAGGAAGGGAAGAAAGAGGATCAGTGCATGCATGAAGTGTATGTCGGTGAGCTTTTCCAGACCACAGTGGAGTTGTTTGTTGTTCAGTGCTTGGCAAAGAATTCCACAAGGTGTAACTTATATTTTTTCTCTAGACTTTGGTGATCTTGATTGGAATGATTGTTGCTGACATTTGCTGGACATGCATAAGTTTGGTTAAGGAAATTGTACAGTGCCTTTTTATTTTTCTTTTAACAAATATGGCCTGTTTAAGAGGAATACTCAGCTCTTGTGGAAAGCTAGACACTGGGAATCCTCATTTACTAAATTCTAGAAGATGTTCCATTCCTGTACAAGCCCTAATTTAATTCTACCAACAGGGAGGTGCATTTTCACCCAAAAAAGGGGATAGATTTGGAGCCAGCAGTACCTTTGATGGGATTGAAAACACTCTTAGTGATTTAGTTGTATCGGTTTGAATTTCCACATCAACAGTATTGAGCGGGTTACTTTCTCTAGAACAGAAACTGAACAGACACTGAGTGATTTAGCATTTCCTAAATCCCAGAAAACATGGAACACAGTACTCTACTGCTGCTGCCAAGAAATCCTGGCAAGATAAGGGAGTTAGTACTGGCAGACAGCATCCCTTTGTATTGCTTCTGGAAATGACTGCAAGCACCATGATTCCACTGCTTTTCCTTATTCCAGTCTGCTTGGGTTGGAGACAAAGAAAAGCACCTGAAGTGATGAATCTCATCATCTGTCTTTTGTTCATTACCTTTGGTTTGAGCTGCAGGGAAGAGGTGACTGTGTCACAGGCTAGGACATGAACAAGGCTTTGAAGTTTTTAACACTTTTCTGAGGTATCTTTTGGGGAGAGTTGTGATTCCTGCAATATCTTCTCTGTAATAAGACCTAGCAAACAGATGACAGCTATAGATCAGCAGGAAGTCAGAGAAGGTGAAAATTGTACTTGGTATTTTATCTACCCAGAGATGATGAAAGATGATCAAAGATGATGAAAGAAAACACTACAAGGTGTGAGGGAAAGGGGACAGGCAAAGAGATTTCAAAACAAGGGACATGCTACTGCAAGGCAAGCAAATTTACAGCAGTGGGATTTATTCATGGGCATTTCTGTTCATGTGGAGGAACAGAATGAAGAATGAACAGGATACTGTAAGCTGTGATGTTAAAATTAAACCTGCATGTAAGTGCTTGTAGGTACATTGCAGCCTTGTGCCCCCAGTTCACTTCTTTGTATGATGTTCTCTAACATGGAGTGGAGAGGTAACTGTCCTTAACTACTATTCCACTGTTGTAAGCAGGGAAAAAATGAACATATCTCCACGGGATCATGGGTATCATCATGTTAGTATGTGTGAGTGGCACATACCAAAGGTGTAATTACAAGCCTCAGTCTGCACAGAAGCAGTATTTTGATGAGAAAATGAAAATCAAAAATGTGGTTTCGAGGGGAGAAAAAGCTGAAGTTGCTATGCACATATTTTTCAGTAGGCAGATACAGTACAGAATGCTGTTATTACTTGCTGTACACCCTTTTTGAAGGTGGTGGGTGGACAACCTGAGACACTCAAAAGAAAATGATTTCCCAGAGGAGCTGACTTTCCAAAACAACCACTCAGTATGTGCATGATTCCAAGATCGGAGTACAGCAGATAAAAGAGCTCTGTTTCCTTTCCAAGTATCCCATGCAAGTCTCTGTTTCATATATTTGGCCTTTCTTACCAAGCACTAACCATGCAAAATGCCTTTCATACTCTTCCCATTGCCTGGCTCTTCAGAGGGAGATGTCCATGGGAGGACAAACTGTCAGCTGGTGTGTGTATCTCAGAAAGCTTTCTGATCCTCTTTCCATGCTCCCACTGGCCTGTGGAACAGTGTTCTTAAAAACAAGCCTGTTTTTAAAGCAGTTACAGTCTTCTTATTTACATCTCTTCATTTCAGCTGGGGCAGAGAAGCTCTGGCCAAGAGCTGCATCTCATCTGTCAAAATAATAATTCTGGCCTATAGCTTGTTGTTCTTTTTCAGCTGGGGCTTCAATTCAGGGAGGCTGATGCAGTCCAAGTGAATTGTTCTTCCAGTCCTCTCCCAGACAGCTTTCCCTAGGCATGCATCCATTTTTCAATCACCAGATTGAGTACACAGCTGTCACACAGTGACAATGTAGCTATTTCCAATTGTGTGCTTAGATATGGGTTCATTATCTAGTGCTGCCACCAGTTCTGTACGGTGCTAGGTTCGCATACAGTCGTGTGGCAGGAAAGAAATAGAGCCTCTCCAGAGCCTATAAAACAGCAGTGTAACCATTTATATGAAAAGCTCACCATCTGCAGATGGAGAAAAGCAGTCTAGACTGGTTTTCTGTGAGAACCTTAGGAAAATGGTAAGCAGAAATTGCCAGAACAGTCAGTAAGGATGGACGGTTGCCTTGGGCTTCTGTGCCATATGTTGAGTGTGCTGTATCTAATTTTTTATCTCCATATAATAAATGAAATGCTGACTTCTCTTGAGGTAAATGTCAACATTAAGTTAAAAAATCATGATATTTTAAAGTTGGAGTTTCTGTCAAGAAACTAGTTTTTAGAAATTATTACTTTCAAAGGGAAAGTAAGTAAATATGGTTAGTCTGTATTTGTAGCATTATGGAAACTATAGACAAATTTAGGTTTAAGTGTTCTCTGGTATCTGCCTCCTCCTTGAGCAAGGGTTGTTGTCAAAGGTAGATGAGGTCCCTCAGAGCCATGTCCAGTTGAGGGGTACATACCTCGGGATGTACCTGTAAGAATGGCATTTCCACAGCCTTTCTGAGCAGCCTGTCCCTGTACTCGGGCAGGCTCACCAAAGAATTTTTTTTCCTCATGTTTGATTGGAATTTCCCATCTTGCTGCCTGTGTTGTCCTTTCATTGGGGAGAGTTTATCTTGTTCTTCTCCACTATTGCCTTCAGGCAGTGGAGTGCAGCATTAAATCCCTTCTCCCCTTCTCCCAGCTGAGCAAACCCAGCCCCGCCAGCCTCCCCTCCTGCATCCTCTGCTCAGGCTCTGTAATGCCTCAGGTCCTCCCTGACCTTTCTCCACTTCAACAGAGTCACTCTCACACTGGTGGCCCCAGACTGGTCACAGCTGGGCAGACCAGACCTGAGGTCACTGTGCTGCCCTTGGGGTCCCGGTCTTCTTGTGTCATCACAGAGTGTCAGTGACCTCCCTCATGGGGATGGGGGGGTTGTGTGTGCCTACAGGTGGGTGTAAAGTGTGGGTAAGTACTGAGAATGCCCAGGAAGTCCAGAGCAGCAGTGGTTCCACAGCCAGAGCTGTGGCTCTCAGTGTGCAGCAGCAGAGATCTGCTCTTCCAGCAGCACCCACTCAGTAATGGCACAGCCTTTCCAGTGCACCACACCTTTGGACAGTGGTCTGAAGAGCAACACAACTCTGATACAATCCAGAGATGTGATTGTCCTTCTTAACAGCAATTTATGTGTTTATTAGTGTATCTCTAGCGCTGATTCTTGATGATAAAAACCGTTGTCGGGGTTTTACTCTTTTTTATATAAGGACAAATTTATGTCTTTTATCTTGCAGGGTGTACCCAGTCTGTCCTGGAAATAGCTGGGAGCATACTACCAGGTTGCCACAAATGAACCTGGTAGCAGATGTGAGACATTGTTTTCTATGGATGCTAAGAACCATCATTACAGATACTTACCACAGCACCTGCCTGTGGGCTGTCCTTGTGTCATCTGAGTCAGAAGTGTTTTTGTTGCTACAGTCCTTTAGGGAGAGTCAGAAAATCAAATGTGTGAAGTGCTGTGGCCCCAGCCCATCCTGGGCATTGAGTCAGAGTTGTACAAAAAGGAAAAGAGAAGCATCATCATCATTTTCAAAAGCTTTAGTTTTTGTTCAGTGAGAGGGTGGTATACATATCCCAAATCTATGAGGGCTTTCAGCTCTTGAGGTACACAAACTGATCTCAAATTCATTGTATCACAGCAGTATGCTTACCTCTTGTGCTTCTCTATAAACAGTTTTCACAGTTTCTCAGTTTAATCTTTCTAGTCCCACACAGACATATCGAGCTATTAATACTTCATTTTTGGGACTGTATTATTGTGTATTATTGTGTATTATTGTGTAGTCTACCTTTGTGGCTAAATTCAGCTACATTTCTGTTCTTCTCCAGGGATCTGTGTGTAATAGCAGTGAATTTCTCAATGTCCTCAGGAATCAGCCCCATCCGTGTGTGCTCTCCTGGGAAAGCTGGTCCAGCTCTCCCTATGGATAAATACATTGCCATGAGATACAGAGAGGACACTTGGGTCTTCTCTGTCTCATCTCAGGAGAATAGCAGTGTTCTCTGTGTTGTGTTCAGAGATCTCTCCCAGTGACCACTTCTGGCTGCTCTTAACATTTATTTCAGTTTAGACACCTGGTATTTTGTGAAGTCCTTCCGATTTTTTTCAGCTGTAAAATGAAAACTCTCAATCCTGAGCTAAAAGTGGAATAAGAAAAGTAGTGAATGACTGTTTATTAGTGATAGTAACTTTAGAAGGTAAAGGCACGTTCATAGGATCAGTAGAAATGTCAGCAAGGGGTGTTCTTGTTTTCTTGGCTGCTATGTGTGATTGCAATGAGTTATGTTGGCTGTAGCTCACTTGGATGACACTGCAGTTCACAGCTTGAAGAAGCCAAGTGCTCATAAACAGGCTTAATTTACAGGTGATTTAACAACTCCAGATTATAAATTGGAATAGAAAAGTCTATTTTCAGGAGACAAGTATTTCTGTAGTAAATGTTTTAATGGAGTGAAATCCCATCCTAGAATTGTGCCAGGAAGCTCAGCCTCATTTTTGGAATCCTTTTCTGGATCAGATGTTTTCCCATGTCTTGGACATGGGAAATAGTTCGGTGTTTAAACCACCTGGAAAGAATTAGATTCCTGTGGCTGCTTGGGCAATTGGTGAGCCAGGGCTGAAAGAGAATAGTTTAACAAATTAGACCAGATGGACACAAGAGGGGCTGGACACAAGTAGGGGCTGGACACAAGTAGGGGCTCTCATAGTTGCTTCAGTGCTTTGCAGCTTTTTGTATTCATTACACCCATAAAGAGGAAGTCAGTTTTGCCCTCACCTAACACCAGGTTAGCATCCCATGGATGCATTGCCTGCCCTGAGGAGATCTGATGTCCTGGTGTCTGTTCTGGGTTCCCCATCAGTGTCTATCTTGCGGTTTACTCCCATCATTGAAGTTTTTAAAAAACTCTTTCAGATTTAGAGCCATCAAAGAAGCTAATTTCAAGTGATTAATTAAAGTCATAAATTGATTTTATTTGTGATTCAGACTTCTTTAGTTCAGCCTCCAACATGCAATCTGACAGGTAAATACCCTTCAGATGGATGTGTAGCTCTTATTATATATTTAGAAATGCCTGGTGTGTTTAGAAGTACCTGACAGGATCCCCAGAGCAGCAGGGGTCTGTGAAACCGTGTTTGACACTGCTCGGTGCCGCACCCGGACTCTGGGAGCTGCTGCCTGGGCAGCCGGAGCGGGAGCTCCGCCAGGGGCTGCAGGGAGGGGCTGCGCTCCAGCCCTGTGGGATTTCCTTCCTTCATCCCACCGGGGTGGGCAGCAGTGCCTGTAGGATGGGCAGCAGTGCCTGTAGGGTGGGCAGCAGTGCCTGCAGGATGGGAGTGGGCAGCAGTGCCTGCAGGGTGGGCAGCAGTGCCTGTAGGATGGGCAGCAGTGCCTGTAGGATGGGAGTGGGCAGCAGTGCCTGCAGGGTGGGCAGCAGTGCCTGTAGGATGGGCAGCAGTGCCTGCAGGATGGGCAGCAGTGCCTGCAGGATGGGCAGCAGTGCCAGTGGCTGGGGGGTGGGCAGCAGTGCCTGCAGGGTGGGCATGCTGCTGTCGCCTCCTGCCCAGGCTGGACACGGGGCTCAGGCAGAGCTGGGGCTCGTGCTGCTGCTGGTGCTGCACTGCAGGAATGATGTGCCCAGGTAAGTGGCTGCTCCTCACTCTTAGATCCAGTCACAGGCCTGGAGCTTTGAACGTGAATTCCCTCTCGCTTCTGAGACAGTTGCGATGTTTTGCTGACATCTGACGATCCAAAGTGTTACTTCTGAAACGCCCATGACTGTGTCTGTTGTGTTGTAGGCGTTTGAGCTCGCGACTGGAGATTACTTGTTTGAACCACACTCTGGTGAAGACTATTCCAGGGATGAAGGTATGACTCTTTTGAGGTATTGTAAGAGTTTCTTCGTATTTTCATATTCCTTCTTTTAAATTTCCAGTGAGCTTACAGTGGGGTTAAAAGTTTTGTATTTGAGTAGAACTGTTCATACACATTGTTTTCAGAATATAAATACGATTTTTTTTCTTTTTAGTTTTAAGTTCCACCACTAGCAGTGGGTGGGCAAAAACTCCCTTCTGCAGATATTCATCTACTTTACAACTGCCTGAAGGAATTAAACTGCCCTTCTTGTAAGACTGCATATGGTGTGGAAACCTGATTGAAAATAACAACATTTTAGTTTAGAAAAGAAACTACAAATTTGAACTTTATTCTATTCTCTTTACAAGAGTGACACTGGAATAATGTTTACATTGTGTATTTTTTATTTGAATTAGGCAATTACTAATTATTTTTTTAAAAATCAGAGTTAACTCCTGCTTCCATCTATATACCTGTCCATTTTCATGCTTGTTTGCTTGTAAATGCTCTTTGCAGTGGTAATGTGGGCATCATTCATTGTTCCTAAATGCTACTAATGATGCCAGAGCTCTGCTGATCCTGGAAACCTCTGCATGGATTTGCTGCAAACATTGTTGATTTGAAACTATTTCTGATTTTTTACTAATTCCAGTTTCTTTCCTCTTCTTTTTTATCCCATCCTTTCCCTGCCCCTTCCACTCCCGTATCCTTTTTTTCTCTCCCTCATAGACCACATAGCACACATCATAGAGCTGCTAGGCAATATCCCAAGGCACTTTGCTCTATCTGGAAAATATTCTCGGGAATTCTTCAATCGCAGAGGTAGTACCTCTTCTTTTTGAAAGGTGCCGTGATGCAGACAGAAGTGGAATTGCTGTTGCTGGTTGTATCATGTCCCAGCGAGGAGCATTTCCTGAAATCACACAACAAAATTTTCATTTTGAAAAGCAAAATTCCCAGGAATCTCTGACAATTTTTTTTTACCCAAATGTTCTGAAAAATAACTACTGGTACGTTATAAATTACATGGCAAAACTTGTTGACACTCAAACATTGTTTTGAGAAGGAAGTTTTGCTGAAAGCATCTTTCCAAAGTAGCCACTGAGCGAGCAGTGTGCTCGTGTGTTTTTTACCAGGATCAATCTATTTCTGTCTGTACCGGGCCAGTGTTAGTGTGTGCATGCACTGTACTGATTAAACTGTTGTATGTTTCTGTTTTGCTGGCAATGTTCTCCAATGCAGACCACATAGCATTGATCATTGAACTGCTGGGAAAAATCCCTCGAAAATACGCTATGTTGGGGAAATATTCCAAGGAGTTTTTCACCAAAAAAGGTAACGGGATTTATGCAACACTAATTTAAAGCATAATACTATCCAAAAGGAGAATATGTTCATTTATGGGTACTGAAGAAATATATCCATTTAAATGGACAGCACTTACTAAAGAGGAGCTGTGGTGTAAACTTGGCTTTCTGGGAAAAGCCACAATTTGTGGTGTTCATTTCAGTATTTCATTTAAAATTCATTTGGGAATGTACTCAGCAAAAGTGTGGATGTTAACAAGTGTCTGTGTGAATCTGTTGTCTAATGTTCATGTAAGTGTGAGGACTCAAGTGATGCATAGCTTGTAACATGGTGAAAAATCATCTGTCAGCAGCTTTGGATCCTAGCTAGTGGTCCAGCAGGTGCTACTGGTAAGGAATAACAGAGGCAGGAAGGGAATACCTGGGCAGTGGACACTGAGCTGGGTTTGGCCACTGTCACACCCAGGGAGCAGGCAGAGCAGATGGTGTGTGCCAAGTGATGGAACTTGGCCCAGGCTGCTGTTTAAGGCAGGTTTTTGACTCGTGGGGGAATGTGGTGATGCTCAAGTGTGTTCCATCCCCTTGGTGTGAGAGACAGCACTGTGCTGCATGGAGGGACAGAGTCTGTCAGGAGCATCCTGTTAGTGGTGGGGGAGCATCCAGGGCTGTCAGCCACAGCTGGGGAGGGCACTTTGCTGCTGACCAGAGCTGGGGATTGCCCTGCCTGTGGCTGCCCAGCAGCTGCAGTGAGGTGTGGGTGTCCAGGGGCTGAGCTGGGGTTGTGGGGCCAGACCCAACCAGTGATTCACCCTCCCAGCAGGGCTACCTGCTCTGTGCTGGATATTCCTGCTATGCTACCCTATTCCTGCAGGGACCTCCCTGTACCTCTGTGTCCTTAAGGAGGCTGTTAATGGCATTGCAGTGCAGAGGGGGGTAGCAGTGATGATGTAGGAGGGAGCAGCTGCCCTTTGAAATGCCCAGGCTGAAATGCCTGGGGCTTTTGTGTGTGGAGTAAGGTTTATGTAATCAGGAGGTCAGTGGACAAGCTGAAGACAGAGCTGCTGTTTGCCAGCACTCACCGTGTAAGAGCTGGGGGAAAGCCAGTGCCATTTGCAGAGAATGGCTTTAAAACAAGTGCTTCCCTGCAGAGCAGGCACTGAGCTTCAGGAGCTGGCTGCCACAGCAGGCAGAGAGAGGAGCTGCATCAGCAAGCTTCCATCTCCTGGTGACTGAGATGAACAAACTCAAGGCCCACAGGTCTGGAAATGCATAAAGCAGTGAGAGGGCTGGGCAGGAGAAACCCTGTGGCACCTGCAGACAGGGATTGCAGCTGTGAGTGTATCTCACATTCCTGCTTGGCACCTTACAGCAGACAGGTTGGCATTGTCTAATGATGTCACAGAACTGTAAAATGACCTGGCAGTTACTCAGTAACTGCAGTGTGGGCAGGCCACAGGACAGGGCAGTTTGTAAAATTCCTGTGATGTGGAGAGTCTCTGGTGCTTCCATGAGCATCTTCAGCTGCAGAGTGTCATTGTTGTCCTCTAGGGCCTGAACATCAGTGACATTCCTTAGAGGCACTGGGGGTGCCTCTTAAATCCTCAGGGTGGGATTTAAGGTAGGATTGAAGGCTTGGTTCACCAACCACACAACATAGAAGTGTAAGTTTGCTGTGGAAGATGAAGTAGACTGGATCTAACCTGTTTCTGCTTAAACCAGAGAATCTCAAATGCAAGACAAAGGAGTAACAAACCAAGCTGCCTTTTCACATCATACCAGTTATTCCACTGTTGCAAGCTGGGGAGGCTGAAATGTTTTCTGGAAGAAAGCTGGAGGTGCCAAGTGTCCTGCTTACTTGAGCATCATGTCTGCATCAGGCACTCTTTTCCTTTTTCCTGGCCACCCCAGTACTGACAGCCTCAGGTGTCCCCAGCTGGGATATGAGAGAGAGGCTGCAGAGTTGGCCAGCAGGCTGCTGCATTTTGTACTCATCTGTTTGTGGCTTGAGCACTGGAGATCAGAAGCCTCATGGTACAGGCCTGGGGCTCTTGGGAGAATTTCTTGCTGTGGTCTAAGGGTAGGCTTAGAAATCTTCTTAGAGCTCCTGTTTTGAAAACCTCAGTCTTGGATGAAAATCAGTTTGAGTTTTGCTCCTGTCCATGAGCAAGTTTGACCTCAGAGAGATGCTTTAAACATTTGAGTTGTGCTTCTGAAGTCCCAGGCACAAAAAGAAAGATGGTAGTAAATTAAAGAGTTTACAGGATCAAGTCCTTTCTCAGTAATTGCCTGAAACAGTTTCAGACATTCAAATAGGAGGATGCATTTAAAAGAGGAAAAGCATTTGTAAGTTACTTCTTATACTATAACAAAAAATGCTCACATATTTTTATAGGGTCTCATCTTGATTGAACCCAGTAATAACTCCAGGGACTCCTTCTCTTCAGTATCTTCATGGAAGCTATTTTGACTGTAAAAATTATTAATATGTTTTGGCATTAAAACATAAAATCCTTTTGCTTTTCCTAGGCCATGGTCCCTTCTATTTTTCTTCTGGTATTTGTCAATCCTGTTTCCTTGTGAGCTAAACCTGTGCAAGATGCTGGCCAGGTGCTGGCTTTGCCCTTTGGAAGCTGAACAATGAGAAGCACTTCTTGTGATGCTGCTCATTTATTGTCCTGAGAGGGAGGGAGGGAGGGCTCCCTCTACACTCCTCGCTTCCACCCGCTGCACCACCAGTCCTGAATTAGTTCTTGGGATTGTGTCAGGGATTTGTAGCAGCAGATCATATCCCATTGCTGCTTCCCCAGTCCTTCACATCATCCATGTCTTACTGTTCAATAATCCATCCTCCTCTTGCCTGGTGACACATCTTAAATTTGTGTTTGACGAGTTTTATAGACCAGCGCTTTTTTTTTTTTTTTTGTATTACGGTCAGCAGAGAAAGCTTTAAATAGCATTTTCCTCCCCTGGTCCTTTAGAAATTTTTTTAGTCATTTCCTTCTGGATTAATATTCCATTTTTCAGAGGGATCATTGCTGCCTCTGCTTTGGCAACAGGAGTTTTACAGCTCTGACATCTCGGTTGTCCTCTGCAGATTATCTCCTGTGTGCTTCACTATCGAAAATCCAAATAAAGAGCTTCTCTGAGGAAGCTCTCAGTATTATATTTTTAGCACTTCTTTGAAAATTCATGCTAATGCCCTGAATACACATGGTGTCAGACTGGTGGGGCTTGTGCTTTTTAAATTTCTCCCTTAAATATAGGTACAGCCTTGCTCTCCTCCAACTACATGGTATAAACATCTTGAACTAGGTGAAAATATGTGTTGGCAGACACTCCATTTTCTGTGCTACTCTCCTGCTTTAGGATGGAAATGAGAAGGACCCACATGAAAACTATTTCTTAGACTTTTTGTCTACTTGAGTGGTGTTAATTGTCTTTTACTTGCCCTGTTTTGTTTCCATAGTTAGAATCATGATCCTTACTGAAAACTGAACCTTTAGTTTAAGCGTGACCCCCACACAAATACTTTTTACTGTATCCTATCTTCTTATGTCCCTTTACAGTCTTCACAGAATTTCTTGTGGAAAACTTCAGCCATGGTGCTAAAATAGTTTGTTCCTTAGCAGAAAAACTGCTGAGTATTGTGCTGGCCTTAGCATGAGCATTCACAAAGTGAGGAGTACTCAAACAGCAAGAACTCTCCTTCCACATTGGCATGAGGAGCCTCATTGTGCAATCTTACCTTGTCAGATCTGAGGGAGGAAAGATGCTGGAAATGACAAAATGTGAGTGCAAAGATGAAGACAGTGCTGGATGGGAGCACCCACCCACCCACCCTCCCTCAGAGCTAAGCCTTATTTGGTACCTGATTACAGCAGCCCTTGCAGTGAATGCTGGGAGCTGGAGATGCCATGGACATGATTATTTTTCAGTAATTTTATGCCTGCAGTCAGTAACAAGTCATTTTTCTATCACTTTTTGGCAGTAGTTTGAGTTCGTGCATTCCTGTTACATAAGTTCCTACCTGTTCTTGAAAGCAGTCACTGCTACACTCTTTTGGAAACCTTCCAAAAGGTAAGAGTTTCAGCAGGTAATTTCAGGGTTGCACAAAGACTTAAAGGACTGAGAGTGAGCCTGGAAATGAATGAATATGCTGCTCTAAGATGTGCTGTCCTTCCTGTTACGTGGGGCAGCTGTGGGCCCAAAGCAGAGCCTTTTTGTGGCTGTGGGTGCTGATGGGATGTGTTTGTTCTGTGAATGCTGACACAGAGGCCAGAACGTGGCCTCTGCTGTGTTCCTCGCCGTGGGCAGCACACCTGGAGTTCCTGTTACCAGCAGGGCTCTTCTGCAGCTTGCAGGTGATGGATTGTTTGCACACCTGCTCTTGTGGGGACTTTGTGACAGCAGCTGGAGAGCTGCTTTTTAAGGACTGCACCCTGCCTAGGACCTACTGCTGAGGGCTGAGGCAAAGGAACAGGGCCTGCTGAGCTTCTGGGGCTTTTAATCCATTGCATTGAGATGTTCAGGCCCTGGGGCCGTTGGATGGACATGGGTTACTTCTCCTGCCCTGGAACTTCTCTAGCCACAGGGATGTGCAGAAACTCTGGCCTGTGAGCTGATGTCTGATGGCATTTCATGGGCTGTAGGTTACAGCCAGGGACAAGCATCATGCTGATAAACCACTTGGCTTACAAGCAGTGTGGCCTGGATGCCCCCATCCCAGGTGATGAAGGGAAGCCGTTCAGCCTCCAGTACTGGGTGAGACCCCATCACTCTCCTCAGTGCAGAAGCACCACAGGGGTCTCTCAGGTGCTTTTTGCAGTGTCCCATGGAGGCTGTCTGGCATATACATGTGCTCAAGATGGGTTGCATTAAGAGTGTAGAAATAGGGCAGAAAACAGCTGCCCTTGTGTTTCAGCTGGTCCCCAGAGATGAGAGGGGCTGGGTGTGGCAGGGCTTAATTACTGATGAGAACAAATCAGGCACTCTTGGGTCTGGTCACATTCAGTAAGAACTTTCACATACACAGATTCATGGCTGGTGTAGTTTGTTGAAGCAAGAGGCCATAGATTGGTTAGATTGTTGGTGATAAATGCACTGGATGTACAGAGTGTAAGTGCTCTACATACAGGTGTTCCTGGCTATGGTCTGGCACAGTCAGAAGGCAGATGTTACCAAAGAGATGTCCCTGCTTTGGGGAAGACAGATGAGCAAGCCTGTTGACTTGTCTGCAAGGTGGGCTCCTATTCTCATCCTCTCCAAGGAGGATGTCACATGTCAGATGTCTACTTCTGGGAGGAGACTGTAATGAAATTCCCTGTTACTGCTGTCATGAACGGTGAGGGGGCAGCCATACCACATGTAAATGAGGGTTATTGGGAGCCTGGATTGCAAAGGCTGTGGGTCTAGTGCAAGGTGGCACCTCAGCATCGCTCCCTCCTAATGGCAGCGGTGAAGGTCATCCAGCCTGGCAGCTGCTCATCCCTCTCGTGCCTACAGTAATCCCTTCACCACGTACTTCACGGCACACCTCATGGCTTTGGGCCTCACTCCTACACAGTGGAGGAGCAGGAAGCTGGAGTCTTCCCCATCATGCTGGATGACTCATGGACAGACCTGGATAGTGTTGCTGGTTTGAATGGCAGAACGGTTCTCACCTCCTTCCTTTCGGTCTGGGACACGTGTTCAGCTTGGCAGAAGTCGCCCCTCTTGGGGGAGAACTTCAGTCCTGCAGCTGCTGCCACCATTTGTGGTGGTGGTTGGTTGGTTGAAAGAGACCTGGGCAGCAGCAGGTGCTTCCCTCTCAGGAAGGATTCACAGCAGGCTTGCTGGGGGCGTTTGCCTGGGAGATGGAGCAGAATTTCTGGAGCACCAAACCTCTGCTTAGGTTAGGAATGAATCAGTGCTCTGCTGCACTGCTGGCAAATGCCACATGGTGAAGCAAGGACCTGTGTTTCTGAGACCTCCATCTTGGGATTGGAGCAGATTCTGTGAAATTTGGGTTTCTTGGCTGATTAAGAAGGAGAGACCTGCAGTGTGTTTGGCCATGGTGTGAACATGAGTGTAAATGAGTGCCTGTGTGCACAGGAGAGTGAAGACAGCAGGAAGAATCAGTGGAATCCACACTGATGGCTGTAGGAACAGTTGTTGGCTTTGACATTGAACATACTCATCTCCTTTGAAGACCTCGAGCAAGCTTGGTGTGCACTGCCCTTCCTAAACAGTGATTCTCAGCCTGGTCAAGGTGCTGTGAATGCAGTGGGAGAAAAACGAAACAGAGATTAGTCATTGACATAAATAACAAGGTGTTTTTCTAACGCCATTAAAATTTCTGTTTGCAGGAGAGCTCCGACACATTACCAAGTTGAAACCTTGGAGTCTGTTTGATGTGCTTGTGGAGAAGTATGGTTGGCCTCATGAAGATGCTGCACAGTTTACAGATTTCCTGATCCCCATGCTAGAAATGGTCCCAGAGAAACGTGCGTCAGCTGGAGAATGCCTTAGGCATCCGTGGCTGAATTCTTAGCAGAATCTTCCAGCTGTTAAAAGAAAGCCAGCAACCACTTTCCAATGTGTTGGACCTAAATGGTGACTGTCACAAAATCTTTAGCAGGATCACACGTGAGCTGGCTTCAATCCTCAGACCTTTATTTTGCTTGAGGTACTGTTTGACATTTTGCTTTTTGTGCACTGTGTTCTTGGGGAAGGGTAGTCTTTTTGTCCTCAGCTAGTAGTTTACTCACCCACTTTCTTCAGAAAACACTTAACGTGTCTTTAAGCATTGTTTCTTGTGTTGTGTGACATTCAGATGTCAGATTTTTGAACAAAAGAAACTTCCCCCCACGTGTTTTGGCAAGTTTTGTAACTATTTATGAAAAAAAAATATTTTAGCTGATGCATATTATATAATTTACGAGTGTAAGAAATTTATCAAGTCAGAACTGAGTTACGGCAAGGAATTGTACAATTTTATCTTCTGGCAAAGGGATGTCATTCTTGTATTATAGTGTATGTAAATGCACCCTGTAAATGTTTATTTCCATTTAAATATGGGACTGGGGACTCAATTTCAGAGTAAGTTTTAGAGAGCTTTATAGCAAACCAATTGCATGTAGTGGACTTTAAACTGCTTTAAGGAATTGTGTGAACTTTCTATTCTGTAGCAGTTCCTGTTCATTGGGTTTTAAACAAAGTGGCTCTGGTTTACAGGATTTCATTCCCCAAACGGCACTTTAAAGGAAGGCTAGACTTCTTTCTAATAAAGTATGCATTATCATTTAGCACTCCCTTTTAGAACTTTTGCCTATTTTAAGTGCTTTTAAGAAAAGAAAAATAGCAATTTCCCTTACAATGTGATAGTGAAGACATGGTACCATATGGTGTTGCCTTTTTATAAGCACTGTAAGTTGTACTATACCTTAAGAAAACGAAAAAAAATTAAAAGTAGAGCATGAGAACCACTCTCCGTGTAGAATTACTGATCTTTTATAATAAAAGTGTGTGCTTGGCATCAGTTAAGGAAGGATATAGCTGCAGATATTTACAGTGCAGTGGGTAAAATAATCCAAGAAGCAAGATCATGCTCATTCCATTCATAGCTTTACATGTTTCTAAAAGAAATTGCACTAGCTTTATTCTTTCCCATCCGTAGACATACGACAGCCCATTGTAAGTTGCACGCAACAATTATGTGTTTCCTAGGAAAAAAAGCTGCATAGGCTGAAGCTTATAGGCAATACAGATTTTAGAATGTACAGTACGGAGGTGTGTTTGGGCCTCTTGTAGAAGTCAGTGGGATGAATGTAAGCTTACTCCTGATCTTCATGTAACTACAGTGCCACTTTTTTCTTGACTTTGTCCATATAAAATTTATTCACATGCCTTTGCAATAACTAGATTGTGAGAAGATAGCCCCATGCTGTAACAATAACCAGTTGTTTGAGGTGCTTGCAGTTGTCTAATTAAAGTGTTTTGTTTTTTCAGACAGTGTTGCTGGTCATTGGAATCTTTGCCTAGCCACGACTCAGCTGTGGGGTTGCTGGTGGGGTGGGAGGTGGGGCTGGCTTGTGCTGGCCAGAGAAAAGTCAGCTTCCCACGTTCATTTATGGAACACATCACCTGGTGTGGGGCAGAGCAGCCCCACAGGTCCTGTGGCAGGAGGGGCTGGGTGGGAGTGGTTTGCTGGGTGAAATGTGACCAAAAAAAGCGTCTTTCCTACCAGCTGTTCTGTAGCAAGTCCTGTAAACAAGGGAAGGATTGTCCTGTCCCGAGGGCTGGCGCAGCCACTCCTCCAGAGAAGTGCCAGGGCACCGCAGTGGAAACTCCCTGCTCCGGGGAAACTTGTCCAGTGCCGAGGCCCCCACAGCAGTTGGGTTTCAGGACCATGTGCCTTCACCTTCATCCCTGAACTGCTTTTAGTGGCTGCAAGGACAACGCTGCTCAGAAGGACGATGCCGCAATGGACCCAGCTGGAGGTAAAAATTACGTTCAGCTTCACACCCAGCCCAGCTGTGCCTGGTTGCTGCAGCCAGTTACAAATGCGTTCTTGAATGCACAGAAAATGCTGGCACTGGAATGAAGTGCCAGGGACAGCCCAAGGCTGGCACAGCTCTGGCCAGGTCTTGGTGCTGCAGCAGCAGTGGGGAGCCCTGCCCAGGCCTTGTCCTGTTCTGCTCCCCAGTGCAGCAGCTCCCTACACTGCACTAAGACCTGGCAAGCACAGTGGGGTATTTACCATTCTCTTGTATTTGAAATTATTTTGTCACTTCCTGGAGGTATGGAAGAGGGGCAGACAACCAGATCTGAACGCTGGGCTAGACAGGATGATGCACATTTTTTTTCAAAATTGGTGTCTGACGAATGCACAGAGGATGGGTTGGGTTTTTCTGCTGTTTTTGATAGCCTAATGCTCTGCTACACTACACACGCTAGTGTAAAGTGTGAACTCCAGTGTGCATGCTGCAGAGCCAGCAGGTGTTCAGGAAAGCATTTCTAGTGTATGATTTTACTCTAGCAAGATTTTTCTGTAGTTAGAAGCAGATTAGAATTTAAAGTAGCCCCCTTTTTCGTACATGTTCAAAAGAATTACCACTTTTTTTAGTGGGTAGGAGCAGCCACTTCCCCTCCTCTGCTGTTTCAGCGTTGCTCACACAGTTTTCCTCTCTGGTCTGAGGTGGAGCCATTGAGCAGATCCTGTTGTGTGAGCAGGGCTGAGAGCAGTTCCTGCTGAGAGGGAAAGACGCCCTCAGCCACGACAGAGGAACTGCTCTGATCAGCACAGCAGCACCGTCTCAGCTGCCGCTTGCAGCGGCAGGAATAAATCGATTCCCTTAGGAAAACCCCAAATTGCTGCACAATTTGTAGCATCCTGTACCCCGCTGCAGCACCACCCACTCAGCTCCTCCCCTACACCCCAGCAGGGAGGAGGAGGCCCGGGAGAAGGGAAGTAGGAGGGTGCTGCAGCAGGCAGGTGCTCCCCTGCTCTCTAACCAAGGTCACCTCTAGCATAAAAATACCCATCAGGGCCCCTGCCTGCCCTATCGGTGAACTGAGCCAGGACTCTGCTGTGCTTGTTGTGATTATTCCTCAACCTCTGAACGGAGCAGGGGAAAGAATCCCCCTCCTCCAGCCTGTTCCACATCTGTCTGTGCTACAGAAGTGAAGCCACAGCTGGAAACTGCAGAGAAGTGAAGAGCCTCACAGGGAGCAGGGGAGATCAGAGACTTAAGGCCCCTTTCCTCCTGATATAGCACCCTTTCAGGACAAGTAGGTAAAACTGACATAATTGTGATTTATTAACATGAATTAAAATGCCCAACCAGTGCTGCAATGTGACAGTATATTAAAAAAAAATTAAAGATCATATACTGTACTACTTTCACAAAGATCACACTTTTTTTTTTGCAAAAGACTTATTATATACAATACTATATCAAATGAAAGAAGCTTTAAGCAACTTTACAAGCGAAAGAAATACAATATTTACAGCACTCGTCTGAGACATTAGAAACAGTCTATACATTAAATTACAATTTCTGCAAATAACTGATGAAACAAAAAGCCATGTCCACACCAAAACTATAAAAATCTGTATTGCATTGTTTCCTATCTCTATGCACACAAAAAACTGTTGACAGAAAATGGGAAAAAAAATTGTTAGTGCCATCACTTAGCCTGTGTACTTATTTAATTACATATGTATAAAAGTAATATAGAAAACTTTCACTAAATGAATTTAACTGCAACAATAAAATTTTAAACATTATGCAGCATCAAACCTACTGCCAGAAAAAACAGCTGGAATGTCCACTTACAAAATAAAAACAAATACCTAATACTGGCTTAACAGCACGTTTTCAGGAATTTTAAAAAGCAAAAAATGGAAAGGATACAATGGAAGAGCACTGGTGTTTGCTTTTATACAAAGTATCATGTACAAGCTTTAAAAAGTACCTTGAATAGGTACATATTAAATATACACAGTTTATATTACAGAACATTTTAAAAATGTTTATAACTAAAGGGATCTGTTTTAATGCCACCCTGACCCATGGTAATTGTTCTGAAAGGTGGGTGGCACCTGTGCTCTGTGAATGGGGATCTGTCCTGGCACGGGTGAGGCCTGCTGCTGCCCTTGCACTCCGTGGGGAAGGGTCACGGAGCCGGGGTGGGGGCAGAACCCGGAAGCAGTAGGTGTTGCAATACTGTTTGGTCCTTGAGGTTGGATGTGAGGACCCTGGCCAGGGAGTGGGCAGTGAGGTCCTGTGCCAGCAGGCTGATGTTGAGGTCCAGGTCCTAACGTCGTGTGATGCGGGGCTTGTGAGGAATACGAGGAGACGCTTGTGTGAGCATTGGAAGGGAAATGGGGAGGTCCTTGATGAGAGGGGTGGTGTAACCCCTGTGCCGACGGGGGGTGGTGCCCCGAGCCCATAACGTTGGAGGGAGGGGGCGGCGGAGGAGGCGGTGCTGAGTTTACAACGTGCTGGTGCTGTGCTTGCAAACCTTGGTGTCCCGTCGAAGGATGGGGAGGTTGGTGGTGGGGGAGAGGACCTGGTGGTGGAGGTGGTGGTGGCAAATGGTGACCAGCAGCTTGAGAATGAATGTGTGATCCAGGAGCCACTGCCATGGCATGAACTGGACCGACAACATGTGCTACAGAGTGCTGCTGATGAGTACTTTGCTGCTGGACAAGGTGGGGTCCTGGAGCAGGTGGCGGTGGAGGAGGAGGAGGAGCAGCAGCAGATGCAGATGCCTGGTGATGAATACTGGGGTTCTGAGAGGACAAAAAATGCCCTGCAGCTACGTGGTGTCCCGGCACCGTTTGCTGACCCGCAGTGCCAGGAAGTGCTTGATTTGGTCCAGATGAAAACACAGTCTGTTGGGGTATGTTGCCCTTCAGCTGACTGTAGCTCTGGAAGTTTCCAGAGGGCTGCTGGCTTTGATAGTAAGTAGAAGAAGGGGGTGGAGGGGGTGGGGGAGGTGGTGCACTGCTGTTCAGATTTTGTTGGTTAAACTGGCTGTAGGAAGCTGAAGATTGTCCTGATGTTGTCTGAGTGAAGAGGGGGCCGCTAGCCTGCGCCTGATTACTGGGCTGGAGGGGTGCTGCCGGGTAGAAGTTCCTGTGCGTTTCCCTCTGGGGCGTTCCAACTTGAGGTGACTGTGGATGATGAGGTCTGTACGGGGATCCCAGCTGCTGTGAGTGAGGCTTTGGTGAAAGGTAACCGTGCTGCACAGGCGCATGAGGGGTAGAAGGCTTGGGGGGATTTTCTACGTGAGGCGAAGGGGGGCAATGCAGCTTCAAAGGTGCGGAAGGCAACTTCTGAGAATGTGGAAGTTGCTCAGCAGAGCTGCGCAGATGTGACTGAGATGGATGATTTTTTGAAAGTGCTTGGACGTTGTTTGTCAGCTGTTTCTGTTGCAGCTCAGATTTTGGATGATTCGCACATTCAGTCTCAGCTACATTAGCTGCAGTTTCCCAGTGCGAATCTGGTTTTGTGGGTGTTTTCCCAAGCTGTGGCTGTGCTGAAACTACAGGACTTGGTGAAGAGGGCTGGAATGAAAAGAAAGGCAGTCAGTGCTCAGTGTGCAAAATACTCAACCGTGCATGCAATAAACAAAAAAGAACATCTCAAAACACTCTCCTCCCAGACTGTGAAAAAGAGTGCTGAGGTGCAGGATATATATTTGGTGTGAGAAAACCATCAATAACAGAGTAAGCTTAAGAAGTAATATATACATACTTGCTAAGAATAGTAATAATTCTTCCAAGTCAAAGACTACTAAAGTGTATTTTAAAGTTGTAACAGAAATATGATCCATTAGGTCAAAGTCTGAATCCATTCTTTGTTAAAAGTTTTAGATTTCTGAATCTAAAAGAAGTAATTCCAGAGAAGACCACTTACAGAAATAAAGCAATTTTTAGTGATTTAACATTTTAAAGCTGGGGTAGTGCAAGCCAGCAACTTTTTAGTGTATACAGACAAATATTCTTGCAAATGTCTACCTATGTTAAATTACTGCACAGATAGATGAACATGTGTGTATGTTACCAAAGTAGTAAATCCTACAATTAACGTTTTTAAAGGTAAATCAGAGATAGATGGAGCTATTCCTATGCATATTGTGCAAACACCTTGCATTACCTTGCTTGCTTTTGATGGACTCTTACAAGTCCTTTGTGAAGTATCTGGGGACGGACATTCAGAAGTTGGCTCTGGATTTTCAGAATCAGGTTCTACAGAAATAAAGCAGAGATAAATATCAAAGTGGGAAAACTGAATCTTTTGCAGAGATCACTAAGCACTTTATATTTGACTTTAAAAGAGCTATTAAAGCTGTTGTTAGACTATTGAATATGTCAAGTGTCATACAAGGTCATCTGCTTACTGACCTTCTGTAATTTCAGTGAAAGAAGGGACCTTAAGTTGCAACTGGGAAATGAGATTTGAATGAGATGGACACTGAACATGAGACAGTGAACATAGCCTACAAGGTGATTCTCCCCCTACAGATGAAGCAGACCCAAACACAATGTTAGAATTATTACAGATTTCCATAGGGGAACTGGTTAGATTTACAGATCTTCACAACAATAAATCAACTCACCACTGTCCTTGTCTTTCCTATGATCACTGAGAAGTAAAGCTCTCTGATAACTTCGTTCTCTCACTTGTTCCACAGAGGTTGATGCAGTCCTGCAAGAGAAGTCCATTTAAAATTTAAGAGGATGTACTCCCATGGTCCAGATTTAGGACAATGAATATGCAAATACTGTGTCAGAGAAAGTTTACAGTGTTGGATGCATGTAACAACCAAATAACTGGTTGTGCATAAGGTATATTATTTCTTAAATGGTTTGTATCTATTTTCTCCCACTTTAAATACAGTGATTTTCTGCAACCTTGTTACATTAAAGAACTGGCATTTCCCCTTATTAAGGAACTATCTGTAGCTCTGTGGGTTTTTATTTGTCTAAACAACTGAAAAGTAAAAATAACAAAGGCCACAGTTACTGGTTCATAGTTTCAATTTGCAGAAAACGGTCTTCTTCCAGAATTGGAAATAGTCATCTTGTTTGTTTGTTGTTAAGAATCTGCTCTTTAATAGCAGATGCACAGCTGTAAATTGTGTACCACTACAAATCTATCTCTGTTTAAGATTCTACACTTGAATTGCCAGGTATGTGACTGTCATTGCATACCCACTCTCTCTTATAATCCATTACATCTCTCAATCACAACCTGACCAAGAACATCGTAAGTGACAGCATTCCACAACACTATTTTCCTTTCTGGCAAGGATCTATGGCATCACTTCACACTACTGCTGCACCTGGAGTAAGTTTTGGTGTTTCTCTGCAGGGCTACTGCAAAATCTAAGTAGTAAATTCTTCCCTGTTTAGCCTGTTTCCACAATTTAGGGCAGTAGCTTCTGCACAGTGAACTTAACAGCCACTTTTCAGTGTAACACTGAAGACTGCACTTACGTTCTCCCTTCAACTGGCTTTAAAAAATCTTTTCTGGAATAGTTGGAGCATCTGAGTGGAAGATGTTCAACTCCTAAGCCCATGGTTCATCCTCACCACAGTTAGGTCTTCACTACAGTATGAAGAGCATCAGCGGGATTTATTTTGCACTACTGATGTTTTGGAGACAGTGTCACCACAGCTGACCATCTATTTTAAAGCTATCAAAAACTCAGTGAAAAATTTGTGCAGTGTTTTACACAGAGTGAAGTCACTCTATCTCCTCCCTATCCACACTCCACCTCTCCTCAGGGTCTGGGATTATGTGGAGTATCTGGCACTGCACACGCTGCCCATATGGTCTGCAGACAAAGGAACCACTGAGCAAACACCAACGATGCTGTGAGTGTCACCACATGCTCCCACCTGAGCAGGAGCTGCTGGCCAGGCTGCATTCAACAGCAAACATCCCACACGTGTTCCAGCCATGACTCCAAACCAGACCTCCTAAGGTCTTCCAGACGCCTTTGCTGATCAACATAGATTATTCTCCTTATGCCCTACAGTACTTCTGGAAAGGCTTTGAGATTTAACATGAAAAATTCTCTTCAGCTCACAAAGCAGTGGAAATACAAGAACACAAGTGTTCAAACCAATACCTATTTTGCCATTAGAAGATAAAAAAGCAGAATTTAAATAATTTAATAAATAGCTTATAGGTAATTCTTCATGTATTCTACTCATTATGAGGTCTCTGCTGTACTTCTGAGGAAAAAGGTAAGACAGCTCTTGAAGAAGAGCTTCCAGTCAGTAATCTGCAACCGCAGCCTTAATGAAAAACAGATTTCAAATACCAAAGGCTTAGATTTATATAAATAATTCTTCTGAGCTTTAGTCCTGTAGTTTTGTGGCTTACCACTGAACTTCTGGTTCACTCTTCTCACTGGAGGAAGATTCCTTAGTTGCACAGTTGTTGCCAGTGTCTTCTGGAGCTGCATTATGAACAGTAGTTGGCAGTGGTAAAGGCAGGCTTGCAGTGTTATCCGTTTGCTCCCCATTTTCACCACTGTTGTTATACCCATCACTAGCACCATTATTACTACTTGTATTTCCTCCACCAGGAGGATGAGGAGATACAGTAACCAGGGGGAAGCTGTCTGTCTTTGAGCCACTTTTTCGAGCTTCACGTTGCCTCTTACGGTATTCTAACAAGGACACCTAAGGGGAGAAAACAACCCACAAACAAACATTAGAAAGGAAGTTTTACCCATTTTCTTTCTCACAGCTTCTATTAAATGCACTATATTTCAGTAATACATACCATGTAACTGGTTCTAAAAAAAAGGGCAGTGATTAATTGAAGATACTTCACCACATCTGCAATGGAATTTACAGAGTACTGAGCTATTACCAACTGTAACAGTGATATTAGAAAAATGCTTCTGCCAAGAGAAGAATTATGTGTTCTGCCTCAAGGAAGAAGCAGATGACACAGGTCAGCAAAAGGTCCACTGCTGAAGTCATTCTGTTGGCTGTAGTTACAAGGGACTCTACAGTTTCTCCTGGAACTGCAGAATTTCACTCTTACACTGATCTAGTAAAGCTAATTTCAAGAGATGTCACATCCTGCTCTCAGACTGACTCCCTTGCATGAGAACCCACTACTCCTTCTGCTTCATATATCAAAGGATTCACTAAAGCTCCTCATGCCTTTTTTTAACATCCAGAATTTGCAACTTACTTTTCCAAGTTTATCCTGAATGTCTTCACTTTTAAGACAGACTGATTAAGAACATATTTTTAAGCTAACTCTACTACTAAAAATAATGACACATGGTTCCTGTTTCATGTATTATGTATATAAAAATCACTACATCAAAGTTCATATAACAAAAACCAGTTCTGGTGGTTAGTAAATTGCCTTCAGTGAAAAAAAATACATGCTCAAATGTTTTCACTGTGAATCTTTATGATTTGAACTAGAAAGCTGAAATATTGACCTTCAGACCTACTTTATTCCGTAACTGCTAGTTTGGTAAAAGTTACATTTAATGTCTATAAATTTTCTTCTAGTTATCAACATCCGGCTCTGAGCCATACCGCATCCAAACCAACAAACTGAAGTGCAAAAATGAAAAAAAAAAGTTTAACTGGCTTAATCCTCAATAAAACTGGACATCTATTTCTGCACAGACAGAAAAAACAAAGCAGCTGTTCTGTTTGCAGTCCTAAGTTGTTTGCTTTCAAACAGATCTATTAGAGACCCATCCACATGTCAGGGTAAAAACAATGAAAAATACCTGATTTTGCATAAGAAAGTTCAGGTTAAGAACTGATCTTGCTTTCAAACAACTCTGTATTATTTCCATGTCATGTGGCAGGGAAGCCCTAAAGAAAGCTTAGATGTTAAGAAACCCATGTAGCATGGCCAC
Source organism: Dicaeum eximium (assembly GCA_013396995.1). NCBI lineage: Eukaryota > Metazoa > Chordata > Aves > Passeriformes > Dicaeidae > Dicaeum > Dicaeum eximium. Next base: position 291,192 of record VWZP01008265.1, on the reverse strand, counting down.
AACGTAGAGCACTGTATTGATAAAGGACTTGTGCAACAGCAAAAGAAAACAGGAGCAAATGTCCACAGAAATAGAGAAATAAGCAAAAACATCCTAAAGACCTACCTAAGGATACTGCTGTCTTACATGACCCTAGGAAAAAGGCTTGAATTCCTAAAAATTCCTGAACTCTCACCTTAGGTGGGATCCAGCCCACCACCTCTTTTTTCATACTGTCTAAGGTTTCAAATTTTTGTGTGTCCTCGGAAATCCTAAACCCCCTTATTTCAGGGGTACAGATGCAATTTTCTCTGGTTGTTTCTTCAAACTGAGACTTTTAGACAGGAATCCTGGGATTGGGGGGCATCAGGAGGCAGCCACACCTTTTTTTACTGGAGGATTAGTGTAGCATAAGCTCTCAGCAGTAACAGCCGTGAACAATCCTTGCCCGCAAAGGAAGTGGGGAGGGTTACTGAAGTACTAAGTGCTGCTGGGATTTGTGAAGACTAATTTAGCCTTCAGAAAAAGAAGACTGTCAAGTTACAGGAATTTTGGCTTATGTTTTCTTTCCAGGTTTGCCAAAAACAGCAGGGCTACAGTAACACATACATGAGCTATCAAATTCTCAGGGCTGTGACCAGTCAGATCAGAGGTCCTACAATATTTGCTCCATTTATGTCTCAGGTTGAAGCAAGTAAACAAAAATCCAGTTCTGATGAAGAACTGCTGTAGGAACACTCCTGACTGCTCCCCAGCAGGATGTCCCAGAGGAACAGGCATCTACAAGGGGCTGCAATGTGACCAAAAAACCCCAAACCCCATTGTGCAGGCATGTACACATGCAGAAAACCCCACCCTCCTCATTGCTACTTCTGTGAAGAAAATAGACCACACCTTTCAAACAAGGAAGATTACTAGAGGCTGTGATGAGACAGAACAGGCAAGATGGCACACTGGAGACTACTGCCTTTCATCCTTATCATTCTTTCTGCAAAGGGAGTCAACCTGACAGTACAATGCAGTCTAAGAATTACACGAAGTAACTTCCAACCCTGGTTCGAGCTGCCCATGACTACACATCACTTATCTACAAGAACTGTTTCATGAGAGTAGCAAATTTAGATTGTGCTTATTTTTCAAACAGTATTAAAAAAACCCCCAAAAAACCAAATTAAGCCAAGAAAAATATTTCTTGGAACTAAGGATTTCCATGCAGTTTTAACTTTAAAGTCTGAGTAGCATAAATCTATTGCTGTAATTTCTTGCAGTAATTAAAGACAGATGTTCACAGTATATGGTCTCTATGACACTAGTATATATTCTGTATAGCAGAATACTGTAACACCAGATGGCATAAGTAACCATTTTCAAACCTGAAAAACAATTATTTATTGGGCAATTCATTTAATACTCATATGAAATAGAATTTGTATCTTTTACGCTGAAAAAATAAATTTACTAATAGTTTTATGCAGCTTTGCTCTTTGCCTTTCATTATTTCTCCTGAATGTCTACTACACTGTAGTATTTAAGTATGAGCCATCAGTCCTTTTTTATTACATTGGCGTTCTTTCTGTTATAGAAATATCATTAGCAGACAGTGGAAGACAGACCAAATGATTCCTAAAGTTATAACCTTTTTCTTTTGTGGAGGGTTCTGGGGTGTGCAATTTCCATCCATCAAATTGTCGTTACTGACAGTCCTTCCAAAGCCAGGTGCAATTCCATCTTCTGAAGTACAAAAAACAGATGCTTCCATGAACATGCCTCTTGCATCGTCTTGAATCAGGCACTTCGACTCGTTTATTCTGAATCCGCCTCCTACCTCCAACTGATGTGAAGGGGTCAAGTCCCTCAAATTAGAATTCATTGAGAAATTTACACCTGTCCTGTCAGGACTTTTTACCCAGGAAGAATAAATTGTGCCCCGTCCACAATGAGCAGTTTCTAATTGGCTGTTTGAATCAGTCCTATCATGTGTGGGGGCTTCCAGGTTTTTATGCAGTGCACTTTGCTCAATTACTTCGAGTCCCAGCTGGAGGTCTGATACAGATTCCATTTCTCCAGAGCACTGCCGTGTGGCATCAGTCCTATTTCTTGGACTAGAATATCCAATAGTCTTTATTTCTTGCAGGCCCATTTCTGTCAGGTTGGAATTTCTGAAAGAATTCAGTGCTAGAATCGATGCTCTGTCATAACCCTGCATGAAGAAAAAACATGTAACTATTTTTTCACACTCCATCAAACCCATCTGACATTCAGATGTGGGATTTAAGTGGGATTAAAGGCTTTCCTGTACCATGAATTTATCTGTTCTTAAGAAACAATTCTACAGCCAGACACTTAGTTCTTTCTACTACTCCCACATATTACGTTAAAGCATTTTAATAAAATGTACATTAACTGAAGTAAAAATAAACATTTAGTGCCAGGTTTTATTTATGACTGGCAGAGGAAGGGGAGGAGCTTCAAAAGGAGCAAGTCCTAGGCCAGGAAGCTAGAAAGCTTCAACATAAAAGCAATCTTCCTCAGTGTCAAAACACCTATTTCGAAGTGGGAGAAGGAAGAAAGAAGTTTTTCCAAGACACTTTTGAATTTTAGGATGAAGCTCCATGGCAGGACACATGCACCCTGCAGGCATGTTCCAACAGCACTTGCTCTTCAGCTAATCCACCACCTATGCTGACTTACTAACGTTCTCCTGTGCTCTCTCACTTGGAGCATAACTGGGATCAACAAAAACAATTAAGAAATGCTGGTAACAAGGAAAAATGTAAATCTGACTTTAACTACAGCCTGGAAAGCAAACCCTTCTGCTCCCATCTACAAAGTGCAGAAGTTACTCCTTTCCATTACAAGAGTTCATCCTGATCCAAATCAGGATTTTTAAGTAATACAGAGAGAAACCAGTTTAAATAGAGAATATAATAAGTAAAGTGGAAATATAAAGCAGTAAGCAAGTAAAACCTATGGGGAAGTTACCCTTTAAATTCTCAGAAACTTGGAGTGATACTATTCGGAGGTTTTGCAAATTTCCTTACCTCTTGACTGTAAGCTCTCCTTTTTATTTCTGGGGAACTGTCAGGTGAGGAAATATTCTAAATAAACAAGAAGAAATTGCAAGTCAATTCATTTTTTAGCCTAGAGAAAGAAATATACCCCCCCCACCCCATTTTGTAGCAGGAGTTCAAATACTGATTTACACTGCAACGTCTGACCAGTTTCTCTGAATGCTCTAAAATTCATTATAAAACTCACCTCAAAGTGCATGGTATTTCCATGGATACATGGAGTTACAGGAGTAACTGGTGAATATATGGGTTTGTAACCATTTCGACAAGCTTCATCTTCTGTTTTTACCCTGGGAGGAGTAGCAAACAAGGATGGTTCGGAGGCAGTGATGTCAGCATGGGTTGGTGTGGCATAGGGAGAAGGAGTAGGTGTGGAGGTTTCTGAGAAAGCAGACTCCAACAGCTGATACAGTCTTCGTTTTTTTAGTGGTGTGGTTAGATCTGTGTGTTAAAATTAGAAAAAAGTTACAAGATTTCTAGATGTAACAATCACAGTTGTTTAAGTACTTTATGTAATGAAATTGTGAATTCCAAATTAAAGAATTCTAAGATCAAAAATATCTCTGAAGGGCAGGCTTCCTGAGAGATGAACTTTTAACAGCCTACAGGCTTCCTGAAAAATAAATTCTTAACAGCCTACAGCTACATCAGTAACTGGATTCAGTGTGCTAGGATGCTGGGAAGAACTGCCTATGCCTCCAGAGAAGGTAAAGTCAACTTCTATGCATTTTTAAGACTGTTCAGCTAAAAGGTGGTTTTAGCTCCAATTTTCTGTTATGCCTACAAGATTACACAGCTTTTCTCCATGTGCTATATGACCTACCAAGTTTTAAAGGGATTCTAAGTATATAGAAAGCATAGAAAATTCAATTTATAGCCTGACCTCTTAATACTAACACCAAAACCATTAGTCTTGTTGACTGTAAATGCTAGGATATATAATGGTTTCTTATCTAATATACATTAAAGGGGGAAAACTCCCAACCACTATGCAACTAATCATTTCTTTCAAGAAAGTATCAGGAAAATATGCAAATACCCCTGGAATTTCATCAACTTATCACTTAAACAGTGCTCCACATAAGTTCAACATAGCTCTTATGTAGTGTATTTACAAAAGCTTCACACCTGTTAAGGAGCAGCTGTCATTCAGTAATAAAGGACTTTTATGTTCACCATTGATGGCTGGACTTCGAGATCTCTCTTGTGATGGTGAATTAAATCTATCAATTGTTGTTGAATTTTCTTCTTCCAAAGCCTGCTTCAACCAACGCTGTAAAACAACAAGAAGTTCCTATTAGTGACTTGAAACTTTAATGATGAACATTTCAAAATGTGTGAAATAACTGGTTTGCCAAACGGCCTTTTTTTCTGCCCAAATTTATGCTAATAAATAAGGATTTCTTTTTAATTATTATGGGGTAGAACACCATAATGAAGGGAAGCATTACCTTCTTACAAGAGCCAGTAATGTTTTCCACAGGTTCTTTTTTCCTCCTCTTTTCTGAAAGGAACGGAGAAGTAAAACGGATATAGTGCTTTGGAGTTGAATATACGTGTGGACTGTAAGTGAGCCCAGGTAAAGAATTCAGCTGAGTAGCCAGGACTTCAGGGTCCGTGGTTATGCGTAGAGGCCTTTCTGGTAGAGTGTCTGTAGGCTTCCCTGCTTTATCACTCTTTTCACTTAACCATTCACTAACCAAGTGCTAAACAGAGAGAGAGAGAAAACAATTAGTGTTTTACAAATGTGTTTACCAGTGGCTTTTTAAAGGTATTTAGTTCAATTATTCAACTAGTCAACAATTACACAAACCAGAAACAGTTTGTTTCCAGGCTCCAAGTTTAAGAACACCTGGCAAGAATGAGGTCAGTTTTAGTGAAATCATGGGAACAGCAGAAGCAATCAGTACAGATTTGCTTACACACCAGTTTGGAAGAGGGGTGGGGGATGTTTAGTTATTTTCTTTTGTTGTAAACTACACTTAGTTCTTTTGTAGTTAATTCTCACTGAACATTACAGTACAAGTGCCCAGACCAACTATACTTAGGATGTCAATTTAGTAACACAATTCTAAAACTAAATTTAAACTTGTGCCTGAGCACTCAGGCTGAGGAGAAATAATGTAACATTAATCCAGCAAAGTAAAGGAAACCTCTCATCAGATTTCCATACTGTCAGGACTGTGCCTCAGTCAACATATCAGGCAGCTGCCTTCAACACCTCTCAACTACAACAGTCAATGTGGTGTAATTTAATACAAAGACACACTGGTCTAAAAAGGCTAGTCCTTCCTAGCTAGTTCAGTGTTTTAAAAAAATGGCAGTAGATTTTAGTTTCTATTAACAGATAAACTAATCTCCTGGATTTTACAGTGATTCGAAATTAAGGACGTGCAACATTAAATAATATTAATATGGTATTAAGGCTTTAACACAAATCATTATAATACATTTTATTTTGACTTTTAAAAATCCATTTTTATTTAATTAGCTTTTAAAGCAAGACCTTCTCTGTACTTAGGGTACACTGGATGCAATGCAGAGACATTTCACAGATATCTCAAACCTGAATTTTACTGCACTTTTTTGCCGTTTCAGAGCATTAAGATGTCTTCCTTCTTTTCTGCTATGCAACAGCCAAGAGAGGAAGAAGTGTTTTCCCTCACAAGAATGTAACAGTGATGCAAATAAACAATGTTACAGAATGACTCAGGTACCTTTTGGAAAAAAAAAATCTAAATTATGTTTGGGGGTTTAAGATAAAAAAATCTCAAAACTTATTTTTCTTTTGACAAGAAGTTTTGACCTATGACTTCCTCCCTCTTTTCCTCCACTGTTAAAAATTTTCAAGACTTCTTGTAAATCCCACTACAAATACTTTTTGATACATTTTGTGAATTTTAAAGCAGAAAGTTGTACTGCTTTAGGTGCACTTGCAGATTTAAGATTTCTGAGTGTCTTTTAATATTTTGTCATTTCGTGCAAGTTTTTTGCAATGAAGTCTAATGAAAAGAATTTAAAAACAAAGCATTAAGAGTAAAGAATTATCCCTCCAGACATACGCATACACATTTGGGGTGTTTAGATCCATTGACTTCAGAATAGACATCTGAGAAGTACTAGAAGTAAGTGAGTTCCTTGGAGATACTGTTTGCTATCTGAAGCATACAATGAACAAAGGAAGAAAGGCAATTTTTATTTCCTGGAGCTTTTCTTTAAATTCAGCTTTAATTATATTTTGGTTATGTATATTATTTCAATCCATTTAGAAAACATTTTGTTCCAAAATTGCTCTAAAGATGTATTTTGGAAATATCTTAAATCCAAAGTAACTTCCACTAAAGGATGTTACACATATTTTAATCTACTACCAGTGAGTGACTATACAATGTTGATTTTTCAAGAAATGAGTAAACATTTAAAAAAACCCCCATACATGCAGTTGCATACTGATGAAGCAGCCTAGAATTTTTTAAAAACTCTGTTAAGGTCCATCTTTTCCCCACCCCTCAAGAGACTTACCTTCTTTGTTTTCGGATACTTTGTAGGGCATTTACTAAGTGCAGGAGCTTCTGTTTCAGTAACCATTTCTGTAACAACAGTTTCTGTTTCAGGCTCAGCCACCAGTGCTGCGTTCTCAGTTTCATTATGCTGTGAAGTTACTTCCACATCAGGAGAGGAGGGCTGGATATCTGAACACATGCTGACGGTCCTGTGCCGCCTGCGCTGCTGTCCAATGTGAGTTCTACTCCGGGAGAAGCTTTTCCTCTGTTTAGCTCTATTAACTTTGGCTGGGGTGGGCTTGGTGGCAGTTTCTTCCTTTGCCGCTTCCTGGGACAAGACAAAAGTCAAGTAAACAGATCCCAGTCACATTTAGAGCTACTTATCTTTCTTAGGTAAAAAACCAGTCAGTTACCCCTTCTTTTACAGAACAAAGTTGAAAAAGTCTCAATCTCATTTTTGTTGTCAGAACTACAATACTTCTCTCCTTCTTGAAGGCAAATGACAGGATTTCCTGTAGTTTCCTCCCAAGCACGTGCTGTATTCACCAGCAGTATTCACACACACCCATCACCAGTCAGACCATGACAGATTTGTGCAAGAACTGACATTCATTCATCCATAAGCTAGAAATCAACTGCTTATATCATGATGTCTTTCAGTCCAATATTCCATTGGCAGTTCATAGTTTACTAGGTGTTTAGCTTTGTCACAAAAGGTACTTAAGAGAATGCTGACACACATAACTCAGGGAAACAACCTGGACTGAGAATCATTGTGTGAGTAATTGCAAACTAAGAAGCATCCATTAACAACAGAGTTTAAAAACTGTTTATAAACATTAAGTATCATCTGCAAGAACTTGGGAAAAAAAATAGAGTTTACTAACTCATTTCCTTTAAAATAACAAAGATTATATAATACTATGTGTTCCTGAAAAACCCACTGAAGAAACAGATTGTTCTCCACTGGTTACAGAGGGTGCCTAAGGACAGTAATCTCCTGTGGCTGAAGTCAACACTGATAAATGCTTCTATCCTGAACTTCAAAGACAGACTGAGCTACACAGCTAGTGTGTGTGTATATGTGTGTGTGTGTGTTTACATAAATTAATGTAACTGAAATACTTCGTTAAAGAATTCTGTATGTATCTTATCTGGAAAAAAATTCAGGTGCTAATAAAATGTCTAAGAACCACGCAGATTTTGGTCACATATATTTGAGTTCATACGAAAAAAAAATTTCACACAGCTTAATAAGCAGCTCGCCATCCAAACTGACAAAATAAGCAATGTTAAAAGCTGGCTTTAAAACAAAGCTCCAGATAACTACCTGAATAAATTCAGCATCATTGAGAATCTGTGCTTCCTTGCATTCTGATTTAACCTCTGTTTTTGCTGTGCTGATTCTTTCCAAAGCCTGTTCTCTTCTTTTTTCTCTTTTTTCTAGTCTGGCAAAGGCTTGCAGGATAGCTTCCATTTTCCGTTCTTCTCTTGTCTGATGGATTTAACAATAATCATGATCAGTTTTAGCCATAATCTTTCATATATATAAAAATGTAATTACTCTATTCTTTTAAGCACTTCAAAACATGTTCAATGTACATATTGACATGAAGATCAAGTTCAGCAGAAGCTCACATTAAAGGGACATGTTACAATCACTGCAAATACTAGACTTCTGAAGAAAGGCTTGCATCCATACCAGCTTGACAAACAAGAGAATCCTACTTTGGATTTAAGAACTTGCTTAATTTTTCAAATACTTAACAAAAACTGCCAGATTTTAAGACGCTACTTTTATTAACATTGTTCTACCAAAATCTGAAAATTAGGATTTCTGAGACTTTTTGTTCAAGTAGGGAATTCAAATAAAATAGGGGGAAATCTTGATTCCCAATGCTGTCTATGTTACAAATAACAAGCAATAATAAAGAGCAAATAATGAGATCTAAAAAAGGCATTGCAGAAATCATCTAAAGACACTAAAAAATTATATACAATTGAAGATAGAAGCAGATTTTTGTCAGAATGCAGCAATGAACCCAGATGAACTGTTCTCAAATAGCAAGCACTGCATTTTAAGGGTAAGTTCATGTAAGGATCTGACTTTGCACATGCGCAGATTGTACAAGCCCACAAGAAGGCAGCAATTAGCATGGGAAGATCAGGTGTCACTAAGCTTTAATGATGCCTTTTAGGCAGCTACTTGCTTCCCAACTTACCATCTTCCTTTTCCTTTCTGCAATCTGCTCCTCTGATTCCATTTCTACTTCATTGCTAATGGGAGTTTTTTCTTCTATATCATCAATAAAATCTGGCTCCTGCAAGATGGAAATGACTGTTTTACAGAAGTTCTACTCCTCTTGCAAGGAGTGAGCTAAAAGCTACAGAGAACTAAGAATCCTCAGATCACTACATCAGAAGTAACCAAACCAACAGATCAGGATGAAAAGTGTTCCATCCCCACTCCCTCATCCCAGCAAGCAAAAAGTATTATCAGAATTAAACCTTTGAAACAAAGGAAACCTTTGGACACGAACAATGGCCACTGCCCTAACCACTTTATAATCAGTTTAACAGTTAGGGGCTTTATATTATACACCCACAAAACTAGTATTACTTTTAGTGAAACAGAATGAGTGCCAAAGTAGATGTTACCAACTACACGGAAGTTTTTCTCAGCTCAGGAGTGTATTCAATTGAAGTTATATTTTCCATTTAAACACTGACTATATCATCTAATGACAGTGCCATATCATATGGAAACACAAAAGTTACCTAAGTAACAATATTTTTTGTTTTGAAAGAAAAACAAGCATGAAAGTGTAACTTTGAAACTAATTAAGTGTTCACCAGTCCTATATACAATTTTATTTTTACACAACTAGACAAAGATTTAAACTTTGTCTTAAAATATATATCTAAACATACAAACTGGGCAATTACTAGCTTTTTTCCTGGGGTGATATATATGATGCTACTGTAAAGAAAGTGTACAGGGAAAACGTAAATGTACTTTTAACAGTTTTATTCTTCCCATAATTCCTACTCTTCGATTTTGAAAAACAATGAAGTTCTCCTGTGACTGTTCTATAAGGGCTGTGTATACTACATTAAAAGACTGGGAGAAGATTCCATATATCAGCTATCGCTTCTTGGAAATAATGACACAAAACACAAATCAAAAATCACTTCAAATGAGAAAGTTTAAATACTACCTCTCTGGAGACCATAATTTGCAAGTCACATACACACCTTCTGGACTTCCAGGCATTTTTAAGCTATTTAGCTACTAACACACCAGAACAATTTATCATCTTTGGAAACCTGGGTGTCAGTATGCTAATTTTTAACTTACTTCCTTCAGTCCTAGAATGATGTTAAAAGAACTAGGAACTGCTCCCTCCCAGAAAAACTCCCTTTTCTCTTCCCCTAAATCATCATCAAAAAACATAATATTTAAAAAAAAAATCACCACCGTCAAAATAATAAATATAGACACTAACTAAGGTAATAATCTCATCATGTTAAACAGTTATCTTTAATAGCTACTCTGAAAAATTAATAGTTTATGTCATGGACCCCTCCTAATAGCTCTTTCAAACTGGCGTATTCAAAAAAAGACTAATTTAAAATTTACTATCACAGTACCAGGTAGCTTTCTCATACTACCTACATATTTAGTTTCAGAACACACTTTCCTCCTCCCAATGGAATCAAACACAGAGCTGCACAGCTCCATTAAAAATGGAGCTGCAGTCACCGCTCAGTATTCTGGGTTGCAGTTCTGTTTTAAGAGCAGAGCTATGTACTCTTATGCTGAAAATACTTCTGAGCAACACAGGCAAACTAACCAAAAGGCTCTTCAGGACCGACTGGGAGCTCCTGAAATCATGACATGAGGCCTTGACATCAGGGAGCCACAAAGACATTCAGAGGAAAAAGGTCCAACACACCTTTAATTACAACTGAATATTACAGAAAACTGAAAATAATATATAAAATCCTAAGCAGCTTATCCATCATTCGGACTTTTGATAAATCTCCACATTGCTTTTCAGTGACCTGTTATAATGCCTTTAGTAGCTATAAAAGGAGAGTATCTGTATTCAAAAGCTTTTATTTCTGAGCATCTTTGTGTCAGTACCTGATTATTAGAGATGGACAGCCTGAGGGGAGAGAGCTTCCTCTGTTTATTATCTGCAATTTTCATTTTGGTGGCTGCTCCTTCACAATCCAATGTAATATTCTGATTTTGAGTCTCCTTTTCTCTTGAAACATCTTTCTCTTTCTTTCCCTTTTTCCTTCTAGTTTCATATCCAGTACTGATGTTTTCTGTAGGCTCGGAACGTCTGAGAACTGGACACTCAGGATTTTCTTTGAGGCAAGCACAATCCACTTTGTATTTACTGCAAGTAATTAAATGTAAGAAAGTCATATTTTATTAGGCTGTACAGCAGTGAGACCCTTCAGTACTAAATCACTGATATTTGACATTAAACATCTGCTATAATAGTAAACCATAGTAAACCAACTATGTGAAAATGCAGGTGACTCAAGTTTTCACCTCAATATACAACACTACTGTAATTCAAAAACCTTATCTACAGGTTAATTGAAGTTTTGGCTTCTTTAGCTTTGCCACACAGAATTCTTTTAAATTCTGCTTGAAGGTTAGTATTCTGCTTTAAGGACAAAAGACATCTAAAACCTGAGTAAAATTCTAGGTGGAAATATAACCAACACAAAACAAAGTCAGCTGTGTTTGTGATGCAGCAAACAGCTGCATCAAAGTCAGAGAGCTCATTTTATATACAAAGATGGCAGACACAATTTACAGCACAAGCACACCAAACTCAGAGTCTCTTTGCACAATTTTAAGCTCCACTTCGATAGACAGGAAACGTTATTCAAACACGTTCAACCGTAAGAGGCCGACAGGGGTTTCAGGTACTAAACCCAACTACTGGGTACTTTTAGAAGGAGCATGCCTACAACTCGTAACAGTGCCGAGGATCCTGAGACAGCCTGGACCCATGCTGATTACCACACGTGCTCTGTGGTCGTACATAGCTCAGGTCAAGTAGCAAAGGCATGTCTGCACAGCACTGCATCCAAGCTGGCTTAAGAGCAGGCCACAGAAATGCAGTAATAAACACAACTCACACAGCACACATTGTTCATTGTAAATACAGTGCCTAAGGAGCCTTGAGTTACTAAAACATGCAAGAAAGTAAATGATACAAAACCAAAGCCATTCTGAATTGCTAAGTAACTTAATGAGCATTAGAAGTATTTCAGAACAGCGTTCTCAAATACTTACCAATTTCCATAATCAAAATCAAATGCGATGGTAATCTCTGCTCCCTTTGGAATGTTATGGATGGAGTAAATATAAAGATGAATTGTTCCATCTTCAATTACGTGCCTCACCTATAGTCAAGAGAATGTTTCTGTATTATCGTGAATTACTTTTAAGTTCTTGTAAAAAAATTGTAGGGATTGCTCTAACCATCAGGAATCTCAAGGAAAAAGATTCCGAAGTAAATAAAACCTAGGTTAACTTTCTACATGTGCTCACCTCTGCATTTGGTGTACACGAACGCCTGATAAATCGAGCTTCATTTCCGAAAGTCCTTGCATCAACACACATTTCTAGCCCATGAAATTTGGAGTAAAACAAAACAAATGGGTATGGCCTGAAAAACACACAAGACAATTGGAAATTTCGTAATTTTTGAAGATGCGAAACAGTGCTTATTCTTCTTATTAGTCAGCTTTATAACATGAAGCTTGGCACAATACACCAAATTTGGAGGTTAATCTAAGAATGACATGCTTGTATTTAAGCTTCATTAATTTAACAGGTACATTCCCCACATATATTCTCAGAATACCTCAAGATGGAGTTACAGTCCTGTATCATCTGCATAGGATCTACAGGGAGAACATTAACAGAGCAAGCACTAGACATGGAAGACGGTTAAAAATCTTCTAAATTTCTTAAACTTTTTATGACAGGCCCCAAAATGAAACTCAGAAATTTATATACCACATAGAATAATTTTTTAAAAAAATAAGACTACCACTTTCCTGCATAACACCTGCAGCATCACTAGCACCAACCTTCCTGATCCACGTGCTAAGGACCCAACCCTTCTATCTTTACTGAGCAAAAGCTGTGTGTTCTATCTCCTCCGACAGGCCTCCTGCAAATTCCCAAGTAGTTGTGTTCATGCTGTTAGTGGCAGCATCAAAACCAATCCACAGGAAGAAGGAAGTAATCACACACAGCTCAGCAAACTAACTAGGGAACTCTGGCAGTAAAATGGCCCCATGCTGACCTGTGTCCAATTTAATTCTCAGCCTCGTGGAATTAAAATCCATTTCTCTCACAAAAGATAAAGCCTTTACCATTAATATATTAATTATTTTAGGATGGCAGAACCTGTCTATTTCCTGGTTTAAAGCGCACAACTACCTAACTGAGCATGCAGGAATCTTGTAATCAGGAAGGAACAAAAAAGAGAAAGCTATCTCCTGAACAAATCTGTAAGGATATGCAGAAGAGAAAGGGACAGAATAGGTTCCAGGTGTCACTACTTTTAATCAAAGTAAAATACAAGACACTGCTGATAACTAAGATCCACTTGTACTGAAGCAACAGTTTGGCAAACACCATTTTAACAACTACTTTACTGAAACATTAGGAATGAACAAACCTTTTAAAGAAATATCCATTAGCTTCAAATTGCTCTCTCAGCATGAACTTTCCTCTGTATTCAATAATAAGTGCATCGGGAGGCAAGTCTTTGGCAGCCTTTAAAATTTTCTTGTTTTTTTGCACGTAACTCTGTAAAGACATAGATTAATTTATGAATTTTCACTTTCTACCACTTTTCCATTATTATTAATAGCAAAGTATACTTTCATAACTATTAAACAATTTTATTTGAAGTAAAAAAGTCGCTCCTTTTTGTAATTAAACCTCCAGACTGAACCGACCAAGCTGTCCTGCTAACTTAGTGATGCTACTGGTTATCAATTTAGATACAAGGAATGCTTTGGCCCTAGCTCTCCAGGACATGGCTGAAAACCAACATATTCATGTTCTTACAATTCAAGTACTATAGCCTTTAGTGCACTTAACTCTTACCACGACTAGAATGAATTACTGCATTTTTTGCACAACACTTCGAAAAAGCTTCAACTCCTTTGAACAAAATGAAACATGCAGACATAAAACAACATTCACAACTCATTAAAGAAAAAACAGAACAAGGAAATAACAAAAATTGAAAAAAAAAAATAATCCTGACAGACTTTCCAAATTCATTTCCATATCTTTAGATGGAAGGATGGCTTTAATTAAAAACCAATACATACCCTGGCAATTAGTGAACTCACACCTCTCATAACTGTCATCACCAATCAAAAAGGAAGTAGCCTCTATGTAGGCAAAAGGCTCTGTAAGTAGGGATATTCCTCTAAGGAGGGTGTCCCATATCCCATGATGGTCTTTGAGAAAAAGAAGCAAAGATGCTTCCATTAATCTGCTACAGTAACTACTCCCCAAGATTTTTGCTGTAAAATGCTAAGTCTTTTACAAGGCTGTGATTTCAAGCCTCTAAGTAACTGGTAAGTTACTGATAAATAAGGCTAGAAAAAGGCATTGCACGATTTCTTCATAAACTAGAAATTACAGAATCAGGAGTTAAAAAAGAATCAATATCAGAAACACCACCCATGAACATCCAGAACACTTACCACACCTTAAGAAAAATGTAGACAATGAAGATTTTGATACACATAGTAGGGATAAAAAAAAATTTCGTTTCAATGGTTCTTTCTACTCTAACCACTCCAGGTATCCCTCAGAGAGAAACAGCAGCGAAGTTGACTAAAGCTGACTGTGTGTCAAGAGACATTCTAAGGGCAACCCAATGTTCAGGCTGAGACTAATATTTAAGCTACTTTTTAGGATAAATGATATGCAAATGTAAACATAACCAGGGTGGTACACAATGTATAAGAATCAGTTACAAATTCTGAAAAGTATGTTAAAATTCTGATGCTCAAATCTGGTGAGACGAGGAACAGAAAGTGAATATTAAGTCCCTTTTGTGTTTTTTCCTGTGTTTAATTTTTTTTTGTTTGGGTTTTTTTTGTTTTGGTTTAGGGTTTTTTGGTTGGTTGGAGTTTTTTTTAAGGCATCTAATGTCATGGCACAAACACAGCATGCAGTAATGCAACAAGGCGCAGCTCATTACCTCTACCGGAGGTTTGAAAATCAGATTGCTGGTGCTGACTTCTTTTTTGTCATTTCCATTGCCTAATCTGAGAGCTATTTTTTGTGCCTCCCTCTGGACACCTTCACTGTATTGGTTATTATTTGCTTCTTCATAACGATCCATCCATGCCTTGATTTTAGTTTCCCATCCAAAGTTTGAACTGTCAGTAGGATCAATCTCTGGAGCTGAGCCCTAAAAATGGAAGTAAATGACCAGATATGAGAAGACATGATATTAAAATAAAAAGAAAAATACTACAAGAAGACAGAAAATGATGGGCAAAGGTATGCCACTGATTTACAGTTTGGGTTTTTTTTAAGCAAGTCTGGTATAAAAATTTATATTACTTAAAAACATAAATTAAATTCAGTCCCATTACATTTGTCCTTTCAAGAATTTTATTATTTAGTAAGTATCATCCAAGTTCAGGAATACTTTCCATCCTCAACAGTGATTCCTCCTTCTAGTGGGATGAGAATGGAGAGTGACATTGCTTCCTCCCACAACTGCACTGCATCACGAGTCTACATGCAGGAGTTGGAAGGTCAGATCTCCCTGCCCACTCAATTTTTGTGAACATATGCAAATATAGAGAACTCCAGCTTTTATCCTGTAATACACAGACTTGATTTTCCCCTTTCAACTTCAAAGATCATGCTGTATCTTTCCTTCCGCTGCATAACTTACTAAACTTTACTAATCGTACAACTGCTACATTAAGGTTGTGACTCTAATACTAAGGCTTTGCACATGAAATTTCTCTCCTTATCCTCTCCTCACTACACAATTTTCTTCTGCAGTGCTTCAGATCCTTTCACTTTTAAAGAAAGTGCCATTGTACCTCCAGACCTCACAAGCAGCAGCCAGGCTGCAGCCAACCAAAGCTCCTTACGGACAGCAGCAGCCAGCCAACGCTCCCTTTTCTATCCACCTGAGCAGAGACACTATTAAACATTAATAAAACAAAAGTAGTTTTCAGCAATTCAATTTACCTGGTAACATTTCTTTTGTGCATGAAGAAAACCACACACACAAACAGCATTTCAAAAGATGTGATGCTAAGACAACCATGAAAAAACAGTGGAACCTTACAAGCACCATATTAAAAAACCCCCAAAAAATTAGAGATTTTTCTTTCCCAATTCCATCTTCGCTGTTTGCAAGGCACATCTTACACATTTGAAGCATAAATTGCATCCCACTTGTTTTTATATATACCAAGCATGAATAAACTATGGAAATACCTAGTTCTCACACCATGCATATTTTTATGTCACAGAAAATTTAAAGACTGCTGTAACATTTAAATCTTACAAAGCAGACATCCCAATACGATTCCCTCAGATTATGCCAGTATCAGTGAGTAAAATCCCGCCAGATATAGAGGAGTTCCACCAGGTGTAGCTGGAGGTTTGACAGAGCAGAACCACTAACTTAGCTTTCAAATTCAATATGGTTATTTCATTATTTCGCTGCTAAACAGTTATGAAAAGCTGGAGCCACTAAGTTCAAATGAGGTGTTCACTCAATTTTACTCCCTTGCATAGCACACGAGCCCCAATTAATCCACTGGCTCTTGAAATAAAAATTTGCACTAATTATTTCAGTTAATTTCGCAGGACAAAATGTAGTGCTCATACCTTAATTTAAAATCACTGTGATGCATACATAATATATTAGTTACCAAGAAGAGAATACTGTAGTGCTTAGTGCATAGCCCCAGTTATACTCTTGATGCTTAATATTTAGGTAACGTACAGTTAAGGTCTGAAACAAAACCCAAACAAAATCATATTACCTTCACTCTTGAAGATTTCCTGGATCCTTCTCGAAATGCCTGGAATAAAATTAGATATTCATATTCACTGGAGGAAATACAAAATCTCTTAAGGAACTGAAAACCTACTAATGAATTAACAACTTTTCAGTTAAACATGAAAGATGAAAACAACAAACTATGCTGAAATCTCAAGAAGGTAAGAGGTTACATCTCACATAATATATTTTAAAAACCAATTCAGCATTGCAACCTAAGTGCACAGTAGCCAGGTACCTCTAACTTTCTCTCACATTACAACTTGATTCTCCAGAATTTCAGAAGCCAAGCCAAAATATCAGAGGTAACAGAAGAACACACAGTGATAGATTTGTATCGAGAAATGTTCAATCAAAAGGAAACATTTTACTAACGATTTCTAAAAATACATCCATAACATATTCTGACTTTCAAGTTTTAAAGGACAAAATTCTCATCCAAGCCAAAAAAATTAACTACAAAAACCACTTGTTTAGCAAGTTCCATGTACTTTACTTCTTCACAAATGTTTTGTCTTCATATACATTATATTGCTTATACATCTGTAGCTAAACAGTATAATGTCAGTATTTTTTTCCTCTAACTAGTTCAGCAGCTAACTTTCCACACAGCACACTTCCACACAATTTCTACTCAAATAAATGGAGTCATATCAGGACAACCGACGGCAAACATTTCTGTACTTAAAACCACCACAAATTAAGACTTTAAAGGAATTCTTCTTTGGGTAACCCAAAGTTTGTTCTGCACCACCTCTAACTATTTCAAATGGTCCAGTAAATGCAATTCCTGTGGTGAGATTCTGCCTCAATTATAAAACTGAACATGCCCAGGCAGAATATATTAACTTGAAATAAGGAGGAGTCACCGGGGTCAGGCACCCAAGAAGGCTATAATTTACTGCAGAGTAATACATTTCAAGCTAAAACTAGGTAGTAAAATAGCCTTATTTTTAAATCAGTGTCTCTTGGTAAGAGATGTCACATAGCTATAATTAATAACACAAAACAGTAAGAGAAATTACATTCACTTACTTTTTTACATTTTGCTATGGTCTGTTCTTTCTCTCCACTTTTTTTCCTCTTCTTATCATTGACTTTTGTAACTCTTGTAGCAGTTAAAGTAATTGTCGTTGGTGTATGTTGATAAGCAGTATACAGTTCCACAGGAACCTCATCACCACTCTCTGTTGCACTGGTGTCCCCATCTTTAAAATGAAGAATATTCTGTAAATAATCAAGTACTGCAGAAAGAACATTCACTAGTTATTCTACATCTGTTTTCAGAACACAAAAATTCATACTGACAAATGCTCCAAGCACTCACATGTAAAATTCATCAACAGTTGCAACACCATGAAAATGAAGGACCAATAAGAAACTGGTAATTAAGACAGGTTCGTAATGCAAGGTAAGAAAAAGGTACCAGATTAAATTCCATTCTTTGAATGGAGTTAATGGCCATATTCCATTTTAAGCAAAATTAGAATCAGAACAAAAAAGAAAAAGAAAATCTGTTAACATGTTCACTTATCTATAGCTTTTACTTGTAATATGGCATTTGGATTCTCTCAGATGACTGTATTCTAGAAAGGATTAAAATTAATGACTGGCCAGCATTTCTTGTGAAGCTCTATTAATTAATCACATGTATGTCATAATCAACTATTTCAGCTGCAATCTGCACTGTCAAGTGTCTTTTTCAGGATTAATATGTCAATTTAGCCAAAAGCCTTTTGTACTCAAAATCCCCTAACAGTAACATTCTGCTACTCAGGTCCCCATCTTTGACGATCACACAAGACGATCACACACAAACTGACAGATATTTTTCTTTGTGCTGTGCTCTCACAGACCTAAAGGCCAAAGCCTGAAATTTAGCATACATCAGCATTTATGTCAGACAAACACGTATCCTGACCTGAAACAGGATTACCCTAGTTCTGTCAAGATGAAAGGCTGTGAAGGATGGGGAGGATTGGAAGAGAGATGATGCACACAGATAAGAGACTGCTGTTTGCATGTGCTCAGTACAGGCTTCTCAGGTTTTAGCAGCTTTTCCAAATATTCTGCATTTAGTAAATACACTTCACCCGAAGCAGAACTTTCTCATATGGCACAGAAGCAGGCTCTACAAATACTTAATGTAAGACCAGAGAAAACATTCCTTCTGCCCTCACAATGATGTTGCTTTAATCAGTGCACTCAGCAGTCCTAATTCTCAAAACCTTCTTTACTAAATACAGAACTCCAGCTACTGGTTACTCCGGATTTTTCCTGCTCACAACATTCCTTAACAGGATTCTTCTCTGCATAGCAAACAATCCCATTTTACCATCTTGGTTATTCTTTTGAACACCTTATCAGACACGTAATTATACTCCATAAACTAGGAATTGATGATGTTTTCTAAATTTGTTTACATCTCTGCTGAGAATATTTTCTAAACGAGCATAAAAAGCACATGGAAAGAAGAAATGTCTTATCAAAGAAGAACAAATAGCAGAATAACCAATGCCTGAGAAACAGAAACCTCAGAATAGAAACTTAAAATTATTAGTGTCTGTAGTCCATACACTAGTACCTACAGAATCATGACAGCACAACCACAAACCTCTCCCCCTTGCCCCAAACCCCACAAAACACTGCCTTCCTCAGGGAAGCAACATTTCAGTATTGTTGTCTACACCGTGCTCTAACTTACTGTAAAGAATAATTACCTCAACTGAACATATAATTACATGGAGTTGTTTTGAGACACTCCTTCCTAACCTACATAGTCTGCTTTCACTTTGAAGAGCCTTGATAAAACACACTAAGGGGAGATCTTGAGTTTGCATGTCAGAAGCAAGACAGAAACTCTCCAAATTTCACAAGTTATGAGCCCAGATTCATTTACCCATAAGCAGCAAGTGATCTGGACAGCATCAATTTCAACACTAAACAGCTTAAAGCAACATCCTTGTGTAAGTTATACCTCTAGATAGTGTATCTTAAAAAAAAAAAAACAACCAAAAAACCGAAACAAACCCAGCAACCAAACCCAAAATATCCAGTATAAAACTGGGTGAGTGCTGGCTTAGCAAAGGTGCTCACTTCACTGAACCATAGTAGGTAATCCACTGCACAGTAAGCTGCACCAGAACTGGACTTTTATACCAGAAAAACAAAATCAACAACATCTCATACAACCACAAGTCCCAGAACAATGGGCTAAAAATGTTTCCAGAAAAAAAAAATGCGGTTACACATAAAAGCTTAACACATAGAATTTTCTATTATGTAAAATGTTCAATTAAAAGCTCTTTTCTTGAAGTAAACCAATCGATCTACTCCTTTCTCCCCACTATTTACCTCTGGATGAAACACAGCTAAGCCAGAAAATCTTTAGAAGTCTTCACAACAAAAACATTTTACTCTAAAGAATTCTCATATCTAAGTGAAAAGCCTTATATATAGAGACTTATTAATGAAAGAACATCCAAACTATGCAGTCTTAGCTTTTATCAAACTCCTGTAAATTACTAATAATTAAGTTAAAAGTAACATTCTGCTTCTGTTGGGTATCTAAAACATTGAAAAGATCCATTCAAATTGATGCCACTTCTGCTTTTCCTACTCGAAATCATATGTGAAAATTGCCCATTTTACTTATGTCTCACACAGTTTATACCCAAAATCACTAAGTCCAGCTGAACTGTATAGCAGCCAACATAAAGTACAATCAACCAAGCTAAATGGAAATTAAGAGGTGTCAGCACAGACAGTTATGTATTATAAATCACAGTAATCAATACTGCACTTTGACCACATTTTAGATTCAAGAGAACCAGAATTTGCCTCTCTTTTAACTCTTTTGATAACTTTGCTTTACCATTTAGTAATTTTGTCCTTTCCTACTGTACCCATATAAGAGATTTAGAACACTGATCATCAAGACTGAGGAGGGTTAAGCACTAACTTCAAAGGTAAAATCGTGTCAGCTCCTCCTAAGATTTTTCATCTCTCTTCCCTTAAGTTTACAGTACATGATCAGATAGTGTGCCTACAAATCCCAAGATATTAAATAGCTCAGATCATCAATTTCCCCTATTCGTTATGAAAATTTAAGTTCAACCTCACATTATTATCAGACCAGTCAGTGAACTCATTAACTCCAAATGAGTTATAAATCTACTTGTTCTACTATTTAGTACTATACTACTAGATTTTTATAAATCTACTATTTCTACTATTAAAAATAATTTAAAATTCCAAAAATTTTTAGAATTTAAATTTGGCTCAACCAAAACTGTATAAAATAAGCTTGATTTTGTTAAAATGAAAACAGACAAAACAAAAAATGATTTTAAGTGGTTTTGTAAGTAGGTCATTAATGCCTTTAAGGGACTTTAGGCCAGACAACACCAAGTGCACAGTTGTGCCACACACCCCTCAGACTTTCTGAAGGCATATGAAGTGAGCAGCAGGACCATATCTACATGGTACTTCTGAAAGAAATCTTCAAATACACACACACTCCACTGCTTCAGAAACATGATCTGGAAATAAAACATGTTAAATTTAGGAGGATGACCTCCTCCCAAGTTATTACTTTTGTAATAGAGTGTGAAAGTACCAGCTGTCAACGAAGAATTCTACAGCGCACTTTGGTAATGGCCAGACAGAGCTCCTGACAAGTTAGGCCAGATGAGTTTTGAAATCCCATTAACAGGTTCAGGAACTACTTGCATAAAATACACAGACTGAAATGGGTACTTGCACTACACGCCACCGTGGTTATTGAAGGCAAAAACCCCTCAAAACATTGTTAATACCTGCACTGTATTAACTTGGTTTATCAACTTTTCCCATTGTCCAAACAAACCCAGAGCCATATCCAAACACCCAATCTACATCCAACGTACAAGAATTAGAATTTCTTCCTGAAACTTTTTTCCAAAATATAAGTAGACTTAGAAACCCCCTCTCATACCAAAAGAAGAAACTTAAAGCTTTTCCACCTTATTTTCAGCACCTTAGTCAAAGGAGTTATAGTAATTATAAAAGCAAGATTGCTTACTAAGAAACTTGAACACTGTTCAACATATTGACTTATTCTGCACTGCTATAAAAAAACCACAGTGCTAAAAAGCATTCATAAAACACATGGAGTGACAACAATTATGATACGATGATCTTGGTAACAATACAGTCAAGTAAATGGCATTGATTTATTGAACCTTATATGCTGAAGGCTCTCAAAACTGCAGGAACCATGTATGCACTCTTAAGTCTGTATACGTAATTTTTATTTTAAAACCTTTTTTAAGAAAAGAGCTTTAAATTTTACTCACCTGACATATTTTCCCTTTTCCTTCGTTGTAACAGCACTGCTCTTTCTTTATCTAAACTCCTGAAATTAGAAAATAAATCAGTGCATTTAAGTATTAAAACAGACCTCTAGCATTTCCCACTGACCATTACAGAATAAACAGTAAACTAACTGAATGTTCATATACTTGGAAAAATATCAGCTGTGCACAGTTCCCTTCCATTTTAGAGTTCAAAATCAACAAAACTACTCACCTGGGTTGGCAACGTTCACACAGATATATGTCAGGAATATGCTGTCTGTCAATCCCCATGCAGTCAATGTGCTGCCAGACACTACAAAAACACCAAAACAATAACCCAACTTTAAAGTATAATTTTAAAAATTGGGTGCACAATACACAGAGAAAGTAAGCTGCCTTTTTTTTTTTTCATTGTCATCTTTACTCAGATTCAATACTGCCTAAAACTACATCTCAATCACTGTCTCTGCCACCACTCTGCTAGCTGACTCATTTTCTCTTGGAAACTTTTCTCCAACATCAGAAATAAAATGGTAAATTATCACAATAGAGAAAAATATAGAGACAAATACCCTCAGCAACAAGATTTATGTTTTACATAGCAACAGGTCTGCTTTTAAACAAAAGATTTAATTCGCTTTTAGAAATGGGTATATAAAATATTTTTATGGAGAGAAATATACACTAAGATACAGTTTGATTTCTTTATATATTTTAAGGGAAAAATAACACATTTTTATACACCCTGTTGTAAACTGGTAGTACTGTTGCATAGCACAGAAAGAGCTTGAACTGTTTCCCAGAATCAGGGAAGAGACTGCTTGCTAGACTAAAGGCTAACCTAAAACACTGGTTTACACTCAACCCTACACTGCTAGAAGGATGAAGGACACAAAAATAGTTATCTTCCCACTTGGAAAGAGTTGTGGTAAATTCACAACTCCCCACAGAGAATCTCTTCTTTAAAGGAAAAAGGCGCTACCTAACTGGTGACTGCCCGCAAGTCTCCACTGCTGGAAGAACATCTTAATATATTTAAAAATAATGAGCAAGATTATCAGAATCAAGGACCATCAGAAATTACTAACAAGCTTGTTACATAAGCAGACAGAAGAATGGAGCTTGAATTAATATTTTAATTAGCAGTAACTATTACTTCATAAATACACAAAAATCTAACAAATCCAGCAGCATTTATTAACCAAATGTAAAAATACAGGCTAATATTGAGTAGAAACACAATATTTGCCTTCTCCTGTTAAGTATATCAGCTCTAAAAATTTCTGGTCTTATTTTTCCAATTCCAAGTATTTATCAGCAGTCTCTTGTTATACTATGATCAAGTAGGTGCTTAAGCATAAACTCATAAGTCTGAACATTTAACTTCAGCTTCTCCATTAAGAATCTAAGTTAGTCTTTTCATACTTATTAACTGAATCCTTTGAAAAATAAAGAACAATCAGAAAGATCATGCACAGAGAAACCAATATTCGAGAAGTTTCTTTCACATTATTTTGCATCCTTCAAGTTCTTTGATTCACATATACATAATTCACCAAGATGCTTTCGCAGCATGTACATGCAGATTAAGTAATGCCTAGGTCTTCATTTCACCATACTAACAAATAACTTGGGACAGAGTACCACAGACATCCTTTTTAGAGGGAAAAAAGGCATACCCTTATTAAGCAGGAATGCACAAGCAAAGGCATGACCAAATTCACGAGTAGTCAAGACTGACCAGAATTCAATTATAAAATCATCACTGGCCCTAACTATGTTGCCTATTAAAAAAACACATCACCTTCAAGAGCTTTTTTGATGGAAGGAAATTCCTTTTGACTCACTGTAATCAAAACACCATTTAGTTACATTTACTTTCAGTGCATCCTCAAGTCTTAAGTAATTTTTACTTTTTAAGTTAGTTTAACATGCATTACCTGCATTTGTCACAACAGATCATATATCCATCATCATGTGTAAAGCCACAAATGCATCTGGTAATATCTGTTCCATAGCTTCCATCCTCTGATGTACTGATGGTAGTAGCACTGGAGGTTTCATCAAAGTTGGGAGTGGTGAATATGCCTACTTCATTCTTGCTTATAAGCACTGATGGAGGAGGAGAAGCTGGAGGCGTTGGAGGAGGCCGAGCACCATAGTTATGGTCCTAGAATTTTGTTAAAATGTAATTTATTGTAAATGCTCATACACTGATAGTTATTCAAGCCAAAATGTAAGAATTCACTTTGTAGAGAGCTTCAGGCTTCTTATTTTTGTAGTAAAAAGTTAAAATTTTAGTTATATCCCAATTTAATCTTATTTTCTAGCTTCTCAACTATGTCGTATATTTAAGCGCACTACATTCTGCTTCTGATAGACCATTTTTATCCAACTTAGCCAATTCCCAATAAGATATAGAAATATAAGCATGAATCAGTGTTTCCAGATAAAAACAGCAGAGTTTTACATAATATATTCTGTACAGAATACTTTGCACAAAACTTACTGCATAGGGCAAACCAATGTAACTGTGTGAATGCGAGCCGCTGGTATACAACTGGTGTGGATAACTGTTCGATTTTTCAACTACCACAGGGCTAGCTTCTACAGATTCTGGTCTGCAAGGCAAAAGACAGATGAAGAACAAATGCAATTACTATGTAATTTATATTAATAAATTGGAGGTACTTGCTGCACAACTTCTAATTAATTCCCTGCTGATTCTGTTTAAAGGAGCATATGGGGGCAGGAACAAACTTGCAACTCCCCAGCAGCCCCCTCATTGAGCGGTAACAGAAGCTGCCAACAGGAATTCTGCCCAAGGACTGACGCTGCACGAGCTCAGAGCCCTGCAGCGACACACAGCGGCACTGGCGGGGCACCGCCCGCACTGACTCTTCCACAAGCAGAAATCCTAACTAGGGCAAATTATCTAAACAAGGCAGTTTCTACTGATTTATCTTTAATTAGAAAGAAAAAGGTGATAGTTTGCAAGACAAGGGTTTTCATCAAAGGCAGTGCCTTCTTCAATATACAAACTATGGTTTAGATGGACTAAACCACAATACAGAACAAGAAAGATAAAGGAATACTAGAACAGGAAGATCTATTTAAGCACAAAAAATTACATCCTCATGGCCTTTCTCGAGCAGTTTTTCTTGTGTGCATGACTGACATAATTTGCAGGTTTTTTGTTGCACCATATCATTTCATCACACTAAGACAAATGAATCCAGGTTACCCAAAGTGGGGTTTCTTTTAAACAAACAAAAAAAAAGCACCACATAATACCAACATTTAAAACTGAAGTGGATTTGATTCACATTACAAATCAGGTCTGGTTCAGTTTTCTAATTTAATTTTTATTGTGAGTGAATTCTATTTCCTATCACATATTTTACTAATTCCTTGAGCCGATTTTTAAAATAAACTTGGTGTTTCTGAATCTTAAATTATAATAGAAACTGATTGGACTTTTTCTTACACATTAAGATATTTAATAGAGGTTTTCTGCTACGCCATGAAGTAACACTAGTTTGATTTAAAAGGACACCAGCAACTTACATTTGTTACTTTTAGAAAATATATAATTAATCATTAACTTTCTGAAAATGCAGTATTTTGACATCTCTTTGAAAATGTCCTACTAATGGGTTTTGTGGCCGATTTCTTCTTATGAGCTTTTTCCCCTATGAGGTTACTACCCTAATGACTAAATTCTTTAAGAAGAAACTAGTTAAAAGCATTTCTTTTTAGAAGAGGAGGGTTTTAGTTTCTAGAGTCCAAAGAAAAAAGTATTTTTTAAAAGATTCCTGTCTCCAACAGTCATCAGCTGCCTTTTTTTGAGAGTGAACAAACACGTGAGCACACAAATCATGTGAAGTACTAACATTAAAAATACAACATCTGACTAGCATGAGATAAACCAAATCTGACAGTACTTGCTCTTCGTTACCTCATAAACCCAGAAAAATCCTCATTTACTCTCTTACACACCATCACAACTTCAAAATACCATTTTATTTGGAGTTTGTTAGAAATAGCTTCTAGAAGCAGCTTAGAACTTAAGCTCATGACTAAAAGACAAAATATGAAAAAACTGTGCCTTTCCAACTGATTTGCTTTTACCTATTTATCAACACATTTGTGCAGTAATCACACATCTCCTCTGTGCCCCAGTAATCTTTCTGATGACCTAGCCAACCAAAATGCCAGTGAATGAGGCATTGGCTATGCATCCACCAAGGCTAGGGCAGAAATCAGCTTCTCCAGTAACAAGGGTGTCTTGACCACTGCGCTGCTTCTACTGCTACTGTTCCCATGTCCCGACTGGGACAAGCAGTAGCACGGGTACCCTAATCCACTCTGCATTCAAGGCTCAGCCTAGGTCCTGCTGAAAAATACTCTGTTTTCAGAGCAGGAAGGCTTACTAATAAAGGACAGGCAGGAGGAGATTCTGGTACAATCCATCCAGGATTAATTTAGGAGAGTTTCCTTCATTAAAAGTAAGTATTACTATGACCTAAATACCAGCTACTTAAACACAGGAACATTCAGTGAAAGATACCAAAATGAAAGTGTCCTAAAAAGAGAAGTTGCATATTTCATCAACTGACTACAAAAATCAGAAAGGTAGTCCAGGTCTGTTTCAAGATTTGAGGCAAGACAAATGCAAAAAAACCTTGACACCCAATGCCCTACATCAATTTATTATTACTCTAGCAATTTATAAACCACTTAAGATAACAAAATTTAATATTTAGAGGCATAACAGTGGTGGTAAGCAGAAATGTAAAGCTTCCAAAAACATTCATTTATCACCAACTGTTTTAACACTCATGGAACAGAATCAGAGAACAATGTTACTAAGAAAAAGGCACATCTTTACTTGAACAAGGAAAACCAGAAAAATGGTGGGAGAAGAATCAGGTGATACAGAAATGCAACTATTAAAAAATTTGGAGCACAATCAGATTTCACTAAAACTTTTTTTCAAATGCTTATCCCAGCAGAGACACTACAATTATGACAGATCCTCACTAGAGCTCTGAATGTAACTGTTACTGTTCCATTTACCCTCTGCACTGGGCTGGAGAAGTGGAGAAGAAACCGAGAAGTATGGGAAGGAGCTCCAAGAGCATTCACTGAAGCTAGAAATTAACTATCACAGGTTTCCTTTACAGTCAACATGAAAGTGATACAGATGCCATAAAGCAGTAAAGAATGAGCACCATTGTTCCAGAGAGTCACAGATAGAATCAACTCTGACAGACAGGTTACTGAATTCCTTATTACTCCTCATTTTGTCAACCATGTGCATGACCTCAAACAGAAAAGACACCCTCTATACTCCTGTGTGCTCAAAGGTCAAGCCTTTCTTCTCAAATAGGCATCTCAGAATTGCACAGCTTTGAGAAGAAATGCCTCTTGGCTAAATATTTAGTTGTACAGATGATTAAAGCATGAGATACTACCTAATTTAAAAACCAAGTTTTAAATTTTTTGGGCTTAAGTACCAGGGCCCAAGCAGCAAGGCACTAACTACTGTACTACCGACAAACCCCTCCTCATTTCACCATTGGCCATCCCAGAAAGGAAGTTTTCAGGAGGAAAAAGTGTAAGCATTCAGATCTGTGAGAACACTTTGAGGCTTTCCTTGCTGATATTTTTGGACATTAGCCAGTTCTGTCAGAGACTGAGGTACTAAGCCTGTCAGCTCTCTGATCATACCACAGTTTTCAACTTCACCTCAAACAACTGTCTTACTGTCTAACTAAGAAAAGTATTTATTGTATTTTTGGTTTTCATCAAAACTGCAATGTTTGTATTACAACACAGTATATATGATGCTTGATCAAAATGTTACTATTATTTCCTAAATAAACAAACATTACTGTGATAAACTGACCATGGTATTTTGCTAAAATATCATATATACTTGTTAAGCATTGTGGTCAGCAATTCAAAACTGTGCAAGATGTTCACAGGGAACAAAACAAAAAGCTCTACACAAAAGCTTTCCACATGCTCTTGGGCTGCAGTGATTTAAGACATTCCTACCCTGAAAACAGAAAGATAATATTTTCTCAGATCAATTAAAAAAGCAAAGATGTCCATATTTAAAAAGAAAAGCTTTCAGCGAGTTTCATTTAGCAAGTGAAACAACTTCACGTTCTGAGTAATTTCCTACTGTTAGTATCTAAAATGGAAACAAAATATTCTGCATGTTGCCAGCAGATGGCATTAGTGAGAAACTAAAAGCAACACGCAAGACCAGTTTAGGAAACCTCAGTCCCCCCACTTTTATAGTTTAACTTGTATTAAGGAAATCAACCTTCAACGATTCAAAGAAAGCCAATTCGGCTCTAAAACCCCGTCTCCCCCACTCCACTCCTCTTAAACATTGTTTTGTTTCTGACCATTTAGTAATAAATTAAAAAGAAAAAGAAAAAGCACACAATTATTGACTAATACCCAAAATACAGTCAGTTAGAATTTGAGGCCATCAACCACTGCCATAAATATGTAGATATTCAAATGGGAAACAAAATCTCACTGAAACTAAAATGCTCAAAGACAGATGGGTATCCAAGCTTTAGGTTGTGAAAACCTAGCTAAGAGTACTTCTTGAAAATGTGTCAGAACTCCAAATGCAACCTCTCAGCAACATCAATCTTCCACAATTCAGTTTGATATGTCTAATTTTCAAGGAGTTCAGGTTTGTTTTCTGTTTGTACCAGCACACCTGAACAGTATCTAGCTAAAGGTCATCTCAGATAAAAGAATACAATATATTTTGCATGAGAAACAACATTTTCTATTTCAAGACATTTCATCTAACTGAAGACATTTTACAGCCTTCAATACCTAGACAACAAGAACTAAAGACTGCTTCTCCACCAGGGAGTGGGTTCAGCTACCTAAACACCTTGTAGCAGGCCCTACAAGTACAGGCTGGCCCGATATTATCTGTAGGTAAGACACACCAATGCTCTTTTTCTCCTGGATACTGAACTCAATCCAGTGATCTGCACACTGTGATTGTGAGGTTTATTATACAGGCCTTCTCTCTAAAAAACACACATAGATATAACCAGAAAAGCAGGACCATCAAAGGCATTTCCCAATGTGTAGCTTATACTTATGCTCCAAGCTACACAAGCACTCTCTGAAGCCAGGAAGTGTTTTTGAACCTTCAGAAATGGCTTGTTCAGCTTACAACTACAAGGACCTTACCACTAAGAAGTCACACATCTTCATCTTCAGTAAAATCTGCAAGTAAAGGCCAAGTATGTGTGTTTTGGCTACGGTGACCCGAAGATCTACCTGGAGACCCCACTTAAGTACAAGTAACGTAAGAAATGAACTATTTCACCCAAGTTTTAAGATCCTTAAATCTCTTAGTAGGCTATTCTACACACAGCTATTTGCTACAATTATTAAAATAATATGTGGAACTATTAGTCATATAAAATAGCCCCTTTTTTAATAGGCTTATGTCTTAGTTTGAAATATAAGGAAATATCTTTCAGCACTAGGAGACTGCACTACACAAAGAGCTTTTTCCTAAGCTGCTTCTCCTGCATAATCAAGTTTGCCACTCCCCCATTCTTGTGTTTGCTCATGCTTCGGCAACTGATGAAGCAATATCAGACCTGCCAGTCACAGAGGAAAAATTCTAGCTCCTCCCTCTTGGGAAAACCCCAGAACTTGCTCCAAGACCATCTAGGACTGTTACTAATACACTCCATATCCAACAGGCTATCCTCTGGAAGAAAACATACAAGAACAAAGAGTAAACTATGCAGATGGTGACAGAAAAGGTTTACAACTGTGTAAGCTGGTAGGTTAGGGACACACCTTAGTGTCACGCTTCTTGTGACAGTAACGTGGCTTTTGAATCAGCGTACGCCGATCACGCAACTGCACATATTTCAGCGTGAGTACAGCAGAGATGACAAGAATTAATCTAACTGGTAACAGCCACTTAACATCTGAAGAAAAGCAGCTCCTCACTGGGTTGCTCTGCCACAGTATCAAGCAAATAACACACTGTGAACTCTATCTTGTTTATACTGACAACTAAATTTATTTATTTTAATTTCAGCATGACATGCTGTGTCTGCAAGGAATGTCAGCCTCCTCAGGAATCATGACCCTCTGTAAACATAAAAGAAAAGCACAGGAGAAGATAATGAAATGTGAATCCTTCACTAAAGTTAAAAAATTTTCTGCACCAAGGTAAATAGTGTTCATAATATGAAAAGATAAAACAACTTTAAAAATTTAATGTAACAAAAAATGTTGAACTGCAAATTCTTGGTTCTCTTCAAATAAATGGCACAAACCCATAATAACCTTATATATAACTGGAAGCACAGTAGAGAAACACTCCTTTAAAAAGCTGTTCTACCATTCTGCTAAAACTTTCCTTCGAAGTTTGGAAGATAAATCACTTGCTTCTTAAACATTTGACAGTCATGTTGCTGCTACACACAGAGAAAGCTTTGTCTGACAAGAAATGTATGCAGTCAGAGATCAACAATATCTAAACCTTAGCCCATCAGTAGTGTACAGGAGACTAGGGAGAAAAAAAAAATAGAAAAGAGCCACAACACAAAGAAGCACACATGCACAACACCCCCCCTGCCCCAAACCCACCAGCCATCCTTCCCATACCCCAAAACCCAGAAACTCACTACACTACAATATTCTGTGCAAAGCCAGAGTTCACTCAATGCATGATTTCACTGGTTCTTTGTAACCCTTTATACAGTTACTAAATTATTTTCTACTAGCTTTACAATTAGGAATAACTTTCTGAAGACACAGAATTAACATTTAAGCTAGGCCTTCAATTTTCATTAAGAAATGCACCCTTGTCTTGATTACTACGTTCTTGCAGTTTAATGCACCAAACTAGTTTATCTTCCTAATGTGCAAAATCAAAAAAATTTTTTACATGTAGTTAAAAAGGAAACTGAAATGGCAAAATATTTGAAGAATGAGAAGTAAACCCAGCAGCATCTTTATCTGTCAGTCTGATAAGCAAGGAAAATATGCATTTGTAGAAACATTTCGCTTCTCTCTCTCCTTTGCTCCACCTGAAGCGGAAGTAACTGACATAAATTAATAACTGTCACTTTATTCTTAAGTAATTAAAGAGTCAACAAAACTAAGGAAACTTTTAAGTTAAGTTTTCTCCAACTATATTCAAAAAACGGTCATGAAGGAAAAAATAAAAGTAATTAAAAATAAGCAAGAGAACTTACAAATGATGTTCACATACTTACTCTGAGCCTGCAGCCATTTCCAAATAAGAAGTATCTGCTGTGTCAACCCCCAGTGGGATCACTATGCTCATGACGTTCGTTTCTGATAAATTCGATTACTACGGAGTCCTATGCATTGGTATCCAAAACACTGGGGCATGCCAGCCACAGTGCTCATTGCAAACATCTAAGTGCATCCACAAACCCTGTCAAAAACAAAACACAACATGCAGAAGATTAAGTCAGTTCATTTTAAACCCAGGCAATTTTACATCATGTACTTATTTTATTTTAAAAATTTACCATTTATATCTGTAACAATTATTTCATTAGTTTTATTTTACACAAGGAAAGGAAAACATTCAATCTTCTCTATAATTAACTGCAAATAAACTTCTTTAAAGAGTGTGATCATCATAACACCTGAACTTGAATATATTACAAATGGACAATCATTCCAATTTATGATTAAAAACCCCAGCACAATTAGGAAGATTGTGCCAGAGACTCACTTTATGGCAGCTTTACTAAATATGAAATACATTTGCTTACTGCCCTGTGTGGTCAAAACTTAGTTGTTGTACCTTTCCACAGAAATCTACTCAGAGAATTTGCAAGTAGGTATTAGCCAGCACTGTTCACTTTTGGTTTGCACTTAAAAAAAAAAATCTAACGTCTTAACTACCTCTTAGTATTTTTTTAAAAACAAAATAATTATAATAATTCACAATAATGAAAGGGAACATCTTCCATTTTAATAAATCACCATTAGAAGATACTGTGCCCATTCAGTGCTACTTTTGGAAGTAATTTTTTAAGGAGTAAAATAAAAATAATCAGTAGTAGTTTTTAACTCCAGAGCAAACTATAATCTGCTTGACTCGCACGAGTGACTGTAGGACTCGACCTGTATGCCAGTTACTAGCAGGGCCCCTCTTCCCTTACTGTGTAGGGCAAAACACCCAACCAAGTACAGGAGGAATGTAAACAGCTCTCAGCTATTCACAGATTAGTAAATTAATGCACTTTTATACTAATGCCAGGTTTTACACATGTGACTAGGTAATTTAAGTAAAATAGCCCAGTATCTTCAGTACTTACATAATGAATAATTGCAAACTCTTACAAAACGTCAAAGTTGCAAGACCACAGACCACTTTGCAATGAAGCACATACTGTGCTTAATAAAAACACTCTTCTCATACCACAAAATGGTGTATCTTAGCTGATGTCTACATCAGCACAACAATTTTGAGGTCAATGTATTTTCACAGAATCACAGAATGTGCTGAGTTGGAAGGAACCCACCAGGATGATCAAGCCCAACTCCCAGCCCTGCACAGCACCATTCCCAAGAGTCACTGTCTGTCCAAGAGCACTGTCCAAACACTTCTAGAACTCTGTCAGGCTGGTGGTATGACAACTGCCCTGGGGAGCTGTTCCTGTGCCCAATTGCTCTCTGGGTGAAGAACCTTCTCCTAACATTGAACCTAAACCCCCCCCAACACTATTTCAGGCCACTCCCTCAAGTCCTGTCACTGTCACCATAGAGGAGAGATCAGTGTGTGTCCCTCCTTCTCCTCACAAGGAAGTTGTGACTGCAGTGAGGTCTGCCCTCAGTCTCCTCCAGGCTGAACAGACCAAGTGCCCTCAGCCACTTCTCACACAGCTTCTCCTCAAGGCCCTTCACCATCCTGGCTGCCCTCCTTTGGACACTCTGATAGTTTGATGTCTTTTTATATTATAGTGCCCAAAACTGCCCCCAGCACTGGAGATGAGGCCACCCCAGTGCAGAGCAGAGCAGAGCAGGACAATCCCCTCCCTTGCCCAGCTGGCAATGCTGTGCCTGATGCCCCCAGGACACAGGTGGCCCTCCTGGCTGCCGGGGCACTGCCGACTCACATTCAACTCGTCACTGCCGAAGACCCGCAGGTCCCTTGCTGTGGGTGCTGCTTTCCAGCCTCTCACTCCCCAGTCCCTCCGTATATCCACAGCTGCCCCATTCCAGCTGTAGAATCTGGCACTTCTCCTGGTTGAACTTCATTTTATGTGTTATCCTTGCCAAATACTACACTGACAAAAAGCACAACCCCCAGTGAAAAATGGACTTCAGAAAAACACTGTGAATTAAATCTGGATTCTCTTCTTTTATTGATTAGGTCAGCACCTTCAGGATGACAAAGTGGCATGTACAAGACATCTCTAAAGTATGACATGGCAGCAAGTCTTCATCTAACTTCCTAAATTTTGTAACACCAGTGAAAATTGGCAATTAAGAACAAGCCAAGATGTTTGAAGTGCCAAAACCTACAGTTAGTTCATTCTCCTTCTAGACAGCAAAAGGTGTGTTTTGGTCCTATTATGTGAGACACCAAATACAATAAACTAGAAAACTATTGGGCCAAGTAGCCATTGGAATATTTTACTTTCCTCATTTCCATTTCCTTTAAATACTGAGCATTTTCTTACTGAATACCACAAGTAACAAACCATATCACTAGTTATGCAGAAAAATTAAGAAAAAAAATATTGTTTTCAAGAATAAGTAGCAAGAAAAACACGTTAAATCAAAAGCAGGTATAGAAAATTTTCAGTAGAAGGCTTGAAAAAACCGCAAGCCTGTCTAACACTTTAAGTGAGCACTCACTTTCTCATTTTCCCACCATATAGCTAACTCTTCTCATAGGGCAGAACCCTGAATGGCTGCACCTACAACTTAGAGGAAACATCAGTGTACCATTTAGTACCCATCTTCTGAAAAAGTAAAGAATTTACGCAATAACTGAAAAGAAACCATGCAGATTTTAAACTCAGGTGAATCAGCCAGCCCAGGGTTCCTGGCTGTTCCATTACTCCCTGCAGTGTGACCTATGCTACCAAATCATCAGCAGAACCGAGTTTTTACTTTATGCCTGTCATTAGGTAATTCTTTAACAACAGCTTTAGTGTTTCAATGTAGGTCTAAAAGACATATTAGACAACACTGCCTGGGATCAAGCTCCTCACTGAGAAAGATGTGTCTCGCACTTGATTTTGTTGGTGGTGTCTTTTTTCTTAAACCCTTATGACCAGGTAGAGCATCAGCTGGAAAATAACGCAGGCGAAAATGCCCTGGAGACTGATGGAAGCGAGGAACACATTTAGACAGCTGTCTCATGGGCTGTGACATCTCCAAACTTACATAAAACTGAGGTTACCCACTCATCATATATTCAAGTGACCTCCACTTTCAACACAGAAAGATCTGCTTACCAAATCTGATAACCAAGTGATATTTGGACCTTTTTTAAAATGTAATGCAGAAAAAGAAGAGCTATGCATATGTTTTTAGAACTGTGTATAGACTGGAAATCAATGGCTAATGCATGTCCCCATTCATGACAATCGCTGACAAAGCAAATACGCCGCCACCATTCGTGCAAAAAAACCCCCAACAACAAAAACAACCAAAAACACCCAACAAAAAAAGGGGGGGATACAGCCAAAACCAACTTCCTGCCCTATGGCAAGTTATTCAAATACAGCTTTGTCAGAATTTAGTCAAATATTCTAATAACCTGATCTACACTGAATAAAGGCAGAAGCTTGAGGAATCAAGATTTTTTTGCCTGAAGAGCACTAAACAAATGTTGTTTTATCTAAAAGGAAGTGGAACATGATTGCAATACTAACTCACCATTTTTTACCACCTTCTTCATCACACATACAAAACTCTCTAAAGCCTTTCCTTTGCCTACAGTTAAGTATGGAAGAATGAAAGCAGTCACCAGCTTGCAATACTTACACAGCAAGTTACTTCAAACAAACATCGCTCATTATTTATGAGTAGCCATCCTCAACAAATGCCCATAATGAGAGTGGTGGGAGATCTAGGATAAATTAATAACACTACACCCACTTATTAAACAAAACTGTGACTGTATATATAGGCCATCCAATTATGATCACTACAATCATGTCAAATTTGGAATGATGGAAAATAATTATATTCTGTCATGTCAGAAACAGAAGCATTGTCATGACATACTAATATTCCCAGTATTTTTATAAGTTCAGAAAGAAAATAACACAACCACTGGGGAATTTTATCTATGAAGAGATTGCTTATCCTTTGAAGCTTGGTATTTTAGATGAGTCATAAAATACTATCTGCTGTCATGATTTGGTACTTTCCAATTCTTGCAAGTATCCATCTATATCAAGTAATTATTCTTTCAGAACTCTGACAAACTGTCATCCATGGCCTTTAAGAAACTGTTTTCATAGGTACATTCATTTCCACAACTTACTGTTTAAGACAGTCTTTCTTCAAGCAGTACATGAATTTGAAAGACAGGAAAACCACACTGGTTTCTCCAGTTAATTTCAGGGCCACAGAGTTAAAAGCTACTATATAAAAACTGCTAATCCAAAGTTCATTGATCAGCTCTTTACTGGGCAAAGTGGCTCATCTACTGTACCTTAATTAACAACAGTAGAGGCCCTCCAATTTTGTTATAGCCTACTCTGTTAGTAATAGCACACTCAAAGGTCTGAAAGAATTCTGAAAATTTCCTAAATTCACCAGATTTTCTCATGATCACCCTACAGCTTTATTATAGGGGAAAAAACTGCCATCCCTTATTCAAATAAATTTTGCTTTTATTTAGTTGCAGTAAAAAAGTTTCTTGCCCTAATATTAAAATGTTCATCTTAAAACCCAGACAAATTTCTGTTCAATCTGGTTAAAACATTTATCTTGTGCAAGATCAACCTCTTCACACCCATCATACTTCACTGTTCACTCATATAGGTTTACACTTTTAAAGGCACTTCTCCTTGTCCCTAGAGAATACACAGGCACTTTTTGACTCAACAGCCACATCAAGTCTGAAATATCTGAAGCCTCCCCATACTTCTCATGATCCACTTTGTTTATGACACCAGGACCATTTTTTGTAAAAATTAATTGCACTCAAACAACAGAAGTATAAGAGCATAATACATTCCAAAATATTAATCTCTGTGGCTTTGTACAGAGAACATAATTTATGCATTAAAGAACAGGAAATAACTCATACATTATCCCTGAGGTATTCCACTAAAACAACATTATTCTGTGGTCTAACAGAGACCACACGTTTCCTTTCTCTCATGTCCAGCTAAGATCACTTGTGTCACATCAGAAGAAAAAACCTAACTTTTCCACTGGTACACAAAGGAGGAAAAACCCCCAAATACAGACAGCTCAGCTCTTGAATCAGCAGGTAAGTGCATGATCTCCTGAAATTACATCCGGAGTTTTAAACCTACTAGACCCTATGCTGTATGTCTAAGAATACTAAAGCTCTCATCTAGATGCACAGATACAAAACTTTACATTAAAAAAATCCATGTAAGAGATGGTGGCAACACTAGTAACAATTTATTTGTCTTAAACATAAAAAAAATCCTAAGGAGATATTAATATATCAAGATAGCATTATTACTTACAATACTTACAGCAATATTATTATTATTACAATATGATGAGAGTTTTTAGTTTGTTGGGGTTTTTTTAAACCACGTTTACGTCTAATACTAAAAAAACCAAAGAGGGGAAAATAATTAATGAAAGCTGTTTCTGCTATTCTTTGCATCTCTGACGGTTTTTTTACACAGACAGTGTCACTGTGCCTCGTTTTTCCCTTCCCAGAAATCAATTTTCAGACTCTGTTGTCATGTGACAAATACAAAAAGCAAAAAGCATACGAAAGTTAGAACAAATATTTACTACGGAAGTTAAGAACAGAATTCAGAAAGCAACTCAAAAAACTTAACATTTGTTTTCTAATTTATAAAGGGATGTAAGTGGAATCATGAATTAAGCTTACAATGAAATTATATCCTACCTCAAATATAAGAATTTTCCCACATTCATAGAAGACTACACTGACTTAAGTACATGGATTGCTAGATCGGTTCAAGTTTCTCACATCACTAGGCATTATAAAAATACTACATCTTTTTGTTTCTCTTTATATGAATTCAATATACATGTAGAGTTCTTCAATATTTTTTTCTGCAGTTATCAGCCATTGCCCGTCAACAATTGCAAGATAAAAAACCTCAGTTATTAGATGGTTTAGATGTTTTAAGATTTAGGAGATTTCATCGTAGAATGCCTTTGCAAAGTGAATTACCACGATCTTCCTCAACACAGAGGTTTAAGGAGAAAAATCTAATTCTAATTAGCCTATAATCAGGTTATTTCATTAGATGCAACAGTGCTGGTTTAAGATAAATAATTATTTAGATTTTATACTGACACATACAACTTCACCCCGAAGTCCTTAACTAATGCCACTAGGGAAGTATTTATATATAAACCAAATTATCATCTCTATAGTCTGTATTTTCACAAGGTCCATCTACAAAATCCACATATCTAGAGTTGAAGAAAAATTAGTCAAAACCTTCTAACCTATCTACATATGACAACTATTCTTCCTTAAAAGCAAACCTATGTAACTTAAAATGTGTATTACAAAATACATAAAAGGTGAAAGCAGTAACTCTCCCATACCTAGTAAATTGAGTAACTGAAATGGACAGGAATAATTGTCAGTTCCTCCCCTCCAACACCTAAAAAGTTACACTGTTTCCCAATTTACCCAGCAATGGACAGTTCACCTCATGTTTAGGAGGAGCTTATTTCCCCTGAACACACAAACACAGAAGTGGTTGTCTTTTGCTAAACTCTGAGTACTGGTAAACCCCTCCCCTCACACCTTCAAATCCAGGCAAGAAATTAATAACCATTTCCTGGAGCAGTATTAAGTACCAGAATACACACAGTATATATGAAGGCTCATTTTCATGAGATGTGTACAAATCTTAAGGGAATCAACTTGAAGCAACAAATGAAATTGCTGAAACAGTCAATTTTCCACTCAAGCACTGACCAAGGAAGAAGAGTTACAAGATTTACAGATAAAAATTAAATCAGTGTTAAAACACAAACTATCTGCAAACTGTCTGCGTGACAATCTTGAGCCCAGCAAGACCTTTCAGTTTAACCAGCACACAATGCTGACCTGGTTGTAACTTCAAGTCCATTTCAATGTAGAAGTGTGCCCAAACCAAAACTCTTAACTTCCATTTGCTCCCAGTAGAAAATTCACACTACTGTGAATCCAGGTGAAACCTGTGAGTCCCGGTTGGCTCCAAAGCTGCAAAGGATCACTACAAAACTAATTACTGTTTCCCGTATCAATAAGGTCTTTCAGGCAAGGTGTAAACATTTCCAAGATTGTATTATTGCTTTCAGACCTCTGTGACTCCTGCATATCTTATTGTTACTTGTTTATACAAAGTCATCTCAGGTAAGAGATGACCAAAAGGTAGTATTCTGTTTTATTGTATTTTATTACCTCTCCATGCATATTCTATGCGTAAATTGCACTTACTGAGAATGCAGCCTAAACGTTCTCCTCCTCCCTCCAATTACATCATATGTGTACACACATTTTGTAATCTTGAGCAAAAGCAATTCTTGTCATACTTTCCTTCAGATTTACAGGCCAACAATTTTAACCCATGGTCATGGTAACCACCCCTGACCACAACAAAGGACCTAAGGAAAGTTGATACACCTATGCCCTAGCACAATCTATACAGGAGAAATCTAACTAAAAATGCAACTATCAATGGTTTGTCAGAGTCCACAAACACAGACTGAAAATGAATGTCCTGCACTGTCACAAGGCCAACAAACTAAGTTTTACTACTTGGCTTTCCTACCTAAAGGTGTTTCCCCATGCTGGAATTTTTTTGTCTGTTTGTTTTTCGTTTGAGAGGTGTGTGTGTGTTTGGTTCTGTTTGTTTGTTGGGTTTGATTTTTCAACTTTCTTTTTAATTAGGAAAGGAATAAGAGAAAAGATTTAAAGATTTCATAAAATCATGTTTTTCTAAACTGCTTTCTACTACTTCTCTGAGCATACAAGTGTAACAAGAAAGTAGATTGTTTTTAAAATTAGCAAGAGAAACTGGCATTTTAATGGTACACTCTAGATAACCTTCAAATACTGAACTATACTGTGCACATGTATATATGTATATAATTGTATCAACACACAAATATGGAAAAAATAGGCAGCATATATACACATACCATAAATAAATGTATAAAGTAATCAATATTTATTCATTGCTGTCTGTTTCTCAGGAGATAACACGCTTTTAATCAGACCTAGAACAGAAGACATGAATAAACGACTAATCTTACACAGAAGGAAGTTTTCTCTGTTTCCCCTAACATGCACCATAACCGTACACATTTCCTAAGAGATCAGCATGAATAGCCAACTTCCAGATGTTACACCACTGCAGCTGCAGTAAAAACTGTGCAGGCTCAGAAACAACTGCAAGTCCAAATTCAGACCTTTGCTACTGTTTGCTGCTTTCTGTGGTAACCTAACAGATAAGTCAGCAGTTTACTTTTAATTTGTGCTGAGACAAAAAAAGAGGGGAGTAGGAAAAATAAGACATAGTAGGCACATTCAAGTACACAAATTAAGACCTATTAATGACCAAGTCCTGCAGATTATATAGAAGAAACAAACTGTTCTAGATGAAATCTGATATTTGTAGCATGTGCTCAAATATTCCCACTGATTTAATGTCCTCTATATCCCTCTCAGCAGTATCTTCTTCCTCATCACAATATTAACTGCTTCACTGCTATCTACCCTCACTCACAAGCCCCTCAACAACCTCCTATGCTGTTCTGGGTCACCTACATATTGTCAGTACTCATGTCCATCTAACCTCTTTCTCATGTGCCCTGTCAGACAGGCAAAACCCCAGAGAAGTACTTGCAATGGCTGGTTTGTCACACGTGACAGATAATGGCTACAATCATTACACTTCCTCTCCCTGCTCTCACTGCTCCTAGCTGCCCCCATCTCCTTTTTGGTTTTCAGTAAGCTTCAGAGAACTCAAGGCTACTAGATTCCTAGCCCTGTCAAATTTCTGTTTCATTACATTATCAGTTGTACTGACACAGACCTACTTAATCATCAGACCAACTTACTCAAGAAACACTGCTATTACAACCAACTATGAAGTAAGACTCCTCCTCCAACTTTGCTTTTAAAATAGTGCCAATAAGCATGATTTACTAGCACAGAATCACAGAATAGCTTGGGTTGGAAGGGACCTGAAACATTATCCATCGGCAGGGACACCTCTGCTACCAGGTTGCTCAGGGTCCCCATCCAACCTGAGGTTCAACACTTCCAGTGATGGGACACCCACAGCTTCTCTGAGCAACCTGTTTCAGCTTATGAACACCCTGAGACAAACGCAGGATTCTACATTCAACAAAGGCCACAGTCACATGTGGAGCGACAGCCAAACTTTATGAATCGGTCAGAGTATAGTATCTAAAACCGAGAAATAAAACCCCCTGCCTCCTTCATGGTATCCAAGATTTACGCATCAAAAACCTGAGTTTCCATCACGTAGCAAGGTTTCCATCAGTACACAGGTCATAACATGCACTACACAGACTCTAGTCTGCACAAAGCAAGCCATGCTTTTAAGTACAAACCAAGAGTCAGTCTGCCAGTTCAGCCAAGCCTCTGCTGTACATCAATGCTGCTTTCCACCAGACATAAGCTATTTTCCTTTACTATCCAGTCCAACAGTGCTGCTCTTGCTTATTCATGTGAGTGAAAGCAAGGTCTCTTCCTCAAGTAGGAAGTAGTCTCAAGTCAAGTCAAGTAGTCTCTTCCCCTTAAAACACAAAGACTTGACCTTACCTCTTCTCTCTCTTCACTCCTTTTCTTCTCTCAGTGGAAGTTAGACAAAATTTGGGACTAGGAAGAGAAAAAGAATGAGTAGTAGAAAGGAAATAAAGGTAAAAGCAGTTACAGAAAGAATAAGAATTAGTTGATTGAAGAGGAATCTATCCAAGAAGCAGTAAGCAAAGATATACTAATACACACCGTGCTTAGAGATTTTAGGTTTTCTATTTGCAGAACCCAACACCCAGAACTGAAAATTAACTGCCAATTCCTTCACGTCAGTAAGTTTACTAAACACTTGCTATACTTCTGAAAATAAATCACACAAAAAAATGCCTAGCCATTCAAAACCCATCAATTATTTGAGCTGGAGAGCCAAG
Organism: Dicaeum eximium; assembly: GCA_013396995.1. Classification (NCBI taxonomy): domain Eukaryota; kingdom Metazoa; phylum Chordata; class Aves; order Passeriformes; family Dicaeidae; genus Dicaeum; species Dicaeum eximium. The sequence continues at coordinate 249,775 of VWZP01008265.1, read as the reverse complement.
GGAACTGTAAAATACTAAACAAGTACAGCACATGAAGAGGAGTAAAATTATTTTTTCATAGCAATATTGCTTATTGCTTGGAGAAGTATATACTAGCTACCTAACATTAGCCTGTTATAGTCTATCACTGAGAAATGTAAAATGCCTTTAAAGAAAAATTCAAATGCTAAGAACACTAATAGAGTAGTTTCCCAGTAAAAGTATCTTGGCTTTATGTAATTTTTTGCATCAGCTATTTTACTGCAAATTAGTATTTCTCCATTTGGCACAAAATTATAAAAAGCTGTTGATTAAATTTAGACAAACTGCCTGTATGTGACTTAGCAATTACTCTCAAAGAAAACCTTTCATCTGTTACCTTACACTATTATTCTTGACAAACATCCTAAAATAGAAAGGCTTTCTGCAAGTATATACAGTCCACATTCTGTAAGAACACCCAAATTCACATCTACAACTGTATGGCCTATGTCTATTAATTTTTTATTAGATATAACAGTATACCTCATGGCAATTCAGTCACCAATATTCCTCCCAACAAGTACAGATTTTGGGGTGAAAAAATAGGTGGCTAAAAATAGATTTGGTGTTGCCTTCAACACTATAAATATTTTGACGGCTTCATGATACCAAATAAGTGAATTAATTTTTTCTATGCTGCTCAATAAGACTTGGGAGTCTACTCTTATTTTTCTGTCTACTACAGAAGAAATAAATTCTTTTTACTTATGTCAAGTCTAAGCAAATTTTTGTTTTGATATGTTTTCACTTATGTGGATTTCAGAAACTAGCTCCTCTTTTTTATCCATGACATTTGATTTACCTGAATAGCTCAACAGTGCTCTACTTTTACTCATGGAAGCAATTTGTAGACATTCACCTAACTGCTATACTTATGCCTAGGAATCTAAACACAAGCAAGTCAGAAAGTCACATTCTTTCAAACACAAACTTTTAATTCTTTCTGGCAGTTAGACGAACTCCATTGTGTTATTTTAACTACAGTTCAACCTGGACCATATCTTTTACTAACAATTTGGCAGTATTTCAATGTTCTTTACAAAAACCTGGGGAGGATACTGGAAAGAAAAAATGAGGGAACAGATGGAGGGACTATTTCATCCTCAAGGACACACAAAAAAACCAAACAAATGTAAGATCAAAAGATTCTTCTGACTTTCAAAAAAAACAAAACGTAATTTATTTTCAATTGCAATTATTTTGCAAAACGGTATTATTTGGGTTAAAAATTTTTGATTCCATGCATTTTACTCTATAGCTTTTGTGTTTTCAATTGAGGTTTCAGTACATTTTTCAATTGTAGTAACAGAGATATAAAATACCTGATCTTTAAATAAGCAAAAAGAAATTCTGCCCAGTGATGGAAGCTCAATAAACAGCTTTAATTTTCACTACTACTGCTACACAGAAGGGAACAAAAAGCAGTGTTGGCTTTTGTCTTTCAGCACAAAAGATATCATTGGAAAGTAAGACAGAGAACAAACATTTAGAAGAACCCCACAACACAGTCATTCATAAAAATCCTTCATAATATTAAAGATATTAAAGATTTGCATCAAACATTCCTATCCTAAGAAAAAAAAAAAGAGTGGAATTACTTGGTAAAGCATTTGAGGGAGGAACCTTACCCTTATCACCAGAAAAATAACTACTGTATTGTTTATGAATTATATATAAAGTATTCATGTTTCTTTCATAGTTCTAGAATGATAGGTTTGGAAACCAAAGGAGACATGTAATCACTCTGTACCCTCATCAGAAGTTATATATAAGTTGCTGTAATTCTCCAGTCTTCAGTTTAAGCAGAACTGACTAAAACCACTCCTTATTGGAAAATTTTCTTTAAATCAATAGTTAGAACAGGATCAACTGTCTAGACTTGAGTATCACCTGTTTTGTGATACAGTTTTCAACACAGGCCCATTATAACCATTCTGGTAGGAAGTTAGGTCCCTCTGTCTACTCAAGGCAAGCTAAGAGCATCACCGACTGTCAGAAGTATCTTCAGCCCTACCAATCTAGAACAGATAAAAAGTAATGAACACCAAACAAATTTAAATATTCAGAACTCCTTAAGGTGGAAGACCCAAATCTACTATTCTATATAGAACTTTAAATTCCTGAGTGGCAAATAGAGGCTATTAGTTTTATCAGTTTCTGTGACTGATTAGTAACTGTTCTGCACAACATCTTTAAAATGGAGAGAGACATGAATGTGATGTCCATCTGGTGAATATGGTCCATTTGTACCATTTGGTGAATAAGGAACTGGCTGCATGATTGCATTCATAGGAGTTGCAAGCTGTCAAGCTCGATGTCAAGTGGAGACATTGAGCACGATGAGGGGCATTCCTCATAAACTGGTATTGGGACCACGAGTGTATAAAACCTTTGTTGGTGACACGGATTAAACGCACTCTCGGCAAGTCTGTCAGAGACACGAAGCTCTGTGGTGTGGCCAACACACTGGAGGGAAGGGATATCATCTAGAAGGACCCTGACAGGCTTGAGAGGTGGGCCTGTGTTAACCTCATAAAATTCAATACAGCCAAGTGCAAGGTGCTGCATCCGTGTCCAGGAAGCACCAGTACAGGCTGGCCAGAGAACGAGGGGACAAAGAGCCCTGAGGAGGACAGAGGCTTGCAGGTGCTGGTATATGAGCAGCACGACACAACTCGGCAGTGTGCACTCTCAGCTCAGAAAGTCAACCATGCCCTGGGCTGCATCACAAGCAGTGTGGGCAGCAGGTCAAGGGAGGTTATTCTGCCCCTCTACTCCACTCTCAAGAAATCCCACCTGCAGTTCTTTGTCAAGCTCTGGGGTCTGCAACACAAGAAGGAAGTGGACCTGTTAGAGCAGATCCAGAAGAGATCACAAAGACAATCCAGAGGCCTAAGCAACTCTCGTTAGGCTGAGAGAACAGGGCTTATTCAGCCTGGAGAAGGCTCCTAACGCCTGAACAAAGTACCTAGAGGAGGCCTATAAAAAAAGAGGGCTTATTAAAAAAATTTAGTATCTTTTACATGAGTAAAAATATATTAATAAGACAAGGGGAACAGTTTTAAACTAAAATATGAGAGATTTAGATTAGATGGTAGGATGGAATTCTCTACAGTGAGCACGCTGAGGCACTAGAAACAGGCTGCCCAAGGAAGCAGTGCATGTGCCATTCCTGGAAGTTCAAGGCCAGACTTTGATGAGGCTTTGAGTACCCTGGTCTAGTGGAAGGTGCCCCTGCCCATGGCACGGGCGTTGGAACAAAGTGGTTTTGAAGGTCTCTTCCAACTCACACCATTATATGGTAAGTGGGCCAACAACGGATTATACAGCTTTCTTAAGTTGCAATATAAAGTACAATAATGTCATTAAAATTTAGTCTTATCATCTTGTCTTTGAACTTGATGGCAATTTACTTTTGGATAAAGGTATAAAAGTGAATGATTACCTACATTATGATGGTATGGAATACAAAAAACGTAACTACAAATGAGAAAAAAAGAAAAAGGCTTTCCTTAACCTGAGCCTGCAAGCTGAAATTTTAGTAACTACACTATCCCAGTGCTAATTTTAAACTCTAAAACTAAGAACAATACTATTTCCGAAGTGCCTCATATGCAAAATTGCTGGTCCCTTCCAAGTCTCACTTAGGTTTTACAGCACTGGATCTCCATCTAAGCAGTATATGAACTATCACATGAAACAAGAGGTAGCACTTTGCATACAATACGCAAAAGTAATAAACATATTTTACTTCCACAGGATGCAATCTGTGGGCTACTATAATATATTCTTTACATTCACTTTTGAAACACATAACTTGAATGGACACTGATTGACTACAGTTCTTACCCATGTTTTAATTTTGAAAAGTAAGACACAAAACCACTTAGGCCAGGCATATTACTCTGTGCAATACACTAACTGTATATACTCTGTGCAATAAAACTAACTGTCTTCAAAGGTTTATAGATACCCTTATTAAGATTTTCTAACAACCAACACAGCTCAAATCTTACCTGTTTCATTACTACATTAAGATTTGCAAGAGGAAATAAAGATAATCGTAGTATACCTAGCAAGTATATGAAACCCTGAGAAGGTTTCTTTTAAGTACTTGTTCGTTATGCCTTAAAGGTTAACAGCAGTTTTTCTTTGAACACAACTACAGCAGCGTTTTTCTGTAATGTGAAGGTCATGAGCAGAATTTTGGATCCTCCAAGAGATTAGGTTTTGTGGGTACAACTCTTCAGTTACTAAGAAAATGTGAACACTGAAGTAAATAAAAATATTCATCTTGCACCATTCAAAAGACCACTACAATTAATATTTTAAATAATCCAGAATTTGGAAGCATGGAATTGAGGATTTTTTCCCTAATCCACATTCCTCATCTGTGGAAATTTTTCCCCCCAGAGATGCCTTAAGTGCCACTCTCAGCAGTAAATCAGAATTATTTGCACAGTGGAAACACTTAAACAGTGTACCTGTTAAAAAACACTGTCCAACAAAATCTGCTTTTGAGAGATTCACAAATGCTCATTTGTGTGGAAGGCATGAGGCAAATAACATAGATGCACTTCTTTAGGATCTCTGCAGAAGTCTGAATTGGGTTCTATTCTATATCTTCACCCATCTACACCCCTCCCACTAAATTTTGTTAGAATGTCATGTGACAACAGCAAAATACTTTCATTAAACCTTCATTTACATTAATCTAGTTAGAACAATACCACGATTCCACAATTAAATACAACACTCCTTAACTCAGTTCCACAAATAGTCCTTACTAAAATTAGTATTAGCATGCATGCAAAATTAAGACTGTCCTTAGTCAAACCAAGATCAGAACTGGAGAAACACTTCAGCCTTCAGCGTGACACTGATTTTTGCTGCTTTCCAACAGAACTTTAATAGCTGTGTATGCTGAAACTATCCAAGAGAATCAGGAGTTGCATTACCTCAAAGTAACCTGAAGAGGTTACTTAGTCCTAAGAGAAACTTTCCCTAGATTTAGTCTAAAGAGTCCGTATTATTTCCCCTCTGGAATTTCCCGGATGGCAGAAACACTCACCCAAAAGACTAAGTAACAATAAGGCAAATTTTTCCTTTAGATATGAAAAACTTCAAGATACATAAATGGATCCGTGACTCCAATCCCTACTATTGCATTGGTAACACAATGTTTGTGGAACAGAAATGTCTTAAAAAAAGAAGGTATTTAGATTTCTAACCTTCTCTCTTCCAAGAAGCTTGTATCAATTTTGGGGGAGGGGGGTATTTAATTCATTATTAATATATACATAAAAACAGCAATGGAGTTAAAAAACAGAGGTAGAATTTGTTTTGTAGTCTGATCTCCTTCAAACAAATCACAGATCTGTTTTTACAAATGGAGAAACTGAGTCACAAAGGCAAATTGACTCACTAAAACTCACACAGGAAAACTCTGGAAGATCTCTAAATTCCCAAGAGGTTCTTAGTGCATAAAATACGCTGTAAAATTTGAAAATTAGTATTTTTTTAGTTATTTCATTACCCTCTCCCAAACAATTTTTGTAAAGTGCACAAGGTTATTTTCCTCTAATTGTGAATCCGATGTCTGCTTGAGAACATGACAGAAGCCATGAAGAGCTGCAGACTGTACAGCATCAAGAACAGGAGCTCTCAACTGGAGGCAAGGAAAAGGCAAAAGGTTTCCATAAAGGGTGATATATTCTTTAAAGTCTTTTTCATGTACTTTTCAATAGAGAGAATAAGACATAGTTTAGAAAAAAAAATGTATTTATATAAATAAAGATGATGGGAGCATGCATTACCGGAGAATTAACAAAATCACTCAGCCTCTGGCCTCAAAACACACTAAAGGCATGCACTAACAACACCCTAGAAGTGTAACTACCTTACTGTTCAACTTCAGGTATACCTTAAATCCTACATCAGTGCTTCTAAATGGTAGTCAAATTAAAATTTGTCAGAGATTGAAGACAGCTTTGCCACTTCAACACCTCACTTCTGATTTCTTAAATCCAGAAGGTTCTAAAGCTATACTGGAATAGGAATGCATATCTCATTAATTTAAAACACAAGATAAAAGACAGGCATTTAAAAAAGGTGAATTTTTTTTATCATTGCTTAAAACACACAATTCGCAGCCTCTATAGTATGTATCAGAGTTCACTACACCAACTACCAAATAATGAATCCTTGTGACCTCCCTTCCCCCCACTCAAACATATTTATAGTGGTGATACTAAATGGTTCATATTTCATTTAGGAAAAAAATTAGACGTTACGAACCGCACCTTCCCTCAGTACTTGTATATCTATTATCACATATGCAATTTATATAGAAATATACAAAATAAATTGCAGAAAAAACTGTAATGCCAAGATTACATGGCAGCAGAAGAAATTCTGTGTCTTGAAAAAAGTAACAGGTTATAATCTCGCGTGCATTATTCCCTCAAATTCATTTTGTACTCTCAAACTATGAATACATGGAATTACTACACCGATGTCCGGTGAAGGTATTTCCTGCAAGATGAACATGACGTTCACAAATGTGTTTCCACAAAGAATTTAGCTGACTGTCTTAGCGATCATAACCCACTACTCGCGTTGATAAATATTACTGATTTTATGTCGTTAGTAGGACAGACAGCTGTACAGTATCGATCACAAACGCGGGAGCTTTTCCAATTCACTAAACTGACATACATATTACCTTACAGCACCACATACACACCCCTCGAAGGAGCTGCTTGAGTCTGTTGCCTCTTTCCACCCCCCTTCTCCCCGACAAGAGTGGTCTCGTTCACTTGCCTTTCACACACATAACCAATAAAATTAATCAGCTGGAACACAGCATTTTTAAATCGCAGTAAAGTCAAGAGCTGTTTTGTACGTTATTTGAAGGGAACAGCCTTTTCATTTGAACATAGTAAGACACTAATATGCTGCAGACAAACGCACTGCATGGGGTGTGGAGGACCCGAGCTGATTAGATTACCACAACATCAGCCTGAGGCCGCCATTTTTAGAATCTCTAAAGGACAAAAGAGGGAAATTAATAAATTTACTCCACATTTTTTTAAAAGTAACTTTAAAAGTATAGTGATGATAACCAATTCATCATGCATTGCAAGTACTGACATGGATATCTCCTGCTGTTCTCTGATCTGAACCCTGAGTAACAAAAATGCTTCGTTATTATTCCTTTAAGCTACTGTAAATAAACAGAATAATACATTCCTAAATCTAGATGCAGCACTGAACTTCTGCTTTTGACGACACGTAGTATGTAGCATTTCAAGGACCTCAGGGCTTTCAAACACCGCACATTCCCTAACAGCCGAGTATGGGGGAATATAGGACCTTTATAATCAGGCTATATTATGTTTCTCTACCCTATTTAGTAGTACACAGTGAACCGTTTGTTTCTCTTCCCCTGTGTCTGCAGCAATACGGTCTAACCCACCAACACTTAATGCTTCAGGAATGAGAATGAAATATGCCATCCAGGGAACACGAACACTGGCTGCAGAAACTAAAGCAAGAAAGGGGTGCACCAGTCTAACTACTTACAGCCTCGAGAAAGGGGGTGGGGAGAATGATCCCCTTTTAAATTGGCACAGAAACTCCCGGGGACAGCTCTCCGTCTGTCCAGGTTACACCGCGGAGATATTAAGAGGGAGGCAAGGCAGGGAGGCGGGGGTGTGGAAGGCAAAGAGATTAGGCCTATAACGAGCCATTTTAGTACCACAAAGCAAAAATATACAGGATGGAGGGAAAGAATAGGCTTCCCCAAGCTTCGTAAAAGTCAATACGCAGTCCCAATAACGCACAAACCCGTTCTGAAAACCGCCAGCCCAAGGAAGCCTATGTTGTCACATAATAGCTCCTTCTGGCTCATTTTCCAAGCATAATGCATAAATCTGGCGTAACTGCCAAAAAATTCTCCTCAGCTCCTCCAGTTACAGTAACCCGCCATATTCATAAGATATAGCCACAGCCTGCCATTTTTTAACCAAACCCCACAAAAGGAAAAGCGAATTCAAGGCAACTTAAACACAAATTAAACACAATTCAGGGTGGGAAGGAGTTATACTCGCACCGAAGGTAATGAGACATTCCCGTCGCATTTCACTCCCTTTTTCTACTCCCCCCTCCCCCAAAGCACCCACAGCAAAATATGCTGGCAATAACCAAAGACTCACCTGTAATGGTCACAGGCCAGGCAGCAGGACCCCTCAGCTGAGCCCCTTCTCTATCCCAACCAAAACAATGCTACAGCCCCACTGCGGATATCCCTACCCTAGGTAGGACTCAGCCCTCAGTAAGCTCTGGTAAAAGAAAGGGAAAGAGGAGACCCCCCCTCCCCCCAAACCTAGCTCAGTGCGCAGAACCCTACAGGGACCAGCTCAAAGGCGCCTTTGCCCTGGGACCTGTGTACAAACCCCGCTGCTGCCGCCGCTGCTCCCGTGCCTCCCTCCCTCCAGCCTCCTACGCTCCCTTCTATGTCACTGCCTCTCTCTGGGAAAATGGCGTCCGCTCTCCCCTCCCTCCCCCTGCACGGGGCTCACCCGCCCCGCCTGACAGGGGCAGGGTTACCAAGGCGAAGCCAAACAGCCGCCATTTTGCTTACGGGCCGGGAGTGCAGCCCGCGCCCGCCGAGCCCTCAGAGTCCATTTTGCAACACGCTGAACGGCTCCGGGGTCTGGGCGCGGCCGCGGCACCAGACTGCGGCAGGGGCTGGGCAGGGGGGCCGTGAGGAGGGAAGTAGGGCAGCGGAGGAGGGGCGGCGGCAGCGGGGGCTGGCGCCGGGGGCGATCCGCAGCCCCGGCGGCGCAGCCCGCGCGGGAGGGGCGGGGGCTCCATCCCGGCCTGTAGTGGGGCCGAGCGCGGGCGGGAGCGAGGGTGTCTGACTCAGAGCTGCATCCTCGGAGGAATAAACGCCAAAACTCCCTCCTCGGCCGCTCTCACACCCCCAGCCTTCGGCTTCTTCCTCACGACCGTCGATGGCATACGTGTTCTTTATGAATCTCTAACAGCACATTTTCGGCCTAAACTGCGCGAAAAGCCGGGCAGACCCGCCGGATCTCACACACGCAGAACTACCTGAGGGGAGGGGAAGAGAGGAGCGGGAATTTTTGCAGACCTGCTCAGGAGGTTTTGACTGAAACTCTAAGTAAGACACTCGAGGCTGAGAATCTTCCCAGAAGCGTTTAGGAACTCAAAAGGCAAGTGGGAGAAAGCTTTCCTTAAAAGTGAGTGGGACAGCACTCGCTGAAGGCATTTCTGTTCTGCAGGGAATGAAACAAGCAGCGAACGAGCCTCGTTTGCCCGTTAGGGAACAGCGCTCGGAGAATAGGAATGGCGTGTTCCATCCAGACCAGCGGGCGCTGCCAAAGCCAGGAGCTCGCTCAGCCTTTCAGGGCAGACACAGCTCCGACCATTCGTAAGCAGCCCCTCTTCCTAACCACCACGTCGCCTCCCAGCTCCCGCTGTACCCGTACGGCGCCCTGCCTCCCCTGCCTGGCTTCAGCCCCTCCAGCGATACGGCTGATGGAGGGAGGGGAGGCGGCGGCTGGGGTTTCGTTCGACGCCCACCAGGGGCTGAGCGAGCCTCTTTTAGTGCGCAAACTCGGGGCACCAGATAAAAGCTGGGCTGGCAGCTCTTACCCTACCTCGATGGAGCCGCCACATTCGGGTGACTGGAGAAGCAGTTAGCAGCAGCGCCATAGACTAGCGTCCCCCCACACCTTGGGCACAGAGAGTTTGGGGCTCTAAACAGCTGCTGCTGCGGCAGGAGGGAGCCGAGGTGAAGGGATCTGCTAGCTGGTTGGACGCAGAGGAGGCGGCTGTAATGGGGCGTTAAGTCTGAGGGAGGAGGGGGGGCGATTAAACGTCTTGTGATCATGGCGGAGTCTATGGGTATTTTTTTTTCCTGTCTAACTCTTCTGTGCGTGTGTCTCTTGTTTCTTTCTCTCTCTCTCTCCTTAGGGCGCTTGGCTGGGGCTGCTCGCTCGGGTTCTGCCTGTTGTTGCGCGAAATGGCGGCTGGCGTCTTGGTGGGTTTGGTTGTCGGTTTTTTGTGTAGGGGTTTTTTTTTTTTTCCCTTCCCCTCCTATTCCCCTCCCCGCACTTGTGCCTTGGCTGCGGCTCCGCAGCGAACCGCGGCGGAGCCCGAGTCAGGAGGGGGGCGGGAGCGGCGCGGCAGCCAATGGCTGGGCCGGCCCGGGTGGCCCGGCGCGTTCTGATTGGCTGGCGCTGACATCATCCTGCAGCAGGGGCAGCCGCAGCTGGGCAGGGTCGAGAGCTGCCGGGGGAGGCAAAGGGAGAAAACGGGCGCCATGATCTCAGCGCCAGGGAGGACTCCGCGGGCAGGGCGTCCCTGAAGAGCTGGCGAAAAGGAAAGCAGGACCAGGCCTGGGCTTCTCCTTCGCAAATAGTGCCGGGGCTGTGCCGAGAGGAGCGGGAAACGAGCGAGAGGGGAGCAACTCATGCCTGCCTTTGTAACTGCGTCAGTACAAGATGGCGCAGGGTGTCCCTGGAGAGGGAAGGGAGTTGCACGTCCGCTGGAGGTCATGTGACCGCGTTGCATTCCTGTGGGGTTTGGCTGCGGACCAAGCTGGCTTAGGCGGCGGCGGCTGCCCGGGAGAGCCCGGGCTTCCCTCCCCCTCCTCCCGCACAACGTCGTCGGTCCCGCGCTGGTTCCCTTCCCCCATCAGCCTTATGCACGAGGGTGTAGCTGTTGCCGAGGAAGGTTCTCGCTTCTCTCTTTACTCTCCACCCACCTCCAGGGTGTAGCTGCTCTTGGGGGAAGCTTTCCATTCCGCCCCCTTTCTGCGCAAAGCTTTACCCACCGCCAGGGAAAGTTCCCCCTGGCTGCCTGCTGGCTCCGTCCGAGCGTGGGAGCTGGGTGCGCTCACGGTAGTGCTGCCCGCTCGGTGCGAAGGCACTCTGATCCAAGTTAAGTTCCAGGGGCTTATCGAGTGGTTCTTACTGGAACAGTCGTTTTAAGCGATGTCTAAGTGACCTCATTAAAGCCGCTGAGGAAAACGTACAGGCCATGCAGAGTTGTTCTGACGAGGAGGTCTTGGCTCTTCTAGTATTGCCCGGTGGGGGTTAGGGGTGGAGGGGTCAAGGGAAACTCTCCCAGGTGTTTATGACTTTATACTGTTTGAACAGGAAAAGTGGGTTGCTGTTCTTTGTGTGCTGTTGAATCCTGTTGCGGGAGTTGAGCAGCTTTCTGTGGAGCGATAGTTGTATTCCAAAGTCAGGCAGACGGCCTGCATCTTTAACACGGGAAATGATGTATATTAGTGCAAATGAAAAATACGGTCTGTGAATATTGTGAGGACTGCTCATGTTTTACTCTGCGGTCCGTAGGAAAATGAACTCATTACATAGGCCTGGAAAGTTGGCAAATAAATTTTCAGGGTCCTTTTAAAATTTCAATATTTGCTGGACGGGAAGGGGAAAATGTTTTTTCCAATCTGAACTCTTTTCTTTAAGGACTGTTACTGTTTGATTGAGCTTCTCATATTTTCAAAGCAATTCATTGCGAGTTCCCATGTCTTGTTCTTGTATGCCATGTTGTAAATTTAGCCACTGCATCTAGCCCAGTGAACAAATTAACAGTTAAAGTTGTTGATGATTTAAGGGTGTTGGTTTGTTCTATTTAGAAGTGTTTCACTTTTTCTGTTCTTAAGTCTGTCCCTGCATAGATAAGATTTTTTTGTTTTTACCTCCACGGTAGCAACCTGATAGGGCATAAAACTTGACTATTTCACGAATGTGCTGTTTGAGAACTGGAACGAAAGTAACTGAGTGTATGACTAATAGCGAAGATTCCTGTATAATAGATGTTCTTTAATATGTGTTACATAAGGAATATGATGGGGTGGAGTTCAGTTATATAAGAACTGACTGGGGACTTGGGAGCTACTGTAAGTAGTTCATATTGGTCGCATATATAGCCTGCAGGGCATCCCTGTGTTGTGGGAGGAGGGGTAGAAAAACAGGATTGGAAGCATCTAACTGCACTACATTTTTCCTTTGTAGGTTTGTAGAGGATACCAGGAACAAAAGGGAGAAGACAGTAATTAGGAATGACAGACTGTGAAGCTTTCAAAAGTCTTGTGGTCTCATTTGAGCTCAGATTTTAGGGTATAAGCTCTGTTTTCTAGAAGAGCAATCCCCCCTCTTTTGAGTGTCAGAAGGTGGCTGTCAGTTAAGCATTGTGCCAGCTCACTTCTGTGCAGACTATAAAGAGCAAGATTCTTGAGTCCTAGAGATTGTGANAAAAAAAGCTTACTGGAAATGGTGTTAGGAGGAAGCAGTTGGTTTGTTGATCAAACATTAAAATGACTGGATTACTGATTCTTCTTGTGTAGGCATCATATGACACAAGGTAAATACTCCTTTGTAATGGAAGCTTCCAGAGAGGCTTTCAGTGTACGAGAGGCAGAAGTGATTATTCTAACACAGCACTGATTTATGTGGGACTTGACACTGTGAATGCTTTGTTGCAGATGTGTTAAAGGGAGAACATTAATTTCAACTAAAGATGAGGGGAAAAACCATTTTACTAATACTTGCATTTAGGCATGTGTTCTGTAATCATGAAACAGTAATTCCCTGCCTCACTGTGAGAGAATTGTTTGAATGCTTGTGTTGTAGAAGTTTATATAGAAGATCAGCTAGAATTTTAATTCTTAAAGCAGCCTTTTAGGTAATTCACATTGATAACAGATTTTGCTTGAAAATCAAGAAATTAATTACTTTAAAAGTTCTGTGTAATTTGCAGTTTATTGCAGCAGTACTTGAATGGAGGTATGGCTGTATAGCTTTTATGAAGCTATAGAAATAAAGGCATGTTTTAATGAGCTGGTAGTAATTTCTTGTTTGTTTCTAGGTTGCTTTTATTAGCAGTTCTTACAGAAGCAGTTACCTTGGAAGAAGCAGTAGCTCCAGCAGTGTTGCAGTGCAGTCTCAAAACAATGTCATAAGTATTCTGAATTATTTGTGCTGCAGGAGAGGAGTAAAAACAAAATGTGTGTATTTCTTTGAGACAGGGCATTTGCCATATGGCTGGAGTGATGCAAGCTGTTTTAATCTCGAAGGAAAGACCTGTACAAGAGGGAGACTGGGTAAAAAATGGTGTGTAGTTTACATTTATGGTAGCTTACTAGGGAAGCTAACAATTTCTACGGAGCTACAATTTGTTTCTTAATGAGGATACTTCAATGGTCTGGATATTCTCCAGCAGTCAGACTTGTGGTTCTGACTTGCCATGATAGCCTGTCTGTGCATGCATGTGTGGTCTGAGCCCTTGCTAAGACCTGTTACTTAAACAGTTGCTTACCTTTAGCCATACAAAGGGACTGACAGGAGTTCAAGGGTATTTAGGGGAGAAATGAGAGAGATACTAGCAGTGTAATAGATCTCACTATGCGTTAATGTCATAGTTGAGACAGTTGAAGTGCTCATGCTGAAAGATGATCCTGCACCTTTTTTCAGCTGTTCATTCTTGCTTCTGCAAGTGATCATGGGGGAAATAGAAGTGAAGAATGGATGAAATGTAAGCCTCATAGTAATGGATGTTTTTATAATGTGACTCTTCACTGTGTGTCTTGACAAACATTCCTGTTTGAATGGGAGCAGAATGAAGCACCTGCTGGGAAAATGGGAGATATGCAGGTTTTAATTGTTAGTGAAGTTAGGTATGCTTTTTCTCAGGAAAGCTGCTGTTATTAAAGAGTTTTGAGGGGCACCTCTTAAAGGCTTTTGGTTAGTGTAACTACAATTACTGAGCCAGGCACTCTCAAAAAAAAATTCTAAACTGAGTATGTAAGTCATTGCTAGATTGACCTTCAGTTGTGGGTGGCAAGAGCATTTCAGCTTCACTGAATTGGTAGCCTGTAGAATTAAGTGAAATGTTATTCTCATCTACAGGCTGGTTAAGTGTTCATAGGATTTTAGATTTAAGTGTATTTTGTTGGAACAGAGCAAAACTTGAAATAAGGTTGCTTCGTCCTGAAGTGGCTGATAATCTAATAGCTGGGGTATTCAGTGAAGAATTATTCCTACAGGATGAGTTCTTAGCTAATTGTAAAAAGTGATACATGTGGGTCACAGTAGTCACTAGCCAAATGAATTTGCATTATTTGCATGAGGTAAAGAAGGTCTGATAAGTGACAACTGATCAGTTTATCCACCTCGACTTGGACAGACTGTGTTCAATGTTCAAACAGCAGCAGGACAAAAACTTCCTTTGCATACTGCTTTAGGCTTTGTGTTATAATTAATCATTCTGAAAAAGCTGAGATTAGTAAGGTTTTGCTTTATCAGGAAAATAGGTTGTTGGCTGGTTCTACAGTTCTTGACCGTTGAGTTCCTCATTTAAAGAAGCAACTTTAAAGCTGTTGTGTGGCCTCCTAATCCTGGAATTAGTGGGAATTTGTAGCAGGTTCGCTGCTATGACCTCTGCATAGTGAAGTGGGGCATTGGTTTGTTTTCTCCTTCCAGCATGACCTTGTTACTTGAAGTAGAGTCCTTCTGATGAATTGCTTATTGCTTTGGAGAGCAGTATTGAGGTCCAAGTAGCTACTTTCATAAGTGAGGTCATGCTCAGACTTGATTATAATGCAGCACTAGCCCTGAAACACCGTCAATAGCAGTTATTGGAGGAAAATAACCAGTGATTGAATGGCTCCTGAGTAGTTTATGCAATATGGTGCTTTTTGAGGATCTTTAGGAAGAAAATGGGGGACAGTACTGCCAGTTTGGAGACTTCGACTTGGACAGTGCCATAGTTGGGAAATTACTGAACTGGAGACTATAGCATCCCAAAAGTACAGCTGAAGGTGGTCCTGTCACAGAGTTTGTGTTTCTTGTAAGCTCAGAAACTAAACAAATCTTAGCTGCTGTATTTTTGTGCTTATTAAGTTTTGGTCAAAAGAAACTGTACTGAAACTTCTTATTGTGACTGCTCCATCTGTGAGCTTGTTAATGTGGCATGGCCATGCAGTAGGTGTTACTCAAAAGTAGAAATGCAGCAGCTTTATTGCAGCAGTATATCATGTCTCTTCAAAGGTTCAGCTTGTGAAGACTGCTGTAGTCCTACTCAGTGTGGCCTGTTAAGACTCAAAACAGAAATACTCAATAGGCTGAGGGAGCTGGGGCTTTTCAACAGAAAAGAGAAGGCAAGGCTCTTGGGGAGACCTCATTACAGCCTTCCTGTGTTTAAAGGTGGCCTATGAAAAATAGAGGGAGTTTTTAAATGGGCTGATGACGATAGGAAATGGGTTTAAACTAAAAGATGAGCGATCTGGATGTTAGCAAGGGATGCTTAGAGGATAGTGAGGCCTTGGAACAGGTTGTCCAGAGAAGTTGTGGATGTCCCATTCCTGAAAGTGCTCAGGGACAGATTGGATGGGGCCCAACCAACCATTGAACAACCTGGTCAAGTGGAGTTGTCCATGCCCATGGTAGGGGCTAGAAACTGATGATCTTGAAAGTGCCTTCCAACCCAAACCATTCTATAGTGTCTGACAGCAGAAAGGTGCACTAAGAATGGGTACCTTTTTGACATTGAGTACCACTGGTTATGGTAATGGATTTGTTTCCAGCACGCTTTAGTAGATTGGTAACTAATGAAGCTTTCTTTTAGTATTTCTTTTTAGTATTTTATCGACAGAAGTTAGTAACTTTCTGTCCAGTTGGCTGTAGTGTATGGATTTTTGATAGCTGTTTGATCCAGTGCTAGTACAGCTGCTATAGATGAACCAAATACAAGTCCAAAACTAGCTTGTGTGGCAGATATGAGGTATTAGAACTAGGGTGGAAGGCACAAGAACTTAAACTGAAGAGGTAGGTGGGAAACAAGCATTAACATCCATTCTTGTGCTAAACTCCCTCCTTCCATGTTCCTGCCTTTACTTAGCAGGTTGGTCATGACACAGGACTGTCATGTGATTCCCCAAATTTTAGTGAAGTAAGTTAAAAGAAATTGGAGGTACAGAACTGTGCCACTTTATTAATGCAGACAAAACAATCCCTCAAAGAGTCTGTAGCTGGTCATGATACTGAGATCGTAATTTAATCTCTAGGCTAAGAGGTGTTTAACCAGCTTTATTCCCTGGTACATGCTAAGCAATGGTTGTGCCACTTCATTTTAGGCCACTGTGTTTGTGGCCCAGTTTGTCAGGCTGATAATAGATTGTACGGTATGGTCTTTTCTGTTGAGCCAGGGTATGCTGTCTCACATTCCATCCAGAACAACTATGGGTCTTCTAATTAGACATTTATTAAATAGTACTGAATGTCATTGTCCCAAATATCCTGGTTAGAAAACTACTCTTCGTATAATGAAACTATTGCTTTTATCAGAGTGGTGCTACTTCAAATTCATCTTCAAAGCTTTGCTCCATTACCCCAGCATACATGTGCTGGAACAAGCTCATATGCTTATAAAGGCATGCTGGGCAGTTGTCAGATACTATTTTTAAACTGTTTCTGAGAAACACTTCTGCTTCCCTATCTCTGCATAGTTATAGGAAAGGCTGTACTTCATGCAGGAGCCATAATGTCTGGGCTCAACTAACAGTAATTTTTGAACTTGAGTGTCTCCTCTTCAGAGGTAGTAAAATTCAACTGCATTGACTGCTGTTGCTGAGAGGAGATCACTAGGAAATAGTGGTAGTGGACTATTGGGTCCTTAACTCTAGGTACAAACAAAAAAAGATACAAATATCTTCACTCTTGTGACCAGTGACAGGGCTTGAGGAAATGGCACAAAGCTGAGGCAGGGGAAGTGTAGATTGGATATCAAGAAAAAGTTTTTCACCCGGAGGGTGGTTGAGCACTAGAATGGGCTCCCCCAGGGGAGTGGTCATAGCACCAGCCTGAGTTTGAGGAGTGTTTGGACAATGCTCTCAGGCACATGGTATGGTTCTTGGCATGTCCTGTATGTGGCCAGGAGTTGGACTCCATGATGCTGGTGGATCCCTCCCAACTTGGCATACTTTTACGATTCTAGGTCTGTGGTGGTTGACAGCCTAGCCAAACTTTAATAGGAGTCCTGATGCCAAGTGTCAGAGCACCTGCTTTCCTGTATTCTGGAGACTGCAGAAAGATTGGAGGGCTTTAAGTGGTTTCTCTCCTGGTCAGTCTTGAACATAGCAGGTTTGCTTAATCTGCTACTGATTTAAAGTAACCCACTTTCTATAATTGTGTGACACTACTGTATGCCACCTTTACATTTTCACTAGCATTGGAAAACTGCATAAAAATGCAACTTGGTTCTGTAGGCAACTAGTATTTTAAGGCTTTTTCTCCCTGTGTCTAACACTGCCTGCTTTAGTCTAGGTCTGAAGTACAGATACTACATATAGGTATTCATGTACTCCCATGCTGGAGAGGGAATTCCAGAATTGGAGGACTACTTCAGAGAATATGTATTATGTAGTTTGGGTCAAAAAATAAAGACTACCAGTCAAGCATTTAGACTTGATTTTGTTTGTCTCTTAGAACTGGCAGGCAGGGATATTTCAAACTGGGGAAACTACTATGAACAGGAAGAAAAAAAATTGTGCTTCTATAAAATGAATTAAATTAATTATACAGTGCAAAATCAACATACTGAGTTCTATGTGTCTTAGAACTCTTTCAAGACACTCCTGGGACCCTGCAATTGCTAGTGTAGACCTAATTGATGGGAGGGAATCGTAATCTCAAAGTATTAGCAGAACTGATGCCTGAGGGCTGTAGCCAAGCCTACTCTACTTCTAGAGAGTCGACAGTGCAGGGTCTTCTGATTTCTTTTTCTAGAACAGGCAAGCTCTTCTTCCACACTTCCCACAGATTGTGTGCCACAAATATTAGTGGCCTTGTAAGTGCAGCTGTTAGTTAAATTAGTCTTGTCATCTGTTTCAGTGGTATGACTACTTAATAATCCTGTTCCCCTTTAAGTAAATTGAAGTAGTTAACAGAAACCAAGGAGAAGAGCAGCTACCTAAATTTTGCCTTGTAGGCCGAGGTTTCTGCTGAAAGGAAGGAGAGGAACTCGGCATTGGGCCTATTTTAACCTCATCCTACAGTGAGCAAAGCAGGGTGATCTTTTTGAAGGGTATGATAGTTTTTGTCTTTTTGCTTAAATATGCCCTTTAATTTCAGTAATGTAATGACACTGAAATGGTCTATAGAACTGTTACCTCGCTTAAAACAAACCTCTTCAAGTCCACATATTTCTGTAACCTAACAAGAATACACTCATATACTTTCTGCTCAGTGTAGTGACTGTGCCTTATGTTTCACATTTCTCCTGTGACTGATCCTCGCAGCATTCCAGTGTAGTTGTAGATTGCATATTACAACTTAGAGGTATTAGGCTGTCTACAAATGTTCCTTATATGTAGAAGTGACTTGCAAGTGACTTGCTCAAAGGTGCTTCTGTGTGTCTGTAGATGGTGCATTAAGCTTAGATTTCTTTTCCTGTAGCCCACCTATGTATTGAACAAAGTGTCTTGCTCTGGGTGCTTCTTTTTGCTTGAATAGCATTGAGCAAGATTTATGTACTGATTGCAGTCAGTAGAAGTAAGCTCTACATTCTGTTTTGGATGTGTGTATTAATATGTGTAGAATATCTGTTGCATCTTTTTAGAAACAGCATGTTGCAGTCTTGGATCATATTTTAGATCTGAAGTGTTTAAGAGATATCTGAAGTAACAGTTTATGTAGTGGGGTTTTCTTACAGGGTGCAAGAATGAGTGTTGTTTTAGTATTGGTATTATCCTTCTGCATCATCAGTCCCTAGTATAGAAATAAATCAGCAAAGAGGAAAGATAAAACTGAGCTGGGTGTCCAAAAAAGCAGGTCCAGTAGACCTTATTTTTCTTTGTGTGTTTCTAAGATTCTTGGTGGAATCTGAATTTTGGATGTGCCCAGTTGGCACTGGAGTGAAGGAGAGGGTTTTTTTACTACTAAGAAATGCTTCTACTGTAGTTGATAAGCTGAAATCTTGCTCTGTTTGTCATATCATAAATAAAGATGAGATGTTTCATTAAGCTCATTCGCTTTTCTGGTACATGAGTCTAATGTAAGCGTTTATTTTAATATGTCTTTTTGAGTCCCATTAAGCAGTAGCATGTCTGATGTGTCGTACCTTTTTGAAACTCCTTTAGTTTTGATTTTCCAGTGGAAATGTTTAAATGGGGATTCCTGGTCTTTCTGGCTGTTCCAAGGAAAAATAAGAATTGAATATATTATTCTGTAAATAGTGAGTATATACACACACTGTATACCCAAGGTCCATTTCGCCTGTTTAGCTGTTTTTCAGCACAAGGAAGCTAAAACAGTGAAAGCACAAAATACTGGTATATGTCAGTGACTGTGCTTAAGTGATTACAGATGGCCAAAGGGAGGATGGTGGAGGCCTCTACTGGTAACTGCAGCTCTTTAGGGAGGTGGGTAGAACCAAAAAGTGTATTCCTGATGTTAACCAGAGAACAGTTGTTGTTAAAAGTATTTTTATCAGCATTTGTAAGTTCTCTAAGCTATTGTTCATTTAGTATTTAAAAAAAGGGAAATGAAAAAAGCTTCAATTTTAATACATCATCATGGGAGGGCTTGCCCCTAACTGCAGGAACAAGCTGGATTGTAAGAAGGGAACCTGACTGAAATCTGTCCTTGTTGGAAAATAAGCAGGCCTAACCTGTAGTTCTTGAACAGTGTACAACCTTCAAGTAGCTCAAGGCTCTGTATGTCTGTAATCTGATCACAGAAATCATGAAAACAGAGGCATTGTATGCAACTATGGAATTCTGAAAGACTAGTTTAGAGGGGATCTGTGTGTGAGTAACATCCTTATTTCAAGCAGTTACACTACCTCCTGCATCACATGATACCTAGCTGTTGTACAGCAGGAAAGCTTAGCCTTTTCCATTCATTCTCTGGAGCTTGAGGAGGGAAACACAGATTGGACTTGTATTTAACTATAACTTCCTTCCCTTTGGGAACTCATGTCTGAGCTGCTACGGATTTCTGGCCATGTGGTATACTTTGATTTCCTGCCCATATGTGAAATTGGAGTAAGCCTTGGAGTCTCAGGGTGGAGAAGGTGACTGGGAGACTTCTTTCTGTGGAAGTAGAAAGTCGTTCCGTGATTCTCCTTCCCCAGCTTTCTGCTTGTGTGCAACTAGGTATACTCTGTATGTCATGGTCAGCTAGTAGTGTGTATGAGCTGACAATATAACATGTATGATTTATTCAAGCTTTCCTATTTTCAAACTTAAAAGACTCTTGCAGAACTTCAGGTAGTTTTGCTGTATCTGAATGAAATTGTTATTTCTGAATGTCAGAAGAAAATGCTGGACTGAAGACTAGCTCCAAGAATGGCAGTTTTATGCCTAAATTTTCACCTGCCAAACAGACTTTGCCAAAATCAGCTTGTAGGTTTTCCATGCAGTGAACAGATTGTGAGAAGTACATAAAGAAATCATGGAGACTGGCTGAAGAATGAGGGATTGCAGTACATAAAGGAAGGTGCTTATCTTTAACTAGATATGTGTTTTTTACTTTGAATCAGGTTTTGGAACTAGATGTTCATGCCCAGTCTTCTTTTGTAGCTTTTCGAAAGGGAAGAATTTCTAACAAACAAGTAAGTTGCCTTTTTAAATGCAGGAGAACTGGAGTTAGGGAGCCTGTGAGCATGCCTCCAAAATCCTACAAATGTTCTTTCACTTAAATTTGTCTGAATAGCATAATCAGTTGTGCAATTTATGATGTTCAGTTACTAGGAATAAAATTTCCATGTTTATAGATATTGTTTTCTACCTGTTTTGTAATGTATGCAGTGTTTTTCCTATCAGTTTTCTCATGCCATTTAGCTTCTTTTTTTTCCTACAACATTGTACTCAACTTCATTATTGAGGTGTTTATTTCCTTTGCTTTCTAATATGAAAGAGAAACTCTGCTAAACCTGCAGATTTTTCAAGACAGAGCAAAAGATGCCTGAAGAGGGGAAGCGAGTGTTCAAGTTCATAAATCAAAATGGGCTTATAGTTACAGCTTAACTGACTGGCAGGAAGAAGGCTATAGTTTAGGAGCACAGTTGGCAACAGGCTCGTGTCTACCCTCAGAAAAGTAAACTTTTCTGCCACAATCTCTAGATCTGTTTGGATAACGATGAAAAGATACTGGGCAAAATGCAAGAGTTTTGTGACTGTTTGCCCAGAGTATAAATATTTCAGGCTTTGAGTGGTTGTGTGGCTTAAATGTTGCAGAAAGGCTGTCTCAGTTATTTTTAGGTTGGTGGAACA
This sequence comes from Dicaeum eximium, assembly GCA_013396995.1. NCBI lineage: Eukaryota > Metazoa > Chordata > Aves > Passeriformes > Dicaeidae > Dicaeum > Dicaeum eximium. Next base: position 228,432 of record VWZP01008265.1, on the reverse strand, counting down.
GGAAGAGTACTTGTTTCCTGTCTTCCCCTCCCCCAGGAACCTTGGGTACGTTAATGAGGAGAAGAAATATAGCAACCCCCAAGCTGGTTTACCCGTTCCTATTGAACAAGGTCAGTGCATTTCCTGACTTGCTTTGTGGAGGGGGTAGTACAGCCACTTTGACAGTATCCTCCCTTTTGAACTGACACAAAGGCATCAGGAGTTTCAACTGAAACAAGCCTGCAGTTCACTTGATAGTTGCATATGAATAGTCTACAAAACAAGAACTACTAAAGCTTATAACTAGAACTAGTCCTCTAGTTGCTGTTATGTGACCTTTGATGCTATGCACAGGCATGACTAGCTTGAGAAATCAGTGAAACTGAGTACTCTAGTTCTTCTTAGCTATTGTAACATTAATGTATTTAGGTAATAACCATTAATGTCTTCACATCTGAGAAGCTGTTGTTTCTCTTGTACATTGCTACAAATTCATCCTGCTTGTAGGTGTTGGTACATATCCATGCTATAAAACAAAGCAATGTGATAACTTGGTAACAGTACTCGTCCAGTTCGAGCTATACCAGACTGCTTCACTTGGCAGTTCAGGGATTTTTTGTTACTTTGATCCGTAGAGGCATAAAGAAAGCCGTAGCAGTGTCTTGGAGTTTTTCCTAAGGGGGAAAGGCAAAAAATACATATGGTCCTGGTTACTGTAAAAGTTGTGTAAGACAATATAATTGCTTCTTTTCCTGTTGCATGAGTATTGGCAGCAGTACACAGGTGTTAACTTTGGGAGAAAAAGTGTCTGGGCCTATTGTATTAATCTCATTATGTCTGCCATCAATGTGCACATACGCTTCATAAAAGTGATCACTCTTCCTGACAAAAACCAGTCTGCTGCAATTCACCTAGAAGTACAGAGCTTCTTGGCACTGTGAAGTGTGTGCAGAGCAGGCTTAGAATCACTCAGGCAAGAAGCAGAAAAATACTAGCTTTGGCATGCAGAAGTGTCCCCATGTGCGAAGCCAGGATAGAAACAGCAGGCTTGTCCTAGCATGCTCCTCCAGCAGCTACACAGAAATGTAGCTACACTACTATGCAGAGCTGTGCTTTCTCTTCAGACCTCTGTGTGTTTTCCACTTACTTAGCGATGGTGGTTATGCTGTCTTTGGGGATATTGGTTTGCCGTTAGGTCTACGGTTTGGTTTTGTTTACATGTTACAAAACTGAACAGTTCTTGCTGCTTACTTTGGTCCTTCCTGCCGAAGCAAAAATTTTTGTGCTGGTATTAGCTGCCTTGGGAAACAAACTGTATGTGAGGATACCAACTGAGAATGCAGTTTGAGATGTTGAATTCTGGAGAAAATGTGAGTGTCTGCTTACAGAGACTTGCAACCTCTTGCATCACTAATTAGGCACAAGCAGGCAATACTTAATCTGATGTCTGAATTAGTATAATTCAGTTAAAAAGACATAGCAGAGTATGTTTACTTGACTAGTGAGAAAGTTAAGCAATTACACTTGGCTTCAAATATACTTTTAATTTGCAGATGAAAAATCAAGAATTTTGCTGCTGGTTAAACTTTTTTGTCAGTAGTTCTGTGGACTCCGTGCAGTTTGCTCTGCAGAGGATTCCCATTTTCTAACAGCTTCATTCGATACAAAATGAATAATAAACTAAAAATTTTGCAAACACTTAGCTAGTTAAATATTGGTAGAAGTCTCCCTATCAAAAGATGAAAAGGAGTCTTTGTTATTAAACGGTATACAAGTATAAGCTGAAGTGGTGAATCACATGAAGGATGGGCATAAGTCAACATCCACTGCTTTCAGACAGTAGAGTCTGCATACTGCAGCCAAGTTCTTTGTGGTTATTGAATGATCTGAACATAAGCAGGGCTGGTGCCTTCTCCTGTTCTTCTTGATGAAGTTGTAGGTAGTAGAACTGAGGCTGCAAGGTGAATCATGCTCCAGTTCTTGGTTTGATGCTTTAGAATGAAGCCTTTTGCTGCTTATTTGAGAACTCACCAAAACCTTGTCCAAGTCATGAACCTTTCATGGGAAAAGAGAGTGTGGGGTGGGGTTGGGGGTGTGGTTTTAAGAAGCTTCTGTTTCAAAATAAGCCTTTCACAATTCCTGCTTCTGGTCAGATTGTACATACTTCACATGTATGAAATATGTGACTTAGCTAGGTATAATGTAGCATGTTGGCATGTATCCTTTGGAGGCTGAGAATAGCATTATCTAGATGGCTGGGGTAAGTTGTTCATATAATGGCCACCCTGCTCTAATCTGTGTATGAGCATGTATTACTGGTAGTTCCTTCTAACTTCACCAATGTCTGAGAAGAAAGAAGAAAGCACGTGGTTACAGCTTTCTGGTGGTGTTGAAGAATCAAAAGATGCAAGTGGTAGATTGATATATAATACACACAATAAGGCTAAAGGGGGTGCATTAAGATGAAATTTGGGATTTCCACTTAGGAAGATGGAACTGAAAGCTTGAGGAAATTGGTGAGGTGAGATGATAGCAAGAAGAAAAGTGTGGTGAGCTAATCTAAGAGTAAGAGAAGCGCCAAGGTGAAGGGAGCCATTTTTAGAAATAGTGAAGGAACAGGAAGCCTTACATGAGAACCTGCTGAAAGTTAAGGTTTGTTAGCTAATGATACCTGTCATCAGGGAGTCAGTGCAGAAGTCTGGAGTCATGGGATGGCCAAAAACAGCCCTGATACAGCTGGTAGGGTTTTCAGCATGGCCTGTTGGCTGGAGGAGGCGTCATGGACCTGTGGTAGGTGGTTGGAAAAAAGACTGTAACTACTTGGGTAGTAACCCAGCTTAGTAAAAAGTGATTAGCAATAGGGCCATGTTCATCAAGGTGACTGGAGTTCAACTTAGCCTAGAAATGCAGCTTCTTAATATTCCTGAACTAGGAAGTTTTATTTTGGGGCAGCTGTGGATGCCAGAGGCAATCAGCAATCGTGGCTTGAGATGTTCTTTAGTTGCTCTTTACTAATCCTATGGGCTGTTCTGATAGCACAGTGTAGTGCTCCATCACCTCAATTGTTGATCATTTGTGTGACTATGCTGTGAACAAAGGACTCGTGTTAATAAGGAGGTCACTTCTTCCTACTTTTGTATTCAGTTTGTGAGTTGGGGCTGACTGTGGACCTAAGATTAGTCAAAACAGAGTCCTGGAGGGATTGTGTTTCACATAATACAAAATCTCTGCCCATACTGCTGCAGAAACACCCTTCTCCTTTTTTCACTGTTAAACCACATGAGTGGATTTCCAAAGCACATCGGTGTCTCATGTTGGGGCACAGTTAACTTGAAACTATTGGCTTGAGAAAAAGGCAGAGATGGGGCAAAGTCTTGTTAAAGGCATATTGTTAAATATTACCATGAGACACTCTCAGCTGTAGTTTCATTGTTTGGTCACAATTTATTGAAACTATTCCTGCAGGAAATGAAGGAGGGATCTTTTACTGATAACATGACAAGAAATAAATTAGGCAACAACAGTATGCAGCCTATAATTACAAGCCATATAAAACAAGGGTGTCCAGTCACCCAGGCAGTCTGTTCTGACTTTTCTCAACTTTCCCCTGTTTTCATAATGCTGCAAAACAACAGAGATGAGTAGAACTGGATTTTCTGCAAGTGTGTGTCTTCTGAGCATCAAACACTTTGAACAAAATGAGCTTAATGACAGAGCAAGTACTGCTTTTTCATAGACCTTTTTCTCCTACCCTCCCCTTGCCTTTCCATGGTAACTCCAGAACCTCATGAGTTACTAGTAAAGCTGGCAGAGGCTAATGTTTACAACTCAGTCTGTTTTTTGAATACAGGCTTCAGTCTTCTCTAGCAAATTAAAACCAGATGGGAACAGCAGGGAGCAGAATGGAATTTATTTCTCTTATGTGGCTTGTGATGTTAACAAAACTCTTTGGGTATTTTTATTGTTATTTTGCCTAGAAAATGGCTTGTACCTTCTTTCTGTCCAGTCTCTGTAATATGGATGCCTACAGCACTTAACCCAGCACACTGAAAGCCTTCACAGAGATGTGTTGCTTTACTTCCATTGCAGTGACAGACTGTGGTATAATCCTATTACAATTTTTTGTGGGGTGTTTTGGTTTTTTTTCTCAAGTTAGAAGGATCAAAGCTATTCAATCCATCCAGATTTTTTTTTCTGCTGTTCTTGCACAGCTGATGGAGGTGGAATGCAATTGTTTTGCAACATTTAACAAATCTTTCTCTTTTCTCAAACTACCCTAGGTGAAAGTACACTAAAGGAAGACTTGCTGAAATCTGCAGAGGGAGACAGGCTCAGTCACTCAAACTCCAGTGGTTCCAGAATCTGTAATGTAGACAGGATAAGGATTTTCTCTATGCAGTTAATGTGGGTTTCTGTGCTTTTTTTTTCTGGTTTCTCAGGGGAAGAGACTCAACATGTTGAATCACAGAGATGTTACTTCCTGCTGGGTTTTGGGATTTCCTTGCAGCTCTCCCCTCCATGGCTGCAGGAGCTGTTTTTGCATAGTGCATGTTCTAAGGCAGGAACTTGCTGGAGATGAAGACAGAAGCCAACTATTTCTGTGCTGAATTTAATAGTTTCTGACTCAGATTGTGTGGTAATTGTGAAAATACCATAGGGTGTTGTAGGAACTGCTGTATCGAACATAGCTGAGGATTTATTCCTTCATAATTTGCTTAAATGAATATAAGATGCTAATCTGACTTAACATACGAAAGTGAGGGGAAGGATTTTTTGATGTTTTCTAGCCACTTGAAACCTGATTGTGTACAAAAGTAAATTTCAGCATGCTGGAGTAGTCATGGGGTTTTTTCCCCACTTGCTCCATCTTAACTCCCATTCTTTCTGATTTCCCACAGAAAGAAGGAAAAGCTACTTGGTATAGCTTCAAAAATATTAACAAAAATCTGTGAGCACTGGAAATATGATACAGCTTCCAATTACTATCAGTTTCATTATGAATTAAAAACATGTAATCCTGGAAGTTATGGTAGTAAATTGGTATCAAGTATTTTGACATACATACCTGTTTCATACAGCTGGCTTTCCTTGTAGAAGAGAAGTATTCCTAGCAGCTTGTTTCTGTAATGAGTTTCAGTGTCAAGTATAAGATTGGCACACTTACTATGAAGACAAACTTTAGGAGAATTCATATGAACTCTACTTCTTCAGCAATTGTTTTTGATAAACCAGGTCTTGCTGCTCCAAGAGGCAAACAGGAAAGGGATGGAGGGGAGTTAGTCAAATTTTCAGGCAGGTCAAGTCCAGTGGGAGTTAAGTTCCCTGAATGTGGAATAGTGTCAAACAGTGCAACACTCTTGTATCCTTTTTTTTTTTTTTTTCCAGAAATTACTTCAGATCTGCTGTCTTTTTACCCTGCAGTGCTGGAGGAGAGTCTTGGATGAAGCCATTTTTCTCTTGTTTTAACCTCTGCTGTACATTGTCCAGTCCTTGTTCAGCAAACAGTTCCTTTTGGTGGACTGTCCTCTGGTGCTGTTTGGAGAAAAGGGAAAGAGTTTATCTCTAGATGAGTATCTGAAATATGGAACTTAGAGGACTGCTTGAAGTTGTTAAACCTAATGACTTAGAGCATCTAGAAAAGCCACTGCACAGGATAGTCCTTCCCAGCACATTCCATGATGATGTTTCCAGTGCCTTTGAGTTTTTGTGTCTGGGCTCTAATGATCCTAAGGTGTGAACTGGCACCTAAAGCACAATCAGAAGTGCAACTTCTGACATAATTTTAAGTAAGTGAATCTTCCATCCCTAGATGTAGTTCTTGCTGGATTAAATATTTTAATTAGGTATGGTCTGTGTGCCTAATTTGATGTAAAAAATGCTCGAAAAAATAATATTAATTAAAATTTTCCTTAATCGTGGATGACAGACGTGTAAACTACTGTTAGACTGTGTGTGTGACTGACTGTTTGTTAAAGGAAAAGCATGTTTTCAGAATGTGGTTTTTGGACTTCCAGACAGATTACACAAATGCAAGGAGGCCCAGCCCACATCCTGTGTAGAAAACCAGCTCACAGAAATGCTCATTGTTCTTAAGGGTTATAAGTCACTGTATTTTGTGCCTCCCTTCTATTTCAAAATACTGTATGGAAAATACTAATGCAAAGGAACCACAGCAGCTTAACAAGTACTTGGTCCTGCCAGGTACTGAGCACTGTGCTCTTACCAGAGGGCTGGGGGACTGGGATTAAAACATTAGGCTCCCTGGCTAGAGAACAGAGTTTATGTTGGTAAAAGTAGCTGAGAGTATTTATCAGGTGAGTAAACGAATTGATAATTGACATACTTTAAACCTAAAAGTTGTTTGTGTGTGGCCATGCCAGTGTTTACTATCCCAGAGTGGGGATTACAGGATATGAAGTTTTCTTCAAGCAGAATGAGTTTTCCATGACACTGATTCGCCTCTGCTCAGTCTTTACTGCAGAAAGGGAGAATGTGGGGTGTCCGGATCTGATACCCCACCAGAAAATGGTTATTGTTTCTGAATCTCTACCGTGCTTATTGCTGCATTGTGTTTTTCCACCTGCGAGCTAATGGACCTATCCATAAAGGGAGCTATCAAATAAAAAATGCTAAAACCTGTTCACTCTTCCCTTTTTTGAACCCACATTATTGTCTTGGAGATGATTTTTTAAAAAGCTGAGGTACTTCAATTTTTAACTTTTAAGCAGGAATAGTGTTCCAATGTTAATTTTAAACCCTTTGTATTATGTTTTTCTAGCTTCAGAAAAACAACATATTTTTTGCTAGAGTTCAGTAGCCATTTAAGACTAAAATATTTGTTATGATAATAGAGATGCAGCTAAGCAGAAGGCTGCCATGAGAGTGTTTGAGGTTGTGCTCTGCCTTTCTGCAGTCCTCTCAAAGGAATCACTTCCCTTTAGCCTCTGCCAGTCTCCTGACTGTGCAGCATTCCCAAAACATGTGGCCCATAAAATGGGATTATAGGGAAGGCATCCAAGTAAACAGAAGTTCCCTTGGAATGAGATTTGCTTTTTCACACAGAGCTCCTGTGTGCTGTAGCCTGGCACTGGAGTAAATTCTCCTGGTGACCCCAAGGGTGGGAGAGCACCCAGGCCACCCTCATGTTTTGGGGATAGTCTTCTGGCTGGCACAGTGAAGTTCCCCTTTGCAGTGCTTTTGGAAGGACACACCCAATTGCAAGTTGCTTTCTGTGTCCTTTCAGTGTGTCTGTGTAACAATAACTGACCAGTCTCATGATGCAGCTGTAGCTGCCAGAAATCTGCAGTGAACATACAGCTGTATCAGTCATTAATTGCACAGTGTTGCTGAAGTGGCCCAATGCTTTGTGAGTTCAAGGGTAAGTAGCTGCTTTAAGATCAAAACCTTTGTGCTTCTATGAGAACACAGTTGCATTGGTGGATAATAGTGTATGTCTGTGATTGCACGGTCCTGCTCAGCCTATTCTGTTGAAAGTATACAACCTGGGCAGGCTCAGTCTGCAGTTTGAGTGCTTATGAGTTCTTTGTTGAGACTAAATTGTGTTGGTCTCAGCAGGGACCATTTCCAGACCTATTCCCTGGATACTTCCTGGCCTAAATAACTCAGGCTGTCATTGCTGCTCCACAGGACGATGCTGTGTGGGATATCAGGGCACCAAGCCTTCAGACTTGTGTTCATTTCACTGTAGCTCTGTTTCGTATTTTGAAAGAGCTTGCCACAAATGGATATTGTCCTTCTACCTCTCCAGTGGCTGCTAGTCACCAGGAGAATGATTCAATCAGTAGTGTTCCCCTTATCATAGACTGGTAGAATGGTCTGGGTTGAAAGGGATCTTAAAGATACAGAATGCCATTATATATCTTAATATATAAAGATATAGAATGCCATTATATATCTGAATATATAAAGATACGTAATTGCTGTAATTGCCCCTGTCCCCTTGCTATAGATAGGGACACCTTCCCCTAGACCACATTACTCAGGGCCCCATCCAGCCTGCCCTTGTGCCCTTCCAGAGATGGGACATCTGCAGCTTCTCTGGACAACCTGTTCTAGTGTTTCACCACTCTCACAGTAAAGTGTTTCTTCCTGATCCGTAATCTAAACCTGCCCTCTCTCCGATTTGAAGCCATTCCCCCTTGTCCTATCAGTACATGCCCTTGTAGGAAGTCCCTCTCTGGTTTTTCTGTAGAGTCCCTTTGTATACTGGAAGGCTCCTTATTGCCAGCAGCAAGTCTTCAGATGCTGGTGGCCTTGTCTTGGCTTGCTGGAGGTGCTGCTCTGTACCACAGCCTGGCTGCTCTAGTGCAGGGGAAAGCTGCAATTGTAAATACTATCCTTAAAACAACAGGAAGTCATAAATTCCCTTAGGTGACTGTATTTGGCCTGTGCTTGTCATGTCCTTGATGTGCTACTGGGTATTAGTGAGGAATATGATAAGAGATCCCTCCAGATTGGAAGACTGCCCTCTGCATTTGGTCAGCACAGCCTTATTTGTACTGATTTTACCTTTCTTTAGAGGTGAGTCTGAACAGAAATGGTTCAACTTCTTGTAATTGTGAAGCTTTGAACCAATAGCAGCAGTGAGAATTTTCAGTTTTCTGAAGAAATGTATATGAAAAATTCTTGGGGTTTTTTTTTTCTGCACCTGGTATGAAGAAGTAGAACAGCCCTGGGAACAGGCAAGACAACCCAGTTCCTGCTGCTGTCAAAAGCAGCAAATCCATTCATTTGTGTACCTCCTGTTGTAACTAAAGCAAAGAATTATTTGCTATGGGTTCTAAGTCAGGAGTCGCTATTCATTCTCTTGTTTGGTTTCTTTTGAAGGCTTTTACAATGGAGAGCATGCTTACAAAATTAAGGGAGGTAAATTTGGGGCCTGTACCTCACACCACAAGTGACTGCACTCAGAAGTAACGCCATTGTCACAGCTGTATAGAGCTTTTGTTTCTAGAGGGTCAGATTCTCTGCTCTCATCTATAGGTGGGGTATAAATGAGAGAAAGGCTGACTTAATTTGATGGCAGACTGTTGATAAGGGTAGTGGTTATTTGAAGACTGCTTAATCCTATTTAAGGTTGGGATTTTTTTGGAAAGTCTGATTTATGGGTGTATTTTTACAGGAGCTCCTTTAAGAGCTGAGTCTGAGTAAATCTGTCACTTGCTACGTCTCCATTGGTATTTTCATCATATTTTAAGTGTATGAGAGTGAAACAGGATTATTAAATAAAATTTTCTGAAGGTCAAGGAGATTAATTAATGTTTTTAATACCCGCAGGTTTTAGGAAAATTGATGCTGAATTATGAGAGGAAGTACCTCATTCTTAACTGATTTAATAACTGTATTTTTCTAATAAATATAGATGATAAAGCTCTAACTGCAGGGAACCAAAAATGTCATGTGAATAACAGTAGCACCTGCTTCTTTCATTTAATTTGCGTGGGATTGTTTATGTTGTAGAAAATGGCAGTTTATGAACAAGCTTTTGAGGGGAATGATACGGTTGCTAAGGCTGCAATATTTTGTATTATACTGTACTGACTCTGTATCATAACTCAGAGGATTTGTGAGCTTCCTTCCCTTTGCAGTCCACCTGCTTACCAGTGCTGTCAGGAAAGTGAAGTTGCAGTGATCTGGGTCAGCAGAAGAAACCTCACTTTTCCTTGCACTGTTTGATTGATGCCCATGTAGCTCTGTGAATGGCTTGTTACAGAGTCAAGTAGGTGCCAGTGCAAGGGAAGCAGAAGGAGGAATCTCCTGTTTTGGCAGCAGTTGGCAATCAGATTGGCTTCATGGTTTCATCGAGTCCTATCTGTAAGTTATGCCCACATCTGTAACTCTGGAAAGCTGTGGTTGTTGACGGCTTTGCTCCCCTGCTGCCAAGTGCCTGTCTCCTGAGCAGTGTTTGTCAGCTGCTTGACAAAAAGGCAGGTAGGGGGACACAGACTTGGCTATCTGTGAGCTTCTAGGATGTGGTTAGAAATTTCTAGGACTGATGGAGAGAGAACTACTTAACACATCAGGTTCAGATGGGCCTGTATGTTCACATTACAAGATTAAATAGGTAACTCTTGTGTAACTATAAAGAAGCATTAGTTCAGACCTGGGCAGCTGCAATTTTCTGGAAAATAAAGGAATCCACATACTAGAAAGACAGATACAAGAATGGCTTACCAAGACAGTTGGTAATGCACTAGTATAACTTGGAGGGACGAGGGGAGGAAGGAAGGGGAGATTTAGAAACCCCAGCCAGTTTATCTGGATCATTAGACTGGTGTCAAAGTACTCTGAAATTTGTGGACTGGGGTAAGACAGTAGAAGGTCACCATCACCTTGGGGAAAAAAAAAGGCTCCAAGCAGTGTCTCTCCAAGGACCTGTTTTTTTACTGTCTACTGTTACAAGTGACACTAGAGATTACTAAAACTGGAAGAAATTGGATGAACCAAACCCTTTTCTTGTTTTCTGGTTAGCGCCATTGTTAGCATTCTTGGCAGAACTTCACAGACTCTTTCCGTGGTTTTTCTGCTTGGTTGCACTTCCTGTCTCATTTATTGGCATAATGATGTCATTCTCACACACCACTGGGGAGGAGCACAGTGGTGTGCTCTGCCCCAACTCCTGCAAGAAAAGCTTTCCCGTGCTCCTGAGAGAAGACCTGGCTCCTGCTCTGATGGGTAAAATCCAATCGGAAGGTTGCTTTTTTGAGCCTCCCCTGGATGGAAGTGGGAAGCAGAGCAGGAGGAAGAGGTAGCAGGAAAAGTGCCATGTCATGCTGCCTTCAAGAGGAAGCGACTTACAGGAACATCTGTGTTCATCTAATGCTGGTGAGCACCTGGAGCCTGCATAGCACTTTTTGTGCCTCCAGAGCCTGTGGAGCTGTAGAAGAGAAGGCAGGGCTAGGGAATATGCTGTCCCTAAGCAAACAACACAGTGAAAAGCAGGAATGGGAGCTACAAATGCATCCCTGCTCCTCTGACCAAGCAGCCCTGCTCATGGGAGAAAAGCACTGAGGAAGTCCAATTTGCTCAGTACTCTTTCATAGACCAGAAGAGCAGCAGGGTTTGTTTCTCTGGTTCTCCTGCCTGTCCCAAGAAGGCAGCATGGATCAAACAGTTTGTCCTTGGGAATGTTGCTGCAGGAGAGGGAAGAATGTGGCTTCGAGGGAGGAGCAGCTGGCCCTGCAGCCCTGGGGAGCAGCCTAGGCCTGCTGCTTGGTGAGGCCTGTACCTGTGCACAGGCCAGGTTGTGCTCTGCAAGCTGCAATTATGCAGAGATCTTTAAAGTGGTAGAAATCGGTGTGTTAAAATGAACTTGGGAAAATGTAAATCTGGCTCAAAGGGGCTCTTCCAGCATGAGTCATCTGCAGCTGTGGAGAAGCCCTGGGCAGAGCCTTCCTCTCCACTGCTGAATGGAGCTGTCAGAGTGCTCGGAGCCAGGGCAGGGAGAAAAAATACTCCAGTTCATTTCCTAACAAGGTATGCATGGGAGAATTCCCCAAGGGGGCACCGGTGGGGGTTTGTGGCTCTGTGTTTTTCAATCCCTCAGCTCCACATAAGAATGTTGTGCAGCTTGAAACACCCTGAGCCCATCCCCAGGAAGCAGACAATAGTGTTGATATGCCTGTTGCTGCAGAGGAAGTGGCTTCTGTTATAACCAACAAGCAATCTGCCAAAGTCCACATTTGGGTGGTTGCCAGAATAAATTGACATAAAATTATTCTGCCTCTTTGGCTTTTTTCTTGTTGTCTGGAGATGTTCCTCTTGCTTCCTAACATTTAAATCTCACCTATGGCAGGATTTCCACCCCCTCACACCATCCCCCCACCCCCCAACCCCAAAAAAAAAAGTAATACAGACTTGGAAATGTTTAATAGAGAATCCAGTCTTTATTTAATAGATCATGAAAATATTCTTAAATGCTTTCAGGAGGGTAGCAAAACTGAAGCTAAACCATATGTAGCTAGGGTGTTGCTCAGGGCTTTGTCATGCTATTGGAAATAAGACATTATTGCAGAAAAGACAGGCTCTGGAAGTTGGACTAGAGATGTTGGAGGCGTTAGGCGCCCTCTTGTGCTGTTTCTGTGGGAGCAGCATAAGGTGAGCAGCTTCCTGGGAGCAGAGGCTGAGCCAAGCTTCAGCCTTGGCTTTAGTTTAGTTTGGGGGGTAACTGGTGTGTGCTTTGGCACCTAATCATGATCCAGTGTGGTTCTGATGTGCAGGAGTTACTTGTTGATGGGTCTGCAAACTTCACTCTAGCTATACAGTGTGGCCATTCAAAATGAAGCTTTGAACAGAAAAGAGACTTCTATCTTCCAAAAGACAGAAAAATAAAATTTTCAGAGTCACACAAAAGTAGCAATGTCTAAGTACTAAATTTCTCTGATGGGCCAGATTTTAAGGTGAATTTTGAACTTCACTGACTGTTAATAATATGATGCAAGTTTAGATATTTTTTTGTTTGTGCTGTATATTTTGTAATCATTCACCTCTTTGGGCTGTAATAGTATCAGGAAAATGTGCTGCATCTCCTTGGAAGTCAGATTCAAAGGATACAAATATCATCATTTTTCTGGCCTGATGCAAAGTCTCAAACTTACTGGTACCTCCGGGATGCAAACACAACTAAGCATAACATGTGCCTTGCCAGCACTTTTCTGGCTCTTTGGAGATTAACGATGTCGCTTATTTCAGGCTTATTGACCCAGAGCAGTTTTAGAGTAGTGTACCTGTCATTCTGTGACAGCATTTATAGCAAAATAGTAGTTTCTGTCAGGTTTCTCTCTGCATGAAAGCTCCTGAGGATTATGACCATTTCACAGAGCAGCAGCTAGAATATAAAAGGAGAACGATTTTGCTGGGCCTGGCTGAAGTCCACCTATCTGATACTGATCCTGTCTGCAGCAGATACTGTAAGCAGGTGCCTTGATAAAAGCCTAAGAGAACAGGTATAAATGCTTCTTCCTGGACTGCTGTCCCAGCTTCCAACAGTTTTCATGTCCTGAGCTCAATGTGGAGTTTGTGCATTTAGCAAGCCTTGATAGATTTAATTACCAGGATTTTTCCACTGAGCTAATACTGAACTTTTGCTTTGACAGCAACCTTGTTGCACTGATGAACTTCATCCATTGTGAGCACTGACCATCTTGTCTCCTGTCTCCTGTTTTTAGCAATTATTTGCCTCAGAAGGACCATCTCATGACCATACCTGATGCTGTGTGAAAAATAATGCAGACTGACATTTCAGAATCTGTGGAGTACTACTGGGGGGGGGTGGTGGGGAAATACCCTTCATTTGCCCACTGAAGTCTTTGTGCTTATAGTTTGTCTCCATGAAGAGGATGGGGAAAGTCTTCAGACAGATTAAGAAAGAAAAAGTTTTTCTAAGTACAGTTTTTCTGGGTATTTTGCGAAGTACTGTGTGAAGCCCTTCAAAAGGCACAGGACTTCACTTGTGTGGTTTGCATAGCTAAATAGCTAATATAAATGAATTCAGAGACAAATCTCCCAAGGAAAATCAGCCATTCCTGGGAGCAGAATGTTGTAATTAATAATTTGAGCAAAGTGTGTGGTCGTTGTCTTCTGTTAACCCTAAATACCTTAAAATATCAACAAAAGGCTCTTTGTGGCTGCACAGCTTTATATCAGTGTTTAAAAATTCTACAGTTCCAGGTCTGATGTAGCTGCTGGGGAAAGATCATTCACAGATCTAATTCTAAATTGCCCGATTAAATGAAGCAAAATATGAGAAAGGGGGAAAAAATGCTCAAACAAATCCAGCAACTTGGGAGTAAGTCACCTTTGTAGTTTTTCTAAGCATCTGAATTACTTCTCAATGAATAATGGAGTAACAATTTGCAGAAGACTGTCAGCTATACTGTAATGCTTTGATAAAACAAAGAACTGCTTGTATTAGCATAGGCCTGATAAGTCTGTGGATTCAAATGTGTGCACTAAGCATGTACAAGAACTGACATTGCTGAAGTACAAGAGCAGCACTTTGTAAAAGACTGAATCCAAATTGCTGCTTCACATCCTGTTCTCCTACTGTTTCACAAGAGGTGTGTGATATATGCTTTCCCCTAAAATACACAATTATATAGGAGACAAGATGGTCATTGCTCACAATGGAACAAGTTCATCAGTGCAACAAGGATGCTGTGAATTCAAAAGTTTAGTATTACACAATTTATGACATAACTGAAAAGTAGCATCTTGCATTTACAGGAAGAAGGCAGGGGGCAGGCAACAGTGTGTGTAGCAGAGCTGCTGGCTTGCAGCAATCCTTATTCAGTATTGCAGCAGTTAACTCCTACCTTTAAAAAATGAATTGTTTAATTCCACTTTCCTAGATGTGTCCAGGAGCCAACTCTGAGCTCTGACTGTTGCCACATTCTGTCTTTGCATGTGAGATTATATTTCCAGATAAGCATGAATAGAGTTCAAATGAATCTATCAATAATCAGTGGAAAGGATGTCATAATGCAAAGTCTGATACTGTACAAAAATATACAAGTCCTTCAAAATGTGTTTGGAAAGGAACTGCTTTATTCTTATCATAGCTGCAGGTCTGGCAGCAACAGCTCATGAAGAGGTGTGGGAATTAGCTGAACAGACTCCCTGCTGGCAAGGAGAGCTAGGAGGCTGTATGCTACTGATAGGAGACTCCTCATTTTTAAGTCCCTTTGAGTAAAGGAAAGTAAATGATTTTTCTTTGCTGATGAAACACATTGTGAGGTAAAGCCACAATCAAGAAGAAAAAAATAAGTGTTGAATGGAAATAAAATCTCTAAACTCAAGGTATGTAAGATTCTCATTTCTTTTAGGTTATCATAATCTCTTAGATTCAGCACAATGAATTCAGCTAAAAGAAGATGTATGAAGAAGGTAAGGAAAGGAAGAGATGGCTGAAAATGAATCACATTTTTAATTGCTCCATTGCTAATTCTCTGATTTGGATCTGCTTATAATTAAGCTAAACTATTTTCAATGGAATTTTTCTTTGAAGTATTTGCAGCAAAGCAGAGTATGTGTGGTACTGTGCCGAGTCTAAGGAAAGGGCAAACAGGAATACACCCTTGTCCTGTGAATGCCACAGTCTCTCTAAGGGCTCCCATGACTATTAAGCAGGCACTTTTCCCAAATTCTACATTCTTACAGCATCATTTATAGGGAACTTAAAAAGCACTCTGTAATGATGCCCTCTGGTGACTCCAAGAATTTTTACACTATAATGAAATGAAAAACAAGATGGAATTTGGCCTGCTAAGTACTCTGGCAAGTTGGACTATTCATTAAAGATTAATGAGCAAATCGGAGCTCCTAGAGCTCAATCAGGCAACATATATAAGCCATACATATGCAGAGGTCCCAGACTACCTCCAAGTGTTGTAGGAGCAGAGCTGTAATGTGTAATACAGTCTCTCACCCAGCCATGCAAGTAATCCCTTGCACATGAACGATAAAAACCTGCCTTGGCACTGCAAACTGATTATTTATTTTCTAGTGCTTAGGGAAAAGAAAAGGTGAACTAAAAAAACCTCTTGAGCCTTTCTTGAGGCAGAGTATGTAGAGGATGTTAATTGATTATATGAAATGTTAGAAATTAACCAGCTGTGCAAAGGAATGTCTCTTGTATATTCTACACTTAGTGTGGGTGCCACGCAGTCTCTGGAAAGCAGATTTCTTCCATGCACTGTTTCCTCTCCTGCATATTGCTTTTTATATGCACAATCTGTCTGCAGCATCTAATGTCTCTACATTTACTGCCCATCATTTCCCCACCATGCAGGCACACATGACTTCTGTTGTATTGACTCTGGAGCTCGTGTGGTTCTTCCTCTGTTCTGGTTGAAAAGGACTCTCTTTATTTGCAGGGTTGTGTTATTTTACAGCCAGATCTGTGGTTGTATAGTGTCTGCAGACTAGTGCAGATGGAAGGAAACAAGTAATTGTGGCCGGGAATAATGGAGTAGGTGTGGGCATCCCCTTCACTATTGCTTCTGTTTTAACATGACTATGAAGCTGTGTCCTGATCCATATGGATGCAACACTGGCAAGGTAATGAGATTACTGAACTCTAGGGCAGTTAGCCCAACAGAAAGCCATCCACTAACAGATACAAGCAAAATAATGAATAGGGGAGAAACAAACAAACAAACAAAAAAACCTAAACAAAAAAATCAAAACAACAAAAAAATCCCCCAAATTCCCTACCCAAAACAGTGTTAATAACTTTGTATGATGTATGAAGTATTAACCAATTACTTCATCTTTATTAACTGAATTGTCAAATGAGGCTTATACTCCCAATAACTGTATCAGGCTAAGTAGATCCTCTGCTTTTAAGCCCCCTTTCCCCATGCCATGCTTGGGAGAGGATGCATCTCTTCCCATTCATGTCCTTTGCAAAACAGCCCCTTAGGCACTGTGTAGATCAACTGGGTTTTATGCATGTTTTCTCTAAGAAAAACTAAAGGAGTAAACAAAATATTTGTTCTGACAAGATGCCTACTTTGATCATAAATTTTAAGATCAAGAGGTGCAAGTATGATTTTATTCTTCCCAAACAGTATAATCTGTAGCATCTTCTTCACTAACTTCTTCATTAAGTCAGTAATTTTCCTTTCAACTGCAGTTTGTATTTTAGGAAAATACCTTATCTTGATTTTACAGGCCATTTAATATCTGTAGAGGAGTTTGTGATATCATTTTTAGGTCTGATAATGCATCAGGGAAGGGCTGGTTTTCTGTACTAGCAGTGTTTTGGTGTACATGTCTTGCACTCACACAGTGCTTTCTCCTGGCCTGAACAATTACCCAGGTTCTTTGAGGAGGAGAATAGACCCTTTGATAAATTCATACATCTTTAGTGCAGTATCTGTGAAAGTAGCACATCAAAATTAGTACTTTTCTTAGTGGCCATGCCCAGCCTTTCACTTCTAGCTAAGCTGATGCTTCAAAGAGCCCTTGCTTCCTTCATCATCAAAATTGAAGTTGCTTACTCTCTCTCCTGGCCTGCTGATTCTTTCACACAGGCTCATGTAGCTCCACTAGTTGTCTTCAAGCTCCTCTTTCTATTGCAAATTTCCACATGGTGTACTTGAGCCGTGATTTTTGCTGTATCCACCTTCATAAAGGAACTTCATTGCTCTTCAGTTTAGCCTCAGTGAAGCTGTCAGGCTCACTGCCCTCTCTTCATCAGAGGGAGACTGATCAAAGGTACATGTGATGTCTTGTGCTTTCCACAGTCTGACAGCCTTTGAGATCATTAAAAGAGCAGTAGGAGGAGACATGGGTTTTGTCATGGTGTTATGACTGACTGGTTGTAGAACATTGTCCATTTGTACACATGTTTTCAGCTGTACAGTAGATCTGTTATACAATCTGCTATCACAACACGAGGAATGTGTAGAACAGAGCTGATTTGACTACATGCCCATTAAGTGGTCTGCTTTTATTTTTCCAGTCCTTTCCATCCATGAGTTATTCTGGTTTAGCAGCTGGAGTAAGACCTAGAAAGGAACATGTATTCTACAAGGATTTGGGGGACAGTGCTGAAGCTCATAAGCATTTGGATGTAAATGTGCTTGTGTGTTTCTTCTTATCCTATGCAGGGAGAACTCTAAGGCAGCATTTTCAAGATTAGTATAGGGTTTGCTGGTGTATAGATATCTCCTTAGGGGAGGCTGCTAAAGGCAGTTGTGATTCAGATAATTTGCCCTCTTACCTGTCAGTGTTTAAGTCTCCCCTCTCTGTTGTTACTTGCCTGCTCTCCCAGTGGCTTGTGTTTTTATACTTGCACATAGTAGTGTTGGTTCAGTTTTCACACAGACTTTCACCGCACTGAGATTGTTTCTTACACAGGTGAAAGAGCTGCTCCTACAGATCATCATCCTGGGTAGGAGTGGCAGCAACTTAGGACAGGACATGAAACTTGTCAGTTAGCTGAAGTTGCTGTGCAAATCAGGTCACCGTACTCCACTTCTCTCTGTGCTTTGTTATGGTAGGTTTAGGAGTTTTGAAAGAGAGGTATTGGCTACAAGAGAAGGGTTGTAGAAATACAGAGATCCATGCAGAGCTACAGAGCAGTTTCACACCTGAGGTATGTGGAGAATTATCCTTCGATGTCATCGATGAGAGGGAGTCTCCAGTCAGACAATTCCTCCAGTGGCATGTTAAGGCAAGTGACTCAGCTCTGCAGTGGAGAAGAATGTCCTTAGTGAAGCTTTCCCAGGAGTACCTTCACCTGGAGGTTTCTTGCTCAGGAATTAATTTGCTTGTGAAAACTCATCAGTCTACAGAGCCTGGGGTGACAGAGTTGTGGGCAGATTGCTCTCATGGGGATGAGGATGCACAGCTGTAAGCAAGCCTAATTAAGGCCTCTGACAAACTTCCCAGCATAACTGCACCAGTAATTGTCAGGATCTATGAAGTAAATAAAGGTTAGTGTTCTCTCAGTCCTGACAGTTGCAGAAGTTTATAATCATCCTATTTTATCAGGAATGAAATACATTGAGGCCTGTTAAAGCAGGCAGCAGTTGCTATTCACTGGTGATTTGTTAACAAATAAAAGCTTTCAGAAATAACAGAAGATGAGTCTGGCAGCAGTCAACTGACCTGTGATTTTAAGATTGGGGAAATGATTAGAAAAAGGAAGCAGAGTGTAGCAGAACTCACATCTTGGTAATTCCCATGAGCTTATCTGGATCTTGACTGCCATCACGAGTATCTGAGTCTCTTGAACTATACAGGTTTCTACTGCAAGTCACCCTTCTGGGAAAAAGAAAAGACAGTAATGTTTCTGACAGAATAGTTTTGTGAGTGGCTTTTTCCTTTCCAAGATGTCAGCCTTATAAATAGCTACTTAAATACTTACTTTATAGACATTATATCCTAGCCTTTTTTTAATTAAAAGTGATTTGCTTGAGGATGATCATTGCAGGGAGTGGCCCAGTTATGAACATACTTGGGCCAAATCTTCTGTAACTCCTGTAAACAAGTTTTGCTTGATTCTGGCAGCACAAACCAGTTTTAAACCTGGTTTGAAATGGCTAGCATTTGTGGAAGTCCACTGCATATAGCAATGGACTGGAAAAAAAAGTGCCATCCCAACAGGTACCTGCTATCAAGAAGGCCAGTTGGCAACCATGATGTAGGAGAAACAGTCTGGAGTCAACACCAGAAAGCTGACTTTTCATGTGGGACAGGAAACTGTTGAATGTGTGGAGTATCTGGTTTATTTGCTGTCAGCTTTTCAATCTCCTAAAGAAGATAAGTACAGTGACACATGGAGTTTGTGAGTGCCTGTGCTGGCATTGTGAACACTCTTCTGCATAGGAGAGGGTGATAAAGCAGAATAATTAAAGCATCCCATTGTGCAGCCAGATGTGCAAGTTCATGTCTTCATTTGCTAGCTCGTCACCAGTGAAGGTGAAAGAGGTCTTCTGGGATCAGTTAAGTCCAAGGAAGCCAGGTGGTATATTAACCTCTTTCCTCCAGGACAGGGTTAACTGCAGAAATGGAAGTGCTCTGGCCTTGTTCACCTCCTAGATTACTCCAATCTAGCAAACATTTGAACTTTTCAGCCTGGATTCATTCAAGCTCTTAAGCTGGTATAAAAAAATGCATCTTTTGCCATGTACCCTTAGGATGCTGTTTGACTTCCAGGATCATCTGTCTTACAGTAATACTTTCAACATGTGCTTCAGAGTGAGGCACAAACCCAAAGGGATTCACTGGTTGTGTGACTTCAAAGGCACATTCTTCTTTCCTGGCTCTGTCATATATACCTTGGGGAATATTTGATTGATGCATATGGTAAGATATCAGCATGCATTGATTAAGTGCATTCAAAAAAGGGTGTTCAATTGCTATTGCATAAGAAAAAAAATCAGCTTGTCCTTTTGAAACACCCTGGCATGGTTGGATTCAAGAATTATTTACTAGGGAGACTTTAAAGTAGGATAAAAGTAAGAAATCCTATGAGAAAAATTTCTGTTTCTTACATTTTCTCCACCCCTCCCTCACCCTGAACTGTTCAATATGGTTAGAAGGAAAATCCTTTCCAAACCCTTTCAATCTAAAATACCATCAGACGGAGCAAAAGGAAAGCTGAACTTGCCCCAGAAGCATTCCCACCCTGAAATGTTAGATACTCCAGCCCCAGAGCTTGGTATACAGGGAAACTGTGAGTAGCAAGATGCCCATGCTGTTTGTGGAGCAGGGATCACAGAGTGTCTCATGCCTTGGACACTTCAGGGAACAATTTGGCAGAGCAGAAGTCATCCTTCGGTTTGACGACATGGTGACTCTGGTTCTCTGTCCCTCCTTGCTGGTTTCCTTGCCATGGGACACAATACTTGTGGCTGGATTAAAGCCGTTCCCTACAAAGAGCACTGAAGACAGAACACTCACGGGGCAGGGTGGTGGTGGCCTTTAAAGCCCAGCACTGATCGGATTTACAGCATGACTCGGCGAGCAGTTGCATGTGGGTGATGGCCTCTCCCATCACTGGGGTGGTAAGGGTGCACTTGTGCACTGTGCTGAACAAGGTCCTTACTTTAAGCCTGTAGGTATGTTCTAGAAGGCTCTGCTCCAGCTTCAACTCCATCAAATCATGATCCTGGGAAATAAAACATGTAGTGTCCCTGTGCTTCCGAGCAGCTGAGGAGGCTTAGGGAAGGTTCAGATGTAGGTAATGATTTGCTGTCTGAGCTCCACCAAAACCGCTCAGTACTGTCACCTCTTTTATTGAACAGCACTGTCCCAACACTGCATTCAGTAACAGGACTTTGAAGAGAGTTTAAATTCAACAAACATGGACGTACAAGCTACTAAGCAGCTATAACTTTTTCTTACCATACTGGACAGGAGAGGAGATGGAAAGCATTTCAGGTACTGCAAGATTAGGTGAGATAGAACTACTTCAAGTTTTGTAACACAAGTCTGGATTTCTAACTGCTTGCTAAAAAAGAAAGAAAAAATAGTTAGGGTCTTTCTCAAACTCTAGTCAACTATGAGTACCAATCAATTACCTAAAAACTTATTTTTCTATGACATTTATAGTTACAAAGAAAATGAGAGAAACTGCATGCCGACATTTATTATAATTTCATTAGTATCCAAGTAGATCTAATTTATGTGGAGGTTCTGTTTCCAAGATGAGGATCAAATGAATCTCATCTGACAGACAATTGAGTTATAAAGGCTTCACATGAGAACTGTTCTCCAACAGAATTTAAACAAGGCATATTGATTAATAAGGTCAGACATACAATAGGGAGCTAAGTTATGGCAGGACTCATCAACCAGCAACACATGCTAGATCTTCTAAAGTGGTGCAAGTTAGCATGCAGTAAAGCAAAAGTTTTAAATTAACCCTAGAATTTTACCCTCTGGGCAGTAGAACTAGAAGTTAGAAGAAATAAGTTTATAAACTGTAGAAGTAATAGGATTCCGTGTGACAAATTGTAAAGACTTTAATTTCTCCCAAAGACTCACAGATTTTTACAGTGTTAAATATCACTGTAATTATTAAATCTTACATGAAAACCCCAAGGAAACAAACTGTAGCATTAATATAACATCTGAGACTTAAAATTTATGTTCTGGGAACTGACTGAAACCGCACAAGCAGAAGATTCATGTAGCAAAATGTTGAAAGGGCATCCCTGCTAAATGCCTTGTGGAAAGTGCTAAGCAAACTGGAATAGTTCCAAAATATGTAGGTGGGATTGCTCTTCACAACACTGGGATTTACTCCATTATTGTCCAAGTGACTCAGCTGAAATTACCCACAATCTACTAGACATACTTTGTTGTCAATACATTTTGCCCTGGCCTTTCCTCTCTGTGGCTCCATGGCCTTAATTCACCTAAATTTCTAAAATGGTGGCGCCAAGTTTTCCTGATAACACCACTGCACTTTCCATATCCAAATATTCTGTAGACTCATCTGCATTTTCAGGACAGTGCATCATTGCTTTGTATCAACACTTTCTTTGTTAATCTACTGCCAAGAGAAAGATACTGCCTTCTCTGCTTTTGGACTGAGCTCCTCTTCTGTGACATTGCCAGTTGTTAAATGACCTTGAAACTGATTCCCAAACTCAGAAAAGCACTTATTTGAAGCCATGATGCTTAATTAAACAGTCAATCCATGAATCCTGTTTGCTTTTACTGTGGCAAAGCAAATAGGCCTTTTGTCATTCAAAGATGGATTGGGCTAGATCAGCTTTGTGCAGATAAAACCACAAGGTTTCCACTTCTGTATCTCACATCTGTATCTAGCAGGATGATATCCCCTGATGTTGTAGCCCACCACTCTGGCAGAAAACAGCCTGTTCTTCCTGCCTTTTTATCCAGAATACTGTTTAATTTAAATATTGGATCAAGATTTGGTCAATTCACAGTCAATTCACAGCAGTTCATGTAATCTCAAATGGAGATTAAAATCCGGCCCAATGCCTGGATTGCAGTATTTTGTTTTTAGGGCAGCCAGTGCAAGCTGCTTCAGTTTCTTTAAGAAGCTCCTTGGAGAACAAGTATGAAATATTCTTGAATTCTACCTCTGAGCATTTCAGGGATGGGACTCTGAAGCAGAGTGGTTTATACCTCTAGCAATTTTTCAATCCTGTCAAAAAAATGTCAAACATCCTCATTACCCTCTTAACTGTCCAGTGGTGTTTTGGAACCTAACTCTCAACAATACCTATTGACAGGGATTTTTTAGCTTGGCTTAAGGTGTTACCTTCCTCTGCTCTTACAAATCTGCCATTTGTAATTGTCTTGCTTTCAATTTCACTGTGCTTCCCTTATTCACCTGTATACCAAGATACACATTGGAGCTCCTAAGCACTTTTCATCTTCTGGTTCTAGTATTTTGCTCAAATTAGATGCCTGTGCAGTAAATGTTCCCCTCCATCTCTCCTGGCTCCCCAGGGAAGGAAGCCTAGGTGGGTTGGCTACCAGGAGATGCTTTGGCCAGGTACCATGCAGTCAGAGCATCCACTTCCCCGAAGTCTAGGTGCAGCTCTGGTGCTTTTAGTATTCTGTTTGGGTAAAATTCTCTGTATGATATTTAACTTTAACATAAAATTCCCTATATTTATCTCTGTTTTAATAAATAATTAATTTTCATATAAATACCTTACTATGCTCTTTAAGATGAAGCAAAACATACCATTGCTCTCTATTAAGTCTTAAGCACATTGGATATCCCAATGCCAAAACAGCTGCTCTTTTATTTTGGATGAAGGCCACAGATCCTAAAAACTGTGTAAGCACCCAATTCCTTTAAAAAATTTAGTCATAAAAGTAGATCCTAGAAACTGTGTAAGCTCCTAATTCCTTTAAAAAATTTAGTTACAAAATAGATTCTAAAGTACTTGACCACTTTTAGAAATGCAGGCAAAACGAAGTGTACTGAAACTTGCTTCTTTGGTTGTGAACTTGCAGGACAAAACAAGATAATCTCTGTGTCTCACAAGGGTTCCTGTTACCAGCCAGGATAAGGAAGAGGCCCTTCCTGGAGCTGGCAGCCAGGAAGAGACAGGACCTAACAGCTAACAGGGAAAGAAATCTATGAACTGAACTCCACTAGTGCTAGTAAGCCAAATTGTAGGGACTATGGAGATGATGGGAGACTGCAGGAAGAAAACAGGTGGCTGAATTTTGAGGTATATAAAGAAATTTAAAAAATAATTTGTATTTTATAGGATATTGACTGGCACAAAAGAACTATTGCACCCCAGGCTAACACTTTTCAAACGACTCTACTGAAAACATGTCGTAACCAGACCAGAACACAACTACAAATAACAGGAAATCTACCTACACCATACCAAGAGAGTAAGTCAGTGTTAGTAATTTGGTGCTTTTCTTAATAATTGGGGGTTTTGCCCAAATACTACTGAAAATCACTTTTCTCCTCCCTCTGTGGTACCAGAGGGTATTTGATGTGTATATATATATGTGTATTTTTTTTCTCAGATTTCATGCCATCACTTTGCCTGCCCACAACATTTATCAAACTTCTTACCATCCTTATTAAAAATTAAACTTGTTTATTAAAATAAATCCCCTCAGAAGTTTTCCAGCAAAGTATCTCAGCCCTTTGCAAAGCACAATTAGCACATGGGACAGAAAGCTCTGTGGAGAAAAGGGAGAACTTTTGCTGTTTTGTTGACATTAATTCCCTTCATCTTCACACCTGTGTAATCACTAGTATGCAGAAAGGATGTTTAATACTGATCTAGCAGCATCTTCTTAGTATTAAAGTATGCTGTACACAAAACAGTGAAGAGAGCCCTTCTTACATTCTTTGACTGTTTTTTTATTTTCAGGTTTCTAAAGCACTTCTTTTGAGATTTATAATAACTGATTAAATATCAGTATATTTAATAATGAAACCAATTGTTACACTTAAGTATTTTAGTTTCTTAGCATTCATTAGTGCTTTGAAAGTCTGTACTACCATTTGAAACAAACTAGGAATTGTTCATTTAGAGGATTTTGCTAGAAGATCCATTGACCAACACTTGTAACTTACTTGAAATGATTTATCATGCCTCGATTACAAGCAGTCTTCACTAATGGGTAACAGCTTTCTGTGGCATTGATACTCCCTCTTCTGCAAATGAAGTCACATGTGCAGGGAGCTGCTTACGGGATGGAGCAGAGCCCAGGGGAACACAGGGCACCACAGGCTATTCTTGGATCTATTGTGGCAGGTCTGCACGCCAAGGGACTGGTTTCTGGAGAACCCAAAAAAGTGTAAGTTAATAACATGTTTTATAGGTCAGCTGCAAGCCTCTTTTGTCCCAGATGTGGAGAGCACCAGGTGGGCTGTTTTATTTGTAAAGCAGTATCTTATGGGGAAGGCAAGTTTGGTCATTCTGATTTATTAAATTGGATTTTTTTAAGACCAAGGTTGACCTGAGAAATCCACAAAGAACATACATCCATAGAAACGCCTTCTCTTTGTGAAGAACAGTCAGCTAAGAGGGTCACTGAATTCAGGATCAAACCTCATATCCCTAGGTGTCATGATCCAGTAGGGAGGTAAAGTTGGTTGAGAAAAATGTCCTGCATCAAACTAAGTACCATCAGGGAGCTTTTTGTGTGGCATGGAGCTAAACCATCTATACCAGTACAGTGGTTCCTAGCCTGCTTTTGGCCTGAGGCAAAGATGGTCACCCAGATGAGGCTGAGCTAAGTTTTGGGAATTAGGATATGCCAGGTGCCCCTTCCAGTGGGTAAGCTGGGTGAAGCCATGCTGCTTTAGAGGTGAGACTTCAATAATAAGAGTATGGGCCATTCTCTGCCAGAGAATGGCTTCAGACAAATTTCATTTTCTTTAGTAAGTTAATTTTAATTTATATACATGTGGAGTATGGGTGGAACTATGGAGTGTGGGTGAAACATTAGAGGGACAGGCATTGCAGCTGCTTTGGCTTTTCTCCTGCCCCAGGGGATTCAGATCTCCTTGATGTTCATGGATTCTCTGCTGCTGAACAGCTCCAAATTTCGAGTAGTTTGGTAGCAAAGAGAGGTGTGAGGAAGCAGGGTGGCCATTGCAGGAGTGGTATCAATACCCAAATACGTAAGTATTACCCTGTGCTCTTCGTTTCCTGCCAGAGGCCTCAGCTACAGATCAGCTTCTGGGAGGGAAGGGAGACCTTTCCAAAAGGAGTAGGACCTTATGTGGAGACTTGCTGTCCTGTGTCTGTGCTGCTGGGGACAAGCTATGGACCATATGTCAATCACTGAGGAAGGTCTCTCATGAGGCATATTTTAGCATTATTCGCTGTGATGATCCCATCACTCCTGACCCACACAGGTTGGCAGGATGGGAATGGCTGCATATGTGCACAAAAGCACATGAACTGTTTGCCAGGTACAAAACCCCATCTACCTCCCACTGCTGTACCTTTGCAGTGGCCATTTTGAGTCAGGACTAAGAAATCTGCAGAGCACCAGCATCCCTTGTGTAAACAAACAGGCTTGCAGGCAGGCAGTGGGGCCCTATCAGAAAACAAGATAGTTGGGATGATAAAGTACCAGTATAGTCTTGAAGGAGCTGGGTTTGCTAAGAATGTAAAGCTTCATTAAGGAGTTTTGTGGGTTAAAACATGTTTGAGCTGGTAAAAGTAAATAAGGGGTTGGCCCTGATGCCCAGGCAAACACCCAAAATGGCTGCACTCCCAAGGCAAAATCTTTGAGCTGAGAGAGTTCCTGCAGGGTGAAACTGCTGAGCAGAAATTGCTAAAATGCTTTAATTAAACCACAGCGAGGAGGAGAAGACAGATATTTCTCAGGAAGGAGAGCATCTTGTGGTGTTTCCTCATGGGACTCAACTGCAATGGATCAGAGAGAAGTCATTGCTTCAGACAGGAGCTCTGGCCCAAATGTCAGCCCTTGGCATCTTCCTGCAAAGAAGAATAAGGATGCAGAGCTGTTACAAACAAACCTACACAGAGAAATGGGGTTGGGGGGCTGGTACTGCCCCCTCACTGTGGCAGCTCTCACTCCTGCCATGGCAGGAGCTGGGTGGAGGAATGTCCCCAGCATGTCCAGACCTTGCTCTCTTCATTATTTTTTACATGCTTAATTTCTTTGGAAGTGTTTAATTGATTTGAAGTGCACATCAAGGTGGCATAAAGAGCAAACAGGTTTTCCACAGAAATCCTGTGAATTGTTGCTCAGCCATTTACTGTTGCAGGCAAAAGAGGCACCAGGAGATGCAAGAAGGAAATCTTCAAAGTTAATTATTTACTGGTTTATAGACCTTCACCTGCTTCAGCCTGGCAGGTTTGATAAAGACGCCTGGAGCTTCAGCAGAAGCAATTTTTTTTAGCGTGACTTCTATGAGATATTAGTGAGTAATTGTGCCTTTGTTTATTTCCTGTAAAGCGACAGACTACTAGAAAGAGTTTGTTTGCTGTTTGTATATTATTTGTGTCAGGGTGGATGAATTCACCAGGAGAATGGCAAGTAGGAGCGAGAACACTACAAAGACTTTCAGATAGTTCAAGGACATGTACTTCTCCCCATCTTGTTCACTAATACATCTTCTCTTGCTTTTTTCCTTTGGTGCTAATAATGGTGATGATCCTCAGAGCAGGTTTGTGTTGGTATTAGCCCTGAGAAGACCCCAGGAGGGGAACAGGAGTGCCCTGAGTAAATGGATGCTGGCAAAGGGACAAATTACGGGGCAGATTTGTGCATCAGTCCATCAAGTCTAGCAAGAAGATGGAGGTATCCTTGATAATCAGTATTGAAGAAAACAGTGGAAGAAGTAGCAAAGGTTGTATTTCCCTCCATTTGCAAGTAGGCTTCCTTTTCCAGTTTATATCGCTTCCTGCCAGACATGAAATGGAACCCCTTTGTATGCAGGAATAATCCACTTCACCTCAAATCAATTCCTGTCAGCTCTGAAAATGAAACATGAGAACTACTAAAAATAAGCAACAACAGGGCATGAAATAAATAATCCACTGCTTTGTCCAGGGAGAAATACTTTCTGACTTGGTCATCAGCAAGTAATTATCCTTGCAGGAACTGGCTAAGAGGTGGACATATCTAAAGTGCATAGCTGACCTTGTCTTGGAGAAGATAGTGGCCTGGGATACTTTTAAGGCCCTTTTCAGGTATGATTTTAAGAATAATGCTATAGAACTTATTTAGAAAGCCTATCTTTCCATCAGGGAGTGATTTATAATTTGCCTTTCTTTTTTTCTGGAACTCCTGAGCATTTGGACACTTCAGAAGTTCTCAAGGCCAGTATTCAATTGTTACAACTGTTGGAAGCATTGTGAAAGATAAAGACCAATGAACTGAGGATGAATGGGAAATGTACTTTCTAAAATGCTTTAGTCCAAACTAATACTTAAAATCTTACTACTTTTTACTAAAATCTTCACTACTGAGTACCAGTAGAGCCAGGAAAGAAAGTAGAAAGGAAAATTTTGCACACAAAATACTGTTCAGCTTGATGTTGGGAAAAACTGATGTTGGGAATCAGCAAAGCCATCTGAAACAAACAGATTATCCCTTTGTAAGAATACCTAAAGTTCTTTGTAATGAAAAAAAGACACAAAAAATACACTCTTAGGAAATCATGTAAATTAATATGAACCACGAAAGGTGGGATGCAAAGCCTAAGGAACTCCTAAGGAACTTTTGAAGTGATGCAAATCTTCATCAGTGAAACCGAGATTGCCACAAGCAGCACTGACCTTACAGTCAATTTCAACACTTGTATTTAGGACTTTTAATTCCAAGGTTTCTTGAAGGTTGAGCGGACTGAATGGCACAAAAGAAGTCTTGTCTGCCCTCCTTCCCTGTGAGCTGAACCTCAGCTGGGCTAATTCTTTGCAGCTGCCCAGGCAGAGAGCCAGACCCTTCAGGTAGTGGATTATGGACAGAACAAGAGAAGGAGCTCTGGCATTCTCACAAACAGTACACCCTAGGGCAGGGAAAAGCCCAGAAAATACCAAAGTGCCCGGTATTGCTCTCCCACATGGGCTTTGTAACAGCCAGGATAAAGAGCATCCAGCAAAGCAGTAGAATGTAGCAGTGGGACTCCAAAAGCTAGACCATGGGGAAGGGATGTAGGTCAACTGTGCTCTCTTCAATCAGGACACATGGTTTTACATATCTTCATGGGACCTTTGATGCATGTGCACAATAAAATTAATACGGATGTTAAAAACCTCTTCTGCACTATAGTCCTGTAATTCTGTCATCCCTCCATCCTCCCTCCCTCATGCTGACTAAACCCTGTAATCGACTGTTTTGAGTTCTCCTCTCAGTAATTTTTTTTTCTGTTTGAAAATAGTTGATACCCTCCTGATTTAATTGCTTTACTATTATATTTCTCTTCAAATAAATGTCTCTGTTTTAGTCCATCTTTGGCACAGCACCTTCCCTTCCCCTAACAGAAGCTGGCTCATAGACTCAAAGAATGGTTTGGGTTGGAAGGGATCTTAAAGGGCATCTATTTCCAACCCCCCTGCTGTGGTTAGGGACACTTTCCACTAGACCAGGTTGCTTAGAGACCCATCCAGCCTGGCCTTGAACACTTCCAGAGTTGGAGTGTCCACAGCTTCTCTGAGCAACTTGTGCCAGTGTTTCACCACCCAGATTGTAAAAAATTTCTTCCTTGTATCTAGTTTAAATCTACCCTCTTTTAGTTTAAAACCATCACCCCTTTTCGTATCACTAAAAGCAACAGGAACACATATGTGAAGTGTAGAGAATTTAGAAATTATTAAACAAAAAATCATTATCACATTTGCCACAGAACTACTGCTCTGCTGCTGTTTACAGGGATTCAGCTGGGATAATCCCCCAGTCTTTTACTTAGCTTTAATGGCAACAGGACAGTGACAGTGGGTGGGACTAGATGACCTTTAGCAGTCCCTTCCAGCCCAAGCTATTGTGTGTTTCTAATTCAGACGGGGATGCTGGTCAGCGCTGGCCAGACACCCAAACCCAGCCCCAGGGCAGGCAAGCTCCCTGCGTGGATGACTGGGGCTGTTCTTTCCTGCTCGCTTTGCTAGCTGTTGTTCTGCTTAAAAATGTGAGGCCAAAAAGAGAGAGATTGGGAAAGCAAAGTCTGGTTGGAAAATTTCAAGTGTTCTTGCTTATGAAGGATTAACCTTGCCCTTGTCAAGCAAGTGACCGGGAGATTTATATTAGCACCATCAGGACTGCCTGTCACCAGCCAAGGTCTAAGTGTTATTTCTTAAATGAAGTCAAAAGCCTGTCCTGCAGGGAGGGTTGGCAGTCCCCGATGTCCCCCTCAGCAGGCCTGAATGTGCCCATCGGTTGGGCCGGGCTGTGCTGGATTTGGAGATGTCAGTAAGGTATGCAGGCTCTGGCTGAGGGCTGCGGGGTGAAAATGACCTCCCTGGGAACCAGCCTGCCAAAATCTGGCTCTGATAAAACAGCCCAACCCATCCTGTAAAGACTTTTACTGAAAAATCTTGAAATAATCACAGAGGAAATGACAGGAACTCAGGCCTCCCTTCCCGCCCTGGCCAGACACTCCCTGGCTTTTCCCCTGGCGGCCCCTGACACGCCGTGTCCCTGGGGAAGGGCCGGGAGCGGGGAGTGCAGGACGTGCTTCGTGCTCCGCTGCCTGCAGGAGCGTGGAAATGTAGGGTCAAGTTCAGGGATTGCAGCGGCAGGAGAGGGAGGAACAGAGCGATTCCTCTGGCCTTACTGACATTTTGCTTATTTATACCAGCTGCAGATGTTATCTGGAACCTTGAGAGACTTTAGTGTGGCTTTCCTCATTTGCGTTTAAGAGGGCATTCAATTAATGCAAGTGCCACACAGTGAAATACCTGCTTTATGAGGGGGCAGGGCTGAACAGCTTAAAAATACACAGGACTTTGGATTATATTACTTCCTATGGAACAGTTTCCAGTTCTGCTGCCCCAGACCATGTATCTCTTCCCTTAAGGGTGGATGAGATATAAAGAAACCACTCATATTTTTTTTCAGGAAGGTGAGGCCACTGTGTTTGATTTTTTACCTTGTGGTTTGTAACGTGTCAGATCCTGGTGAGAGAGTCTGAATCTGGCTTTGGTTTGGTACCTTTGTAAATTGCTAAACATCACAAGAGGATAATAAGGAATATGCTGTACATGCTCTACCTGCCCTCCATCCTGTCTGACTTCCTTGGATGACCCCAAACATTCTTTTAAGTGCAACATCCCTCTCTTGCACAGCTTTCCTTTAATGCTGAGGGTTTTTTTGGTGTGCATTAATGTATTCCTGTCTCAAAGCAGCTACAGAGGAGCAATGGGTCAGCAGGCTGCAATGTTCATGTGTGTGCATGCACAGTGATCATCTGTCTGCAGGTACAATTCTGGGCTGAGGAAATTATGCTCTTGGGATCTATGTTCCCAACTCCCCAAGATTAACCTGAAAAAAACTCCAACTTTTAATTTGTGGAATTGCACAGACTGGTGGCAACAGGACACAAGCAAGAAACATAAGAAAACAGAGAGAAAAACCACAGGGATGCTGCAATGTTTGCTGCCACCACCACCTTCCCCTTGGTTGGCTTCACAGACTGTCACCCTGTATCCTGGGTGGTGGCAGCAGCCAGCAGGACATTTCCTGTACCTTTGCACAGCTCAAAGGTTTGTAAAGCTCCAGACTCCAGAGAAAGTGTGTGAAGCCTGTTTGGCCTGTATGGAGAAGCTGATGTTGCCTCAAGGCAGGGAAGGAACATAGAAACCACCAAGTGATCCAGCCAGCCATGGGAAGAGTCACAGAAACAAAGAAGTGAGCAGGCTTCGCCCTGGTCTTTGGGCATCTGCAGTCACTCTGAGGCTGCACTCGTGGCTTGTCTGTCGTCTCCTGCAGGGCAGAGCGGGTTGTGTAGGCCACATAAAATGCATATGAGTCCCAGTCCAGTCCAGACTGTAAAACTGGTTTAAATGAAAACAGATTCGGGCTCTTGGACTGCGGGCAGACATCATCTCTGGGATGTCGCAGCTCCCTCTGGGTCTCTGTCGGTGGGTTGTCCTTTAGCTGCTTCGACAGAGCATTGGCCTCCCTCCCATCCCATGACACAACTCCCTGGTTTTGTTCCTTCAATGGGCAACCGGAGAAGTGAGTGACAGCAGCGTGGTGACCTCAGGCAGGGCCGTGACAAGCGGGGTGGGGATGAAAGCTCAGCTGGCACCAGTCCCCGCGGAGTGCCGTCCTGTCTGCCACGTTCTCGGTCGGTGCCTGAGGAAGACGTGAGCCCTCCTCAGCTGTTCCCTGCAGCTGCGGTGCCAGGGATGGCCTCAGATCTGCGTTCAGGTCGGGACAGGCACTGCAGGCACTCGCTAATCCCCTCCAGGAAAGTTCCTACGGCTCATTCCAAACGCGCGGTTGGAACTGGTTAATCCGAGCGGCTGGGCCGGTGCGGCGGCGCTGCCACATGCGCTGCTCTGGGGGAAGGTCGCCTGTCGCCCCGGGGCAGTGACAGAGCCACTGCTGCTGCCATCCCCAGCCCTGACAGCTTCTCGTCCAAAGCCTCTGCAGTTCTGAGCCATTTCCCAGGCAGCTTTTAGTGCTTTTTGTCCCTTCTTAGTTTAAAACAAGACTTCTGTTGCTTCTCTGGTGAGATTAGTGAAGGCTAGAAGGGTATTTATCTTAAATTTTCCCATTACATCTTATTATACACCGGGTCACGAAGTGATTTATCATAAAGAAGCAGATGGTGTGAAAATATGACTGTTCCCAAATTCCACAGCATCCTAGCAGATGCCATTTTAACCTTGACCTGTGTTTTTCTGTAGCCTGGTTTATCTGGCTCAGGAGAAATTTCAGGAAGTTGTGCAGAGCAAAAGGGTGCAGCTTGGTTTTCATTGTTTTCACTGCTCCTGCTTGTATACGGCACAGGAAAACAAGAGGAAAATATCCTTTTGCTGGGACTCAATCCCATGTTCCTTGTGAACCTTGAGTTGAATCAAGCTTTGATAAAATGGAAACTGAAGGAATGCAGAGCACATTGAGGGAAGCATGGTGCTCAGTGCAGTGCATGTGCTTCACATTTGGCCGAAGGTTGTTTGCTTCTCCTGCCTCCTTTAAGTAATTTCCCTAGCATCTATACATATATAACTTGCCGTGGCAAACATCAGCTCTGAATCCACAATTCTATCTTTGCTCAGGAATATTAATCAAAAATTGTTGGGTTTTTTCCCCTTATAAGCCTAATGAAACTTGGAAATACTTCTTTTCCAGTCAAATAATGTTAATTATACTGCATTTGCATAACATATATTACATCAGCTGGAAGCCAGGCTGCTTTGTGAGCTGTCTGGAGAGCTCTGATAAATTAAATCAGGTAAGTCCCTTTCCTTCAGTTTAAGTTGCTTTTCCCAAGTCATGATTCCTCTTCTCCTTCCAAATTCTTTTGTAACTCTTCCCCTCCTTCCCAACTTCTTCTGTGGATGTTAATGCTCTCAGAGGAGTCACTAGATGACCCTGTATACTCATCCTTTTTGCCAGTTTCTAACAATCATGACTTTTTAGATGTAAGTGGCAAACTCCCTTCTGTGAGCCCCATGAGAGGCTCACCAAGTCCTGGCAGGGAGGTGCAGGGAAGAATTAGGGGCAATTCCTCATTGAATAACAGCAGGAAGATTTGATCAATCCTGTCTTTCAAGGCTGTCTGCTGAAAGAGACGTTTACAGGCTGTGATGCACAGTCTCTGTACACATACTACTGCCCTCAGAAATGCCTCCATCAAGGCCAAATACTGCTTTGCTGAAAATCTTCATTCAAAACTTGAAACGGGGCAGCTTGCTATGTACTAACAATGAATGACCCTCCTACTTACACATTTTTGTCATATTTATTTGAGTAGCTTCAAGTTCCAGATGTATGGAAGGCTTTGTTGTCAGATTAAAAACTTCTGTAGTCAAAGTCACCTCTCTTCCCTGTCTCGGGTGCCATTTACAGCTGACTCATCTGTGTCTGACTCACCTGATGCCACAGCAATTGCTTTCAGGACAATCCTGAGAATGGACAGTGAACTACACGTGGGAAATTTGGGACGCTGCAGGCAGAATCATGGGTGGAGGTGGTGTTGTCCTAGGAGGAGCTGCCATTCCTGTAGCTAAATGAGAGATCCTGCTTTATCTTGGGAGCAATGGGAACATCCAGTGCATCCTGCTCTCAGACTTGTCCAGTACAGTCTCTGCATATTGAGTGGTCTTTGTGGTCACACAGAGATGGACTTCCCAGCAAGTGTCCCTCATGTCTGAACATGAGGTGCTTTGGACCACCTGTGCAAGTGCTGAGTGGGTTGTCCAGACTATGCACAGTGTCACCAGTGGGATCAGGATGTACCAGACTCAACTCTGCACACACAGTCATCGTGTAGGGTGCTTGAACAAAACATGTAAATCCACTAGAGGCTTCCCTTTCAGTCCCTAGGCTGGTGCTCCTCAATGCATTTTGGCACTGATAATCATGTGGCCACAGAGTGGGTTGAACCAGCTCAGTGGGGAAGCTGACTGTGCTCATAGACAGACACCAGTACTGATACTGGAGGGGTGATGGGAGCAGGCAGGGGAAGCAGGGCTGCTCTTCTTGACAGCAGCTCATGCTTAGATTGACACAAGCCAGCCATGGCAGCAGATTCTTGGTGATTCATCTGGGTTTTTATCATGTTGGGTAGCCAAGGTAAAAATATGGCTGAGGCTCATGCTTTGATGAAGCTGATGAATACTTGAGACCAGCAGACAAATTTCTGCTTCTGTCTGGTAAAGAGGACATAACTGGGATACTGGGACAATTGGTAGTTCTGATGGAGCTGGCCTGGACACAGGGTGGACTAATCCCTGCCCCAAAAAAGAACCAGGACCACCAAACCATGGGGCTAGACATATGTGGAGACAGAAGTTGTACCTGGTTTGAGTAATGCACCTGCTGACCTCCTAGTTAAACTTTCTGACTAGTCCCAAGAAAAGGATCCTACTGATCTCTCACAGCTGTAGCATACAAGTACATAGTTTTTTCTAGTAGCACATCTGGTCCTTAACTCAGGCAGTGAAGTCCTGGGTTGTGATGCTCAAGCCCTGCTGATTCTCTGTCTCTTCCTTCTGTGATGACCCCAAACCCCAAAACCTTTACAAAACTGTAAAGGACCTTTGACTGGACCTTCCCTTGACTTTGGGGGCTTGGAGGTATCACTGGGCTTCTCACCTAACAACATGGTGTGCAAAATATTAGTCTTGGTCTGGGCTGTACTGGGGCTCTGGCATACTCAGTCTTCATAAATATTTCTCCTCCCTTGTCCTTCTGGAAAGTCATTTCCCTTTACTTCCTGTTGTATTAATAAATCTCTTTGCTTAAAAAGGGACTAACCATCTGGCATCTGGGAGAGAGAAGACAAAGGAAAGACAACAAGTTGAGTGCTGGACTGTGGGTCAAAAGCTTAGTCTGTAAAATCCTAACATGGAAGCATGGTGAAAAAAGGAGGGAACAGGAGTGAGAACTGGGAAAACTGCTTCAGGCTGTTGTTTTCTGGCACAATGCCCAGCAGGCACTGCACCAGGCAGCTCAGACCTGGAGCCTGTTTTCCCTGTTGTGTGCTGCCTGCTTAATTTTCTGGCCTGGGACGACATCTGGCTGGCACATTCTTTTCCACACCCCTGGATGAGTGCTCTTTTTAGCTAGTTACTGCAGTACTTGGCATTAAAATATAGTGAATTAGACTACAAAGTAGCAAAAGATCGGCTGAAAAATAATGAGGCTGAAGATGCAGTCGAGCTTTGAGTACTTTTTGTTTGCCTTTTGGGTTAAAAAAACTTCACAATATGTGATGTCCATAAATTCTTGCATTTCACCATGACTGTGAGTGCTCGGAAGTCACCTTAAGAATAGGGAAAAAAACTACCAAACCAAAACCACAACAAAACCAACAAAATAAAGCCAAACAAACAGAATACATCCATACCTCTTTACTGAGAAGTCCAGGGTAAATTATCTGGGCTTTCAGATTACCACTAGTTATTATAAACTCTCAATTTAAAAAAAACGGGGTAATTACCAATAGAAAATAGAAGGGAGATGGTGGGAAGAGAAAAATCACAGAAATTGGGAA
Source organism: Dicaeum eximium (assembly GCA_013396995.1). NCBI lineage: Eukaryota > Metazoa > Chordata > Aves > Passeriformes > Dicaeidae > Dicaeum > Dicaeum eximium. Next base: position 192,812 of record VWZP01008265.1, on the reverse strand, counting down.
TAAGACTCATTACCTGCAAGAGATTGTTGAAGTCCAGTAAGAAACAGGGGCTGTGATGATGTAACACCACATAGTTATCTCCAGATTTTGAGCATTTTCCCAGTGTCTGGAAAGACTTCTCCCACTAGCAGAGAAGGGTCCGAGATGAACAGAATTCAGAGTCTGGAAACAGACACCACTGACTCTAACACTGGGCTTCTACACCACCCAGCCAGCCTGTGTGCTCCTACATCCACCAAGTTGTACCAGCACAAGGAACTTGGGCTTAACTTCTTTCACTTCCTTCTGGGTTTCAGCAGCACCTTTGCATAACAACATGTTTCAGTTTTCACAACCTGTAGCAAATCTTCCAATCTACCCCCAGCAGTGAAAACAACTTTCACAAACCCCGGTGTTTTTATACAGCATGAAGCAGAGGTACTGTGTGCTGGCAGAGTTGCTCAATGTACTGTCCAGGTTGCAGGCACTGGTCTGGGAGCCACATGTTAGCTCAACCTGATTTTTCTAGCTGGGGAATTCTGGAGGAAACACAGCTACAAATGTGAGGGTTATGCACCAATAATTTCTCTGTTGGTCTATATACCTTTATTACTTCTCAACACAGTAATAGAGCTTTCTGCCTTTACCTCTTACAGGAAGAATGGATAAGCTTAGGTGAAATACATCCCTTCCAACTACTGCAGGAATATAATTCAGTACCAGTGACAAGTTAGCACTATTAATACATTAAATCTGGCCTCTGTGCACATGCCTATGAGTTAAAAACATACTTTAAGAAGATTGGAAGGTACCCTTTAAGAGTGTAGCCACACGCATAGCAGCTGCTCTGATATCATGTGTCAGCATCTCCACGTTGATATTTACTTAATTATTGATGCATTTGTGAGATTAATTAAGCATTGGAGCATCCTGCCCAGAAACACCATGTGTTTTTCACCACTGATGTTTAGGGGACCTGAATGGATACTGCCCTGACCCCATGGAGCAGGAGGTTGCATAGAGACCTTCCAAAGCCCCTCCAGCAGGAGTGTTCCTGCAGTACTGTGACTCCATGCTTCCCAGGCATGGACCTCAGGTTCTGAGATTCTTCCCTGCACTTTCCAATCTATAAAAGTTCAGCTGAGACTCTTCATCCTCTGTAATTCTTGTAAGAAGGAAAACAAAATAAATGCATGCTACTGAAAAACAGTAAAATGTGAAGTGTTTGTGAGTTTTTATGGGTTCTGAATACAGATATATATGTATTTTGCATTTCTACTTTGAAGGCGCCTATAAGGGTAGAAAAGCAGCAAAAAAGAGAAGGAATATATCAGGAATATATAATTATATATAGCATATATATATTGTATTTTTTATTTGGTGAGAGCTGGAGGTGTGATCTCCCTGTGAGAACAGAAGTACAGTCTAGAAATGACTGGGAAATCTGAATATCACCTGCTGTGGTAATTGGGAGAGCAGGCAGAGTTATTATTAAATGTGCTCACATACATGCAATGCCATGTTATTTAATAAATTCATTTTGAAGGCCCATTGTCTAAGACTACCAGGTGCCTCAGTATGAAATACATGAAATGTATGTGTGTGGTGATACTTTCTTATTGCTTTGGGAGCTTCTCTGCCAAAAATCCGGTCCCAACGCTGGTGTTGGCTTTGGACTTCTTCCAGTTTACTTCTCTGGGCTTTGCTATATCCCCAGCCATTTCCTTCCTCAGGCTGTGCCTGTGTATGATGGCCCTGCCTCTGGTTCCTGTTTTCCAGCTCCTTTGGGAGTGGTAAGGGCCTGGGGACATCACTCTGGGAGGCTGCACAGCCTCACCAGGCAGGAAGAGCTCATTGTTTCTGGTATTCCTGTCACAGCCTGGGTCTCACTGCACCCTCACAGCATGCTTTTTCTCATGATCAATGTATTAATGAGTTCTAGAGCCCTGCATTCTTCCTCTGGGATTAGGGGCTTTAGCTGCTCCCAGCCCTCAGCCTGGTAATCCATAATCAGATTTCACCATTTTAGCATTTCTCAGAGCAAATGCTATCTAGGATGACCTAAATCTGATGTTCTGTTCCTTTAGGGACCATCAATTTTCTATGTTCTGTCAGTTCTGAAGATGCTTACAGTCTCCTGTTGCATGATCATAGCTCATCAATTCCACATGTAGTACCATCTCAGAGTCATTATTTCAGTAGCCTCCTTCACCTCTGCTTTTTCAACAAGAGCAATTTGGAGCAATGCTGACCAGTTATGGTTGTCTCCTGGCCCAGGGGTTTCACTTAAACTACCTAGCTTTCCCATTTGTCCTGATGCCTCCTACTTCTGCTGTTCTATCCCTCCTTTCCATGCTCTCAAACAGCACTCAGAGCTTTGACAATTTGCAGCCTGCCTGGTTTATGCTGGAGCTGAGAGTGGGTCTGCAGACAGCACCGAGCTGAGTGGTGCACTTGGCACGTCTGAGGGGTGGGATGTCATGGGCAGGGACACGTCTGAGGGATGAGATGTCATGGGCAGGGACACATCTGAGGGATGGGATGTCATGGGCAGGGACATGGACAAGCCCCAGAGGTGGCCCCATGGCAACCTGATGAATTTCAACAAGGCCAAGTGCAGGGTCCTAGTGACAGGACAAGTGATAATGGTTTGAAAGTGGTACAGATTGCCCAGAGATGCTGTGGATGCCCTATCCCTGGAAGTGTTGAAGGCCAGGTTGGATGGGCTTTCAGCAGCCTGGTCTAATGGAGAGTGTCCCTGCCCATGGCAGAGGATTTGAACAGGATGATCTTTAAGGTCCCTTTGAACCCAAACCATTCTGTGATTCTATGCTTCTTTGAGGGGGTAAATAGAAATTGGTGTCTGTCGTATCTGGGAAAGGCAGAAGCCTGTCCCTAGGAAGTGTTGGGCTCAATAGGTCTGGAAAATGCTTTTAAAATGTTAAGCAAAGTTCTCAATTACAGAGCTAAAACTTATTCTCCTCAGTCTTGAGAAATTCAAACAAAAACTTAGAAGCTCTCAAACTTTATGCAGTGTGAGTTAGTATGGTGGTGGTTTCATCTCTTGGATTTTGCCCTGTTTCTGGGAGGCACGGGGGTAATGCGTGCGCCGGTTTTGTCACCTCGGTGTCTCTGAATGCGAATGCGAAGCTGCCTTTGAGTGAGAACTCCGGAGAGCGACGCCCGCAGAGGCTGGTGCGCCATTAGATGGCAGCACGGGTAAGGATAAGGACAACATCCATCGGGCCTGGGGCTGCTCCAGGAGAGCCTCTCCCTGCTTTCAGCATCCCCAAGGTACCTCGTGGGTGAAGAGTTTTCACATTACTTAAAGCAAAATAAATTTAAACCCGCAAATGAGGATTTTCATATTATATTAAAGCATATAAACTAACAACTACCCCTTCCCTCCCAAACAGTGATGGCATGTATTAAGCCTGAAATTCTTTCAGAATTATTTTATTCCTTATCTTTCTCAAGCATATATGAATTTAGGTATACTGACTAAAACAGCTCATTTCTTGGTGACATGTATTGTAGCTTATCACCTAAAAGCTCTTCTAGAAAACTCTGTCACCAACCATCTCAGCTCATGGCCTCAGGAACATAATATTTTACATTACTTTCAGTTGCCATTTGAGAAACTCAACAAATACAGCAGGCACTTAGTAGACCCTCAGAATATTCCAGTGTCACTTCAAATAATTTCATTTTTTAAATGGAAAAAAATCGAAACAAATCGAGGAGACCTAATTTTCTTTTTCAGACTGAATATCTCACTTATTACTAACTTTGCATTGTGTTATATAAAGGAGAATCTAGGTGCTAGTTGCATACCTGTAAGCCTGACATTTGTGCTGACATCCCAGAGTCTTGCCTGATAGCTTGTGCGAAAGCCATGCTTGAGAGTTGTCAAAGTGATGAAGTTCCTGGTTTTTGCTACAGCAGGGCAAAATTCCTGCCTTCCTGTGCTGGGATCTGACAGGGGAATCCTGAGTCTGTTTAACTGGTAATGTAGCTGATGATCTAGAGCATCTTCTGGTGTTAAACTGTGGAAATACTTTTAAAAATATGTGTTGATGACGTCAAAGAGATTTCATTCTAGCATATAGGATTTTGACAATCTTTATTTCACTTTTCCCCTAATAAATTATTAACAATAATATATAATTTGGCTTATTAATAACCCTAACAGTTATATTAGGCTAATATAAAGCTACCTTGCACTTGACAAAATCAGGAGTAATAATCCATGTTGTTATACCAATTTAAAACTGGTTTGTGGAGGTGAATTCAGCCCCTGCTCCTAGCTTTTGGGAGCATTTTCACATCCAAGCTGTTTTCCCAGGTGACTGAGCTGATGTTCAAACTTGGAGGCTGGTCTCACACAAGTGGTCTCAGAAAGTGCTCTGCAGCAACTTTTGGAGCTGTTTCAAAAGGAGAAGAGCTTTGTAGTGTCTCGTAGGCAAGTAGGGACCACATCTCCTTTTGGGAGTTGATGAGCATAATGTGTTTGCTTAACTCTTTCCCCTGGAGATTTTCCTCTTGCAGAGGCAGTACTTCTCTCGTCACTTTGTGAAGTGGAAAAGCTGTAAGACTGCCCCCCTGTCTCCCCCTCCTCCCCTGGGGTTATGAGACTATCTGGAAGAAAGGAAGGACGTATCACTTTACTTTTTTAAATGCAAAAGACATTTCAGAAGGCAGCGTAAAGTAACACTAAACAAAAATTTGAGAGAGACAGATGGGTAATAGAAAATGTCACATTAGTATCTGATCACTGCAAGCTTTGGCTTTGTGTTCTCAGCACCACAACACATTATTTGATTATTTCAGCACACAAACATTATTTGATCTAAAGGGAAGAGAATGTATTTTTAAACGACATAGTCTACCTTCTGCTGAATTCCAGGCCTTCTATAAAAGACTCTACTCAAATTATTAGTGCAGGCCAGTGAGGATCACAGACCAAGGTGGAATGGCTGCAAGCATGACTAATGTGTGCATGTACTGCCAGCTACTCCAACAGCAGGCACAGCCATTCCCTTCTGTACAGAGCTCCTTGGGAAGGAGGAATGTGTAAATCTCTTGGCTTTAGCACGTGGGTAAAAAAAGTGTTGCTTTCTAACACTGCCTCAGAACCTATTCAGCATATGGCTGTCTTTTCAATGTGTAAACTAGTTAGGACTAATCTGGGGTGGGTTTTTTATTTACTTAAACTGTCTAGCTCTTATTCCATTTAAAATCCTCAGAGAATCAGATGAAACTACTAAAACTTTTAAATGTTTGAAGGAGCTCAGAGTAGCAGTGAAAACAGACAGAAAGCTGCTGGGCCCAGCATTACATTTTCCTCTCTAGAACAGGGAAAGATGGATGGTGTAAGGGAAGTTGATCCATTACTCTGATCAAAATGTGTCAGTGTCTGGGAGTTTGGCCATAATTAGAGCCCAGTCACAATAATTTCGAGATCATCTCTAAATGCAGTCACTGCTGCATCAGCAGCGTGGAGGCAAATCCAGCAACCCTTTGACAAGGAAGTACTTACCTCCTGTTGGTGCAAACTCTGGAATGATGCGACAGCCCCTGATGGCTCCAATGTACCTTCACGTAGGAAATTCGGGGGTGATCAGCTTCTGAGCTTTACTGTGTCATCCAAATCACTTGTTTGGGATTTCCAATCTATTTATAAATAACTGAAATGCGTTGCCTATAGAAATGAACAGCATCCTACAAACTTTGCAGCATTTAACCATAATTAACTTATAAATAATTTACACTCTTCTTTCTCTTACTATAAACCAAGTTTTGTACCAAACACAGTAATTGAGAACTTTATATTGTTGCCCATCCACGGATATGTAGCCAGGTACCAGAGGGTGGAGATGATTTATCAACAAGGTTCTACTGGGAATTTGACCCATGCATACAAATCCCTGCACTCATTAAGGGATCTGATTCTGCTTGGACTTTACATACCTGAGGATCTCTGCAGGTACAGATGTGAAGGAGGTGTCCAGGCTTGTGTTTAGGAGGGCAGTAATCCCAACAACAGCTGCCCTTACCCCAGATGAGCTGGAGAAAAGCACTGTCACACTTTATTTTAGTATGCTACAAAAGTAATTGTTGAACTTTATTAGGTACTTTAATACCAAGCATACTTTGAAGTAACAAAAATTATTGTTATTATTACCTTTACAGAAAATCAGGTATTTCAACAGTTTTCTTTACAGTTTTTTGACTTAAAAAGAAATTACAATTGACAAGTTACAATGGAGTGGGATGGGAAAGTGGTAACATTTAAAAAGATAAGACATACTATTCTTACAGAGTCAACATTTAATGATGTACATCCTGGTACGTCTCTCCTTCTGACTGTGTACAAATTGTACATATTCACTGAGCTGCCCTGACAGAGTTGTGATGTCTTGTGATGGCACTTCTTTTGCAATGTTGGTGTATATTTAGAAAGGGCTTTTACATTACAACATCACCATGATGCTAAACAAAATAATATAATACAGAGGAACCCTGTTTTGGTGATTTCTGTCACAGCAAAAGTGCCATGACTACAATAATGTGGGATAGAGGCAAACTCAAGGAGCAAATGAAGATGGTGATATGAGAGCACATCCAGATAACAAACCCTTTCACAGGCTTTGAGGTGTGAGTGTGGTTGTGAGCCAACAGGAGCAGAGAATGGGGATGGGCTTCACTGAGACACCACTTAACAGGGACTCCTGAATGCATCTGGCCCCTGAGGATGTGCATTTGCCAGCTGACACTGGTTGGACTAACCACAGATTTAAAAACCTCTCTGGTTTTTAAAACCTCTGGTTTACAAACCTCTCTGGGCCCTCTAAGTGGGCCCTTAAATGAGTTTATGCTGCCTCATATGTGAACTACTTGATTTTTACCTTCCATCCCCTTCAGGTCAATAGCAGGTACTGGGAAGATGTTTATGGTGGTTGGCTGATTTGGGTGGGGTTTTGGACCAGCCAGTGCTGGTCCTTTAGAAGTCAGAAGAATTTTCTACATCCAGTTACAAGAGCAGTTTCACATTTAAAAAAGTTTTTTTTTTTTTAAATGCTGCCCAGATTCACACATAAATTTACTTGGCTGACATCCAAGTGAAGTCAGTGCCACATTGGTACCTTGGTAGTTAGATAGAAAAGTTATCTAATTCCCTGTATTTGTTCACTGGCAGTTTGCTTAAAGATAATTTTTCTTTCAAAAGTAAAATAAATTTTTTGAGATTCATGCACTAAATTCTGGAATAATTTGTGTTCTGCAGTCAGTAGTTAAAAAAGCAGTTTTAACTCATGTTTTCCTCACATCTTCAGCATTTTGCATTATTTGGGATCAACACTAGCAGTTAATTATTATTTTAGCCATTTCCCCTGAAAGCCAAAGAATGAAGCAACAGGCTTTAAAAACCCTGAAGGGATGAGCACTGCAGGGTTCATTTTGCATTGGGTTGATCTGTGATACACAGGAGAACCTAGAGGCAGGTGGGGAGCACTGTGCTCATGGCCAGTCCCGAGCCAGGACAGGTGTGTGCCTTGGGGGAGTTGGAGAGGAGCAGAGAGGGGGCCCCTGCCTCCCCCTGTGCTCTGTGCCTGGTGCTTGGCATCCAGGCCTTTCACTGAGGGGTCTTTCTGTGCCTGCTCCTGTTTCACTTCTCAGTGGCCTCTGGAACTGAGAGTGCCCTTTGGGACCTGGGGAGGGAATCACTTCCCCACCAGTGCCCCAGGGCTGTTTGCATCCAGCCCTCACATGGCTATTTGCAACCTGTATTTGCTTACTAGTCTCTGAATTTTTTAATTGAGCTTGAGCTCAAGATTATTGAGTGGTATGGAGTTTAAACTTAAGGCCAGAAGGTCTCATTAGATCACCTTGTCTGATTGGCATTAGCATGGGCCAGAGAGTGTCACTCCACAGTTGTGTGGCAGAACAGGGAAAAGAGACACCCTTGAAGTGAGCAGCAGTGTGTTACATTTAAGGGGTAAATTACTTTCTCCTATTAAAAAAGAAATCAAGGGGTTTTATTTTGTCACTTCAAATACAAACAATTCTATGCATCTTGGGAAATTATAGCATTATGATATTCAGTCAGACATACCTTAGAGTATATATACTTCATAGAACTAGAATATAGGTCAGAAATAGTTTTTGAGTCTTAAGTTTGTTACAGACATATTAATTGGAACACATATGCATTAAAAATTGAGAAGCTTTACAGTTTTAGTCAACTTATTATACAGTGAAGTAAATGAAGTGCAGCAATGTAGCAGTAGAAGTTATGCTTTTTCCACTAGGTGATGGAAACATTCAGAGTCTATAAATGCTAATTTAAGAGAGATGTCCTAACAGCTTCTTGGCTACTGGGATAGGAATAGTCTGAAGTTAACTGCCTCTCTACTGTGAAAGGTTTTAAAGCTTTTTGCTTTCCGTCCGAATAAAAAAAATGACATTTACAAACCTCTTCAATGCATATATATTACATATGTTTTTCTAGCAACAACTACACCCCTTTTAATTTATTCCCCAAATGTGACTTTTCATGCATGTCTTCTGGATGCTGTATTCAGCAACAGTTTCTAATGAGCTGGTGTGTAATCCATGGTTGCATTTCTCTTCTGAAATCACTTCCATGTCTGGCTGATCTATGTTTAGAAGGTGGTGCTTATCCATCAGGCATTTTTGCACTTGTCAGCATTCTTCTCTGTTGGAGGCCCTTTCCCAAGCTTCTTCCCATTTTAATGTTGATGTACAAAAGCTGTTATTCATTTGTTTTGTGCTCATTCTAGTGAGGATTGGCTTAGTAGGACTGTGCAAAACAGAAAAGAGAGAAGCTGCTTTATTGCCAGCAAACATAAAGATGTTCATGCTGTGCTTAGCTTAGAGCAAGCTCTGACCAATATTCTAATGCACTTCATTATATGTATTTCCATTTGTCACAAAAAGAAAAATTTAATCTGTAGACAGGATTTGTCATCTGAAAGTCTCAAAAATAATTTTTCATCAGCTAATCGACATAGGAAGTCAAAATAATGAGATTATTTCATCTGAAGTTTGAGCAATATAAAAATAAAGATACAATACATATGGGGCAAGAATGACATTTAGTAGATGAATACCATGAATTGAGTTAAAATCCTGACATTTCTGTTCAGTATCAATAACTTTCCCTCGAGGACACAATCCACATTTGCAAACATGATAAAATAATACCTTGTGTTAAATTTGAAATAAAGACAGAGGTGTGGGGGTGTTTTCAAATCAAACTCTCCCTTAAGAACTAATTCTCACTGCCCAGTTTCCATGTACTTAAGCAGAGCTGCATACAGGGCGAGGGGACAGGGGCTGCACTGGCACTGGGAGCAGGGTGACAAAGGCTCCCCCTCCTTGCTGCAGGTGACAACCCCTGAGTTGGTGCTTCAGGGGCCACCATTGGAACTGGGGCTCAATGAGGAAATCTATTTGCAAATACTCCCACACAGGCAAAGGTAAAAACCTGGCTGCCCCAGCATTCGGCAGGGAGCAGAAGGCTCTTGCACCAAATGGACTCTGCCAGTTCACCATTAGCTGAGACCAAACCATGAAGTCCTTTGTCAGGCAGCCTCCACTGCCTCCTGTGAAAGGGTCACTGCTCAGGGGGGTCTTACAAAGGGAGAGGATGGCACCGTCATCACAACCCCACCTCCTGTATCCTAACGCAGGGGCCTCTGCGAGGGACTGCTGGAACACAGAGCTAGGGGTAAATCCCTGATTTTGTCACAACAAAAGAAAAAGAATGAATTTCACTGTGAAGTGAAAGCAAACAAAGAATTTCAGGACTAGAAACACTCAAAAATATTACTGGAAGGAGACCGAAATATTTCATTTCCTCCCCCTATATTACAAAGAGCAGCCACCTTTTCCCATTCCCTCAAATTCCCTATGCCCTTGACTCTTGTGGTCACCTTGGCCTGCAGCTAATTCAGCCACAGACCCAGAGAGCGTGGTGCCCCAGGGCAGGATACCCAGACCCTAAAGCCACAAACCAGTGAGCCTGGTGGTGGCAAACCCTTCTGCCATGGACCTTGGATGCCTGCTTCCCCACCACCTTCCAACAAAGTGACATTTTTCAAGCAAAGTTTGTTTTGGAGGAAAATTCCTGGCTTGTTCAGCTGTATCTATAGTCCAGATTTATTTTACAAGACACTTTTAATTGATGTTGCAGAGACTAGAAAATAGCAAATAAGTATGTAAGAAGCATAACGTGAACTAGGGAGGGAACTGGAAAAGAAAAATGGGTCAGTTTTGTTTGGGTTAAAAAACTAATATGAAATATAATGTTCTCTGTGGTAAAAACATTTTTATGATGTGAATATGTAATGGGATGGTAGTTTCCAATTGTAAAAGAAAGCTTGCCATTGATAGCTCCATGAGCTTCCTTTTACCCTTTAAAACAGGTAGCAAAAAAGAAGAATAAAGTGTGGATGAGAAATGAAGATACTTGTGATAAATAAAATCTATTAAAAATGGTCCGAGTCTGGAACTTTGATGTATTTTATAAATGTGCTTACTAATGTTATTAGTGTGGTAATTAGTAATATAGGTAAACAGCACTACCAAATAAAGTGAATGAAAAAGTGCCTGAGCCTCTAATCTGTTTATTTTCTAAGTGAGATAAGGGGGTTTGTGAGCCTCCTAAACAATCCACATTTGGTAAAACTGAAATCCAGAGGAAGATAACTTTGCGTGGTAAGGAGCACGTGCCCTGATACTCCTGGGACCAATCAAAGCTTAATAGAACTGAATGAGCCATTTCTTTCAATTATTTTAAATCATAATTTCATGTACCTGTGTTATTCAAACCCCTAACACTGCTTGTTGGATTTCCAGCAGCACTCAGTGTTTCAGCAGTAACATTCTAAGACCTTTATTAATTCTTTGGACAAATTTTGCACACAGGTGTTATACACATGGAAATGAAATTTAATAAATGCCATAGAGGCCTAGTTGACAGGACATAAGTGAGTCATTCACATGCAGCATCTCTCAGTCTGTTTTGTATCACACTGTAGGCTTTTGGTTTGTTTTCTTAGAGCCACTCAGAGTGCTGCTGCCTAGAAATCAGTTAATGAAAGCAGTCTTCATGGAAGCTGCATTACCCAACCACCCAGGTGCTCTGCTGTTAAGTTCCCCATTTAAAGTCTTTAAAGGCTGCCTGTTAGGCTGACCTCACCACAACAGAGTTACTACTCATCATTGACACACTCAATTAGGGCAATCACTGCTGCTGACTGCAGAGCTGGGGTATAGTCAGCCTGGAGGGATTTACAGCATTTAGTGTTTATGTACATTTCAGAAAGAGGACACAGAGGTTTGTTTGTGGTAAAGATGAATCACAGGGAGATTTCCAGGTTGCTCCCTGACAAGGTATAAAAGACATGCTGAATTTCAGACGGTCCCTTCATGCTGTTGCTGTGAAGTCAGTAAAATGAATAGTAAATATAGAGAGAAAGGCAGACTTTCTAGCTTTGGATATATATTATCTCAGACAACCTTAACACTTTACACCACTAATTGTCACCAGCCATATTGAAATGATCTTTGCCATGTGTCTGACTGGCATCTAGAAAATAACACCTTTCCAAGTGTTAGTCTTTTATTGCTGACTCCAAACACACACAACTGCTTTGCTAAAGAGCAACTGGTATTCGTGGTGACACCAAAATTGGTACAGTTACAAAACCACATCAGCTGGCAGAAAGCCATGGGTTAATGAAGTACCAGAGATTTCTTCCCAGGACCTCCACAGGATTCCTCCAGCCTAAACATCATCTCTGCTGAATGCTTGCACTGTGGGTAGTGCATGGGAGGTGATGAAGGATGAGAGAAACATTGATGATGAAGCGCTGCAATTGAAAATAGACACGCTGAGGCACCTTGGATAACACTGCTGCTTGGGCTGTAGGCCAAAAAAAATTGGACAGATTCAGTTTTAATGGGGTGTTGGAGTTCTCACCTTTCTGCTTATAGAACCACAGAATCATGAAGGTTGGAAAAGACACCTAAGACCATCTTCCAGCCATTAACATAGCACTTCCATGTGCACTCCTAAACCATAACTCCAAGTGCCACATCCACACTCCTTTTGGACAGCTCCAGGAACAGTGAATCCAAGACTTCCCTGGGCAGTGTGTTCCAGTGTCTGGCAACTCCTTTGGTGAAGAAATTTTTCCTAATATCCAATCTAAACCTCCCCTGGTGCAACTCAAGGCCATTTTCTCTCATCCTGTCACTTGTTACTTGGGAGAAGAGACCAACCCCACCTGGCTACAACCTCCTTCCTGGGAGTTATAGAGCATGATAAGGTTTCCCCTGAGTCCCCTTTTCCTCAGGCTAAACATCCCCAGCTCCCTCAGCTGCTCCTCACAGGACTTGTGCTTTGGGCCCTTCAGCAGCTTTGTTGCCCTTTTTGGACACACTGATCTGGGTCAGCTCCTTACAACCACAGGTAGATGGTTTTGTTGCTTACATCAGGGTTGGTGAAATGCTAAGTGTGTTAAAACTCCACTTGTAGCCACTACAGCCCAAAATTCAAATGACAACATGTGTTCATGGCCTGGACAATATCCAGGAGTATATAATTAAAAGGCATGAAAGGCAGATAGATGCCCAGCTGCACAGAGCAACCAGTGACCCATCATCTCTTATTTCCTTGAAAATTGTCTCTTTAGAACACATACACACAATTTGAGTGGCCTAAGAGAATTGTTTTGTTTTTTGTGTTATGAGAGAGAGGATTTATATATATTCCCATTTCCCTGCCTGCTGTGGGTGCCTTTTCTCTCTTGATGCTCTGAGCATCTTTTGCCCTGGCCTCATGGGGAGATGCTTATCCATCACCTGGAGAGTGACCCTGGGGCAGATTGTGCTCTCAGTGAACAGCCAGGCACCAAATCAGGTCCTCTCCAAGAATCCTGATGATCCAAGCTGAAACTCTAGTGTATGTTTTGGAGAAGCTGTCACAGATCATGCTGGGAACAGCTGTGTTGCCAGGAGGAGAATAAATTGTGCACTGCTGCCTACACCTGCACAGCAGCTGAGACACAGTAAGGAGGGTACAAGGCTGCCCTGTGGAGGTAGAAAGAAGAATGGGCAGAAATTCCCCAACTGTTTTGCTAGCAGCTCTCTGTCAGTGTTTCACTGTTCAGCACCTTCTCAACAAAATATGATAAATGACCTGTCCACACCAGAGCTGCCCAAGGCGTTTCCTCCTCTTCCTGCCAAACCAGCAGGCAGGATCTGGCAACTGCCTGCTCTGCCAAAGACTACCTGAAAGGGCAGGTGTTAAAGAGAATGCACAGTAAACCTTGAGGAGTTACTAAAACTTTTACAAAATTTTGGAATTGAAATTGTGTGATGGTTTTGTCCATATGGCATTAGAAGAGAAGCTCATATGAGCAGAAGGTGTGTGAGCTTGCTCTTCTGCTGCAGCACTTCCTTGCAATAAAATAGAATTGAATCACATAAAAAATGACAAGATTTTTCCCAATTCAGTATGCAAACCCTGTGAAACCAGAGCTGAGTGGAACAGTGGGACTTATTCAATCTGCTGGGTGATATCTTGCTCACCCTGTTAGTGGCAGCAGCTGAACTCCTGGCCATGGCTTGTGGGAAGTGTTTCTAGAACTGTAGGAAATGGTTTCAGGAGCATTCAGGAATTTTCTAAATGTGTGGCTCCGGTGGTTTTGCTGTCAGGTCAGTTCATGGCTGCACAAGCACATTTCTAGCATGAGAGGGTGCTCTGGTGGTGTGCTCCCCTCCACTGCTTCAGCCTCCAGTAGCAGGGGGCTCTGATGGCTGCACCCAGCTTTCTCTGGACTTTGGGGGTGGGGTGGCAGCGTGGTAGCCAAGGGCTGTCTGGAGTGTTCGGCTGCATGCCAGGGTGTCCCCTTGAGGAGGGTCACCTCTCCAGGTTACTCCTCGAAGCTGAGAGATTCCTGGATGCAACAGAACCTTGGTGAGTGGTTAACAGCACACTAAACTTTGAAACCTTAGCCAAGTGATATAAAAGATTGATTGTGCAAATATAATCTCTCAGACAAACCACTGAACAAGTCTGGGACTAGGATTGGATTCAGCCACACCTACACTTGTCTTTGAGAAGGGGTTTAGAATGCAAGGGGATTCTTTCTGAACCTCATGGCACATGGACAGGGTCTCTGACAGTTTTGTCTGACCTTGTCCTCTATGCAGTAAATAAACCATCTTGCCATTGAATCTCGTTAACCCACTGTCACATTTACCATTCAACTTGGTTAAATCGCTGTTTTATATCAATAAAGTATATTGTTGCTTCTCGTATATTGTTGCTTCTCTCTTACAAGTGCAGTTGCTTCCATCCCTGACAGATGGTTTCAGGGCCTCAGGGGTGATGATGGGCTGAACAGACAGAATGGTGTTTTGTTAGACATTGCTTTCTGAGAAGAAGCAGAAAAATGTCGAAGGATCCAGTCAAATCAATTTTGCTAGGTTTCCAGCATCTGTGTACAACACACAGCTGAACAGAACTTTGCCATCAACTTTCAGGCTGTCATTCACAAGAAAAAGCCCAGCATACTGTCAGACCTAAAGCTACACTCCTTGAGTACTTAATGCACTCAGCAACTGTCCTGCCCTCCCTGAAAGACTCTGGCCAATTCTTGTAGTTTTAAAATCCAATTTAATCTTACATTGGTTTTTCCCCCTTTTTCTGCTCTATGTGATGACTAAAACATGGCAGGAGGAAATGGATGTCAGTTCAGAGGCTGTTTGGTTGCTGTAGGAGGAGAATCATGGAATCATTGAATGGTTTGGGTTGGAAGAGACCTGAAGTGTCACCTCATTCCAACTCCTCTGCCATGGAAGGGCAGGGACACCTTCCACTTGACCAGGCTGCTCAAAGCCCATCCAACCTGGCCTTGAACATATCCTGGGACAAAGCATCTCTGGGCAACCTGTTCCAGGACCTCACCACCCTCACAGTAAAGAGGAAGAGGGACAAGGCAGGCATACATTATTTTCTGCATTTTTGACTTCTCCAGACAGAATATTTTTTGAAGCTATTATGAAAATAAGCAAAAGTCCCCAGGACTAAATGTGGTTGTCAAGAAAAATTCATAAAAAAAAAAGGCATTGAGAAATGGAGTGTCACCACCTTGTGCCAAGGTATGAAAGGAGACATATTTGGAAATTAAGTCTGGAGCACAGAGTTGGTCAGGGCAGCCTAACCATTTGTGGTCTTGACTTTTTAAAATTCTTGTTTTCTTCCAGATGAAAGTTTTGAGAAAGGTGAGAAGATGTTTTGGAAGGAGAGATCAGATAGAGAATAGGCCTGGAGATGCATCTCACATAACATCAGCTCTCTCACAGTCAGACATCAGATGTGAGGCTCTAGGAAGGCCTTGGAGCAGGACAGGGCCCTCCTGGGATGACTGATTTAATCTTAGGATGGTTCCCAGGACTGATGAGTGCTGTTGGCTTCTGAGGGACTGTAGACCCAGACGAGATGGGAGGCCTAAATCTGAGATGGACAAAGTGGGGTGTGTGAATCCTGGAGTTATAATTACCCTGCACAAAGTCATTAACTGCACGTGTGGAAGAGGACGGAAGCTGCTGCCCATGCATGGAAGATCTTCAGCCTGAAATACCAAATGATTAGGCAGTTTTGTAGCAAAGCCTAAAAGATTAGGCTTGTTTGTAACAAGCTATCAGAGACCTTGTCTGAGCACAGCTTGAGGATGGGTATTTTTAGTCCTTTTGGGATGTGCCATCGTGCACCAGGACTGCCTTCCTGGTGAGCAAAGCTTTGCAGAAGCTGGGTCTGAGATTCCAGCCCCAGGTCAGGAAGGCTCAGTAAGACCAGTTAAACAGATTGAGGACTGACTGGGCAGGGGTGCAAGGTGCCCACCAGCCTGGTGGGAAGCCATGAGCCAACTCACACACAGCAGTCAGCTTGGCTCTCCTGTCAGTGACACCGTGCCTGGAGGAGCAGCTGAAATCTGCTGGAATCTTTTTGCCTTGAAATCTTGCAGAACGGGGCTAGAGCAGCTTAAAGAAGGCACCTCTTTAGAGCCTGACAGTTTTCCTATCTCTGAAAGACCCTTCTTCAACTACTCCTAAATATAGCCAGGTGGCAGTGACAGGCTCTAAAACTCTGAATATGGGCAGGCTTCAAGGTTCCCTGCCACCCTTCCTAATCCCTGGCTCGGGTGGCTTTCCTCTGGCTTGAATGCAGCTCCAAGAATACAACATATTGGTGAGAAAGACAGGAGGAGAGTGACAGACAGAGGGAATAGACACCTATCCAAGGGTGGATCAAGTTGTAGCTGCCATCTCTGTCATCTGCTGGCAGCAGATTGGGATGGTGGAAACAGGGCTCCCTTGGGTGATGGCTCTGCTAGCCATGCCTCACTGCAGGCAGCTCTTGGGCTCCTCATCTGGGCAGCTTGGTGCTCATGGCTGTACCTCCAGGGCAGGCATCACCATCCCCCTGCTGCTGTCACACACAGCAAGTGTGCCCTGGGCATGGGAGGAGGCTGTGTGTCTGCCTGAGGTGGGAGCCAGCACACTGGGATGTCGTGATCAGATCCTGCTGAACAGTAGGCTGCCTTTTCCTCCATTTCAATATTCTTGCTTCTGTCAAGGAAAGGAAGATTTTTATCATCATGAACAAACACAGCAAAAAGCCTCCTATTCTTTCTCCTGAAGAGTTTTATTTTACTGTGGAACATCACAGAGGCGCTCCTTCCTCTGGTGGTCCCTGTCCAGAAGGCTCATCAATTTGTCTTTTGTACTTGGTGGTGTTTCTGTCAAGTTTGGGATGGGAGTCACGTCTCAAGACAGGTTTGCTGGCATGGGAGATCTAGTATGTTGTTGGAAAAGCTGGCAAGAGGCTGAAATGCCTTCATCAATAATGTCTTTCACATGAAGTAGCTTCCTGCTCTGCAGAGTTGTAGGCTCAAGTCAAGCAAAATCAGTCACTTGTTGTTCATCTATTTTTATTTCCTCCATGTGGTTTGCTGCAGTCTTTCTTTGCCCAGATGGTCAAATAAATTGCTGTCACTAAACAGGAGTCTCTGAATGGTGATTCCTAAACTCTTCCTGTTCTGTAGCTGTTAAATGAGAAAATGTTTCACTTTCTTTATATTATGCCCATTTGCTGTAGCTGTTTTTCAGTTTCTCCTCTGGAACCTAGAGGATTCCTATCCTACCCAGAGGATACCTACCCATGTAGGTATTTTTGTTTGTTTCTCCAGCCTTCAAGCTGCATGACCAGACTGCTCAGAAAGCTCTTC
This sequence comes from Dicaeum eximium, assembly GCA_013396995.1. Classification (NCBI taxonomy): domain Eukaryota; kingdom Metazoa; phylum Chordata; class Aves; order Passeriformes; family Dicaeidae; genus Dicaeum; species Dicaeum eximium. The sequence goes on along the minus strand of VWZP01008265.1, from coordinate 175,509 downwards.
ATTGCCTGTATTTACAAACTGTTACAAACTTTGATGTGCTTGTTTACAGGGAGCTTCTCTGAGGATCCAGCCATGTCAGTGAGGTATCTTGACAAGGTTCTGGGCATATGGGTCAGAAAATGTTTGGATTGGCATTGTACAATCTTTTGGGGTTTTTTTTTATTTTGTTAGTAACAATTTATATCTAGCTTTAGTAGCATTATATCTTCCAAGAGTTTTCCTGTGCTAGGCAATGTTAGATGTTGACATTGGCACATTTTTTGGTTTGGGAGAACAAACTTTGCTGCCACTGATACAAAGCTCTCCTTGTCTGGGCTGGGCCATGAGGGCAGGAGGAGGCAGAGCCCAGGGCCAGCGTGGGCTGGGGGCTGTGGGTGAGCCCCAGCCTGGAAGAGCCTCTCACTGCCTTTGCTGTGTGCTCAGGCTCTTCTCTGGCTTGAGCCTGCTTTTCTGTGAGCACAGAGAGAGTGGGAGTTCAGTGCTGGGAGAAAGCCAAAATTTTGCAGCAGATCCTTGAAGGTGCCAGCCAGGATCTCTGTGTAAGGAAGCTGCTACGATGGGGCTTATTTTAGTGGTGTGATAGATATGGAGCTCTGCTCTTTTTTCAACATACTGGATTTCTCCAGATGAATTCACAATTCATATAGTGAGTGTTTCCTCCTAACAGAAACGAAGAGGGCTGTGACAGTTCTCTGGCCATTCCAGCATGACATTTCTGTGAATGAAATTTCCTTAAAAAAAAAGCTGATTTTTTTATTTTAACATAATAACTAAAACATGGCAAGACGTTTAAATGTCACAGAAAACATAAGAAAAATATCAATGCTGATGAATCTTAAATGCTGCAGAATAATAAAAACATTTAAAATATCTTTTTTTTGTGTGTGTGTGAAAAGAATTTCCCTGTTCTTCAGCCAGTGCCAAACCTGTGTGACCTGGGAACATGGCACAAATCCATGCTGAGCAAAGGCACATAAAGGATTTCCAAAAGTTTTCCAAACTTTATCTTTGCATGTACTTGTGCTGATGGGAAGAGAAAATCTGATGAACGAGTTGGGCAGGAACTGGGAGTGGGGCTCTGGCTTCTGGGGCTCCCTATGGAGGGGAAGGGTCCTGCAGCTGCAGGGCTTTGTCCAGAGCATCTCTGGGGCAGGGGCTCACCAAGGCAAGGCTGTGCATCCTTCATCTTGTCACGCTCCTCTCTCACTGGTTGGCTGCTGTAATGTTGGCTCTCAACCAAAACCTGCTAATGAGCTGCAAATATTGATCCCGTTTGCCTTGGAGAAAGATACAGTTGCCAAGTTATATGTTTGTGGGCAACAGGAAGATAATGATCTGGAGCAGCTTTGGTCTGAGATTTCAAAAGTGCAGTTTGGTGATTAGCTTACTGAGCACAGGAATGTTCATGAACTGTCTGTATACTCTAGGCAAATAGGAAGGATTTGGAACTGTACATTAGGCTCACAATTGTTTCCAAAGGTATGAAATTACATGTTAAACTATTGAAAAAAATCTCTGTGGGGTTAGATGATGCTCAGCTAGAGAGAGTCTGGATTTGGGAGTTAGCAAAGCCAGGGTCTAGGGAGAGGGTGAACTTTTTGGTTAATACCATCTGTCATGAAAACATCTGTCTGATATGTAGCAAGGACAATGTTGAATGCTCATGGTCCTGAAGACATTCTTTCTGTCATTTTCCTTTTCTTGCTCCAAACCCAATTTGTGCAGGCTTTGGACAATTCATGTGGATTTATTATTGCTATTAATTTATATTATTCCCTTAAACATTTTCTTGAGTTACTGTAGAGGTGTGAAGGGCACTCTTGTAAAAGAAAGAGATTTCTGCCCTGAAGAGCTTTCATCAGAAAAGGCAAACTGCAATCAGCAGTGCAGGGAAAAAGACCCCAAACATGTCAGAGAAGGAAGGGGAGGGCTGTGTTAGGAAATTGCCAGTTGAAGAGCATGCAGAAAGGCAAGCTGGTTTGCAGGAGCCCCGAGTAACAAGTGTGGTACAGCATCCTCTGGGTCAGAACAGGAAGGTGACATCCAGTGTATCCAGCAAGCCCTGCAGTCTTAGGCAGGCATCCATGTGGTGCTGTAAATAGTCCACCTTATTTCCTACTCCGGAAGGATCACACCCCACACAATAAAAGATCAGCTCTAGGGCTTAGAATCCTTGGTGGCTTCTTTCCCCCTTCTACCCTGCACCTGATTCACACAGACACATGGGCAATTTTCCTGTTGTTTGGCTGTTCCCACCAAAGACAAATCTTGGGTAAAATGCACCTTTCAATGTAAGGATACCACTGTAGCAGCAAGAGACAGCAGGGCAGTCTCGAGCAGCACCGACCCAGTACCAAACACTAACAGGGAGGGGGGAAATCTCTAGCCCACCATCTCAAACCAAACCCCAGTTTCACCAGGATTCCTCAAAGCTCAGTCACTAGTTTCTCAGAGGCAGCAATAATTCAGAACAACCTATTAGATAAAGAAGACACTGATACAGGTTTGCTCAGAAAGAAGCTCATCTGTAAAAAGGGGGCAGCTAAGACAAAGGGAAAGCAAGTCAGGTCCAGCTGCATCTGCACAGCTCCATCTGCAGCTCTAGAAAAGCTCCAATAAAGGCTTCCACCCTGCCACACCCTGGACAAGTGATATTTGTCCATACTTCCCTCTCATTTAGGTCAGTCAGCCAGGTCAGGGAGCACAGGAGACTCTGTGTGTACCCTTGATGCTGGGCTGCTCAGGGACCAGTGCCACTGCTGCTGGCCCTACCGGGGCTGCCAGGGCTGCGGGTCCTGCTGAGGCTCCAAGAGGCCCTGGCAGTGTTGGCTTTCCAGAGCAGGGGCTGCCTGTTTGGTATCTGGCACTGAGGCACCTCCTTGGTGCTTAAACAATAATGATGGATTTCTGCTGTGGAGCGACAGCCTGTGTGGTGCAGCTGGGTCAATGTGTGTCAGCTGCCATCGTCACCCAGCAGCAGAAGAGCAAATCTGTGATGATGCATATCCCAGAGAGAGCAGGGATTAAATATTTCATAGCCTCAGACACTGAAACATCTCCTAATTTGGTGTCCTTTTCCAGAGGTCACATCCTGTCAGATTGCCCAGCCCTGGGGAGGGCAGAGGCTGCCTGGTTTCAGAGGCCACAGGGCCGGGCATTGCTGGCAGCAAAGTCCCTGCAGCAGGGTGAGCCAAGCTGCTGTGCCAGTCTTGGCACATTTAAAAATAAGCAGAAACCCAAGGGAAAAGGAAAACCTCCTTTTCTTCCAGTGAGCCTGATAAGGCAGTTGAGCCCCTGTTGTCCAGACCAGGGACAAGTGGCCTAGTGGGAGCTTGGGCTGTGTCTGGGACACTCAGTCCAGCACCTGCACTGAGTACCTGCATTGTGTGGTGCTCACTCCACGTGGGCAGCACTATGGAAAGCATCAGCTGTGCCTGTAGTTAGGTAAATGTGCTTGTTTCATGGTGTTCCCAAAGTGATGGGGCACTGAACCCTGGAGATGAGCTTGGTGGTCATTCCTCCAGCCCTGACATCCCTGTCTGTCCATCCTCTTTCTTCTCTGTGGTGATGTGCACACCCCTTTGCTAGCAAATCTCATCTTATCAATTGCTTGGAGACAGGAAAAAAGGTTACAATTCAGATTTCTTCATTCTCTTGGACTTTCTATGGTGTTATCCATAGGAACTTTATATTGAAGGAATTTTCAATTCAAAATACCATTTTGTTGAGACTGAAATTTTCTCTGATGCTTCTTTTTTTAACACATGAAAGGAGCTACTCTAGGGGGATGTGGAAAATGAAAGAAAATGCTCTGATAAACAAAATCTTGGCTACTTTTAGACTAACTACCTACAGAAACAAATAAAAATGAAAACGTCTCCTTTTTTTGTACCACACTGGAAGAGACAAAAGACCCATCTTGTTAGTGCTGCTCAGGGAATAAAGTCCTTGTTTTCCAGAAAAACTTAATAAACCACAAACATTCAAAAACCAGGAAGACATATAAACATGAGTTCTGAAAAGTCTGGTTTCTTTCTTATTTCCTGAGAGCTAGTGATTTTCTTTGCAATTATGAGGCACAGAAGGGTGATTTTTGTTTGGTTTTGTTTGCGTCCTTTTTTTTAAAAACTGAGATTGAAGTACAACACGTGATTCAGAACTGGAACTTGGAAAACAGAAAACATGAGCAGTTGTGACACTTCTAAACCTGGAGGTAATTCTACAGGCATTTCATCTTCATCCCTTCCTTGTTTTCATCTGAACTCATCACCTTCCTTTGCTATGCTCTCTATCTGGACAGCAGAGAGATGGTCCCCTCCATATGGCTGTGTTCCCCTGTAGGTCTGTGGTTGCACTGACTCTGGGATCAGTAGCTGGACCTCAGCAGAAAACAAACTGAGCTTTTGCAGATGGATCTTTCTGCTTCCCTGTTATGTAAGCTCTCCAAATCAGTATTCATCCGTGCACTGCGGAGTAGTGGCAGTTCTGCTTCTTTTTGATTTTTTTTTCATGTGGGGAAAGTATAGTTTGTGCTGGCTTCTTACATAAAAATAGCAAATTTTATGAGATGCATTTCCCTCGGGTCCCATGGAGTAGAATTTGTTCTGTAACAAGAGACCAATGTGTTTTAATTGCTTGTTGTAGACTATTACCTGTTAAATTTTTCTGACAGTGTGACACCAGCAAAAAACTTCTTTTCTGTTTTGCTTCCTTCTACTTTAGAGCTGTCAAACAACTTCAACATCTAAGGATAAAACATGACAGATGACTCAAATATGTGACAGGTCATAAAATATTGATTCTTCACGTTACCTGCTAATGAAACACATGCCACCATGAGTAAATCTTCCTTACTTTGGACTCCTGAGTTTTAATTGTTATAATTCCAGTTTAGGTTGTAGTCTAGAATTACGAAGTAATGGGTTTGATCCCAGGAAATACTAAAGCCTATAAATAAGGAATCAGTTCTACTTTTCTTTAATTAGTGTTTTTTATCTAGGGTCCCAGCCACATTTTGTGTTAAAATCTACATCTGATGGAAACCCTTTTGGACCTTTCTGGTTCTTTTTTGACTCAGTAGAACCAAGCCAATTCCTAAGATCATATTATAATGAGAAGCACCAAAGATCAGTCAAGGACTTCCAATTGTGATTTTCTTCTCCAAGAGAAGAACCTTCTCTTGATCATGTATGAAATAAATAATATTTACAGACTTTTTTCAGGATTTTGGCATTTTTCTGGTTAAGCTTATAATTTTAAATCTTTTTATGTAATTTTCAACCAGCAACAGCTCACTATGGGCTTTCTTGCCTGGGTCTACTGGCTCCTTTCTGTCAAATGAAGACAGTTTTTTTTTTGGCTAGAGATTTCTTTGTAAGATCTTCTGGCAGGAGGTAAGCTGCCCTACCTTTCAAGGACACTGAACCTACCTTTCAAGCAAAATCTGGAAAACAATGTTCAAAACTAGATTTGCATCTCTTTAGTAGGGGTTGTGTCTGGTACAAATTCTGTGCTTCAGCAGTGAAGTGGTGGGAGCTGTCAGCCTCCTGACTCAAGCCTGTGCAGGCAGAATTGTGTCTTCACTTCCAAAACACTTCCCTGTCTGACTGAAAACTTCCCACAGAAAAATTGACATCATCCTTCCTTAAAGGAGCCCTTTCTCTTGTGGTGAAACCCCTTTTTAACAGTGAGCTTTCAGTACAAAATTGTCTGAGGCCAGAGGAGTGCCAGTGCAAGGACATGTTGGAGGCTGACACACATTTGGCCCTGAGAGCAGGAGGTGCTGGAGCCTGACATGGTCTCTGCTGCTGTTGAGGGAGGGTCTCTGCCCTGCTCTCCATGCTTGGAAAACTCAGCAGCCCACAGGTGCTAGAGTGACCCAGCTGCAGTGGAATGACTGGTGCAGAGGAGCAGATGTGCTTTAGGCTGTTTTATTGGAAGCAGAAGGACACATCCTCTCTGCAGCTTCGGAGGGATGAACAAGCTCTTCCATGATGCACCCGGGCAGATCCAACCTTAGGAATGCTGAGAATCACAGGAAAACACTTGTGAGCAAAAATACTGCCCCTTTTCTGGGGGGGTGGCAGTGCTGACATGGCTGGAGCAGCTGAGTTCCTCCCAGGCACTGTTTGCCACACTTGGAGGATTTGGATGGTGCAGCCAGACCCTGAGAGTATCTCTGTGGCAACCAAATTACCAGAACTGGCACTTTAATACTTCACTCAGTAATTAAAGTGAGGTGAAAAGCCCTTGTATCACAGCAGCCCCATTGGGGCTGGATGATAAAAAGCATCTTCAAAGTGTAGAACAAGCATTTGATGAACAGTAGTTGAGGTAGCACCTGTGTGCTTGGAAGGTTATCTGCTTTCCACTTCCATAAGCCAGACTTCTAAAAGAGTTGAACCATGAATCTATAAAATCTAAGAAGCATTCTCACAGCATTTAGAAAACTTTGTTTAGATAAGCTGCTGTGAAAACAAATGCAAAACTTGTTGAAAAAACATACTGTTAGAGTGGTGATTAGTGGCTCACTGTCCAGCCAAAGGACTGTATTTATTAGAGTTTCATGGGAATCTGTCTTAGGTCTGGTGTTATTAAAATTCTTTCACTAGCCCTTAGATAGTGGAATAGAGGATCTCCAATGGAATAGAGGATTTCCTCCTCCATCTGTGGGTCACAGTAATTCAGGACACACTCCAAGTGTGTTGTAGGTCAGAACAGTATTCAACATTTATAATGAGTTAGAGAAATGATCTGAAAATCAGGACACAATTCAATAGCAATACACGCATGGGCAAAGGAGAGAGTTGTACAGGATGAAAGTTACAGACCAAATGACCCCATGACTCCACAAAGCCCTTCTGTTGTGAAAAATAGACAAATGCCCTACCGTTTTGAAGAAGCAGAAAAAAGTTTTCTGCAAGATGCACAAAGCGAGTCTACTGACTTGCTGAGGCTGCTCAGCAAGGTCTCAGCTGCATTTTTGGTTGGCTTTTTGGCACTAGACTGTAAGGAGAAGTGTACCTACCTGGTGAATACGAGAGTAGAACAACAAGAATGTCAGAGGCCTTGGAAGTCTTAATGTAAGAGAAAACATGGGCAATTGATCTCTGTAATCTAGAGGAGAGGAGACTTAGTGGACATAACACTCTTAACTATAAAAAAAAGCTGCTGCGAAAATGAAGGGAATAAATCACGGGAATGTGACAAGTAATGAACTTAAAGAGCAGCCAGGGAAATTTCACAGACATTGGGAAAACCCTGTCCAAGATAAAATCCCTTGGCCTGAGGAGCTGCTGAGAGAGGAATGGGAGCTGCTAATGCTGGGGTCCTGCAGTGCTCCCCCCACCCAAATGCCCCCACTCCCTGCAGCCAGGCAGAGCTAGAGGCACATAAAAACCCACATTGCACTCACTGACAGCCAGCAGGGAGACAGGAAAAGAAAAGTGTGCCATCTCCATCTTACACCCTTGGCCCCCACAGGAGGGACACAGCCCCATGAGGATACAGGGGCAATTCACAAGGCAGGGCTCAGGTGACAGAGGCATCTTGCTGTTCACCTTGCTCCATTTGGAGGGACTAAATCACTTAAGAACATCATGTTTTCTCCCCAGCTGACTTACACAGAGGGCATTTCCACTGATCAGGGAAGAACGATTCCCCAGCCCATATTTCTGTGCCAACTTTACTGTCTATTTTTAACAGCAAGCTGCCATTAGCATTTGTTTGCTAAAAATAAACACATTTCAAATGCAATTCATTACCTAGCACATTAGGGTAAAGGCAATTTATTCTTCAGTCAAGAAGAAATATTTTTAAGAGATAAATTGGTTCATGCAAATATCTGTGACTTGCACTCAGAGCACGTGGTACCAGCAGAGACAGTGCTCTGATTTCAGTCAATTGATGGGATAGATCACAAAATTCAGGAAGCTGCTGAGGAGCTCGGTGCAACATCCTATTTAACTTAATTAAAAACACGATGACAATTATGTAAGAGAAAAACAAAAAAAGAGATGTGGGGTGGTAGACACAGCTCTCCCTTTGAACTGCAGTGAAACAGAAGTGTAACAAATGGGCAGGTAAGGTTCTTGAGGACGGGGTGTTCTTTATTATACTGATGGTAATGGCTTCTTAAAACCTAAACATCACTGCTTCTTGCTCACAGAACAGGGGAGCATTACAAGGGCACAATTCTGAATCAGAAAATGCCAGTACAGAAGGATTTTAAAATGGGTTTAGATGAGCTGCTAAGCTAGGAGATGGATGGTGGTCTCTGGTCAATCTGTCCTTCATGAATCCCTTAGTGTCCTTTCTATTAAAAAAAACAGCTTCCCAAATGTTTTGTGGAAATAAGGTACTTGAAGCAAAACTTGCTGTCTTTTGGCAGGAGGATTTGTAGGGCATGGGGTGAATTCCTGCTCTGAAGGTTCGCAAGTAGGAACTGAACCTGAGCCTCACATGCCCCTCTCTCCTTCAGAACAAAAATAATGCACCATAAATAAATAACAAACCATAAAAAGTAAAAATTGACTCAGAGTCCTCAGGATATATGGGGGAAAAGCAAAGCTTTCATATCCAGCCACTGCTAATGCAGCAGGTCCTGCAAAATTGGCAGAGTCTGATTTTCCCCACTAGAGGGGACTGCGGTATCTAGAGTTACCTGCTCACTCAAAGCAATCCTGGTAACTTCAAAATATGTGGCATTACTGAGAAAATTAATTACTGATACTTGCAATATAATTAAAAACAGTGTAAAATTGGAATATGGTGGAAACCCTTATTAAATGTACAAAATGAAAAAAAATAATAACTTGGATTTAGATTCCTTCATTAAACAGTATTTTGAAGTTGTCGGATGTAAAAAAAATAGTCTTCTAGTTTATCTGAAAAATATGGGGTGTTCTTCTATACTGTTTTGCAATGTATATATGAAATACTTTAAATTAAAACACAGTCTGTTTGGCATCAGAAACCTAATCTATAAAATGCTCCTGATGATTCACAGTAACTTGTGTTAAATCTGCAAAAACCAACACCTTGCTGTCCCCAAAGCAGTTTGGTGGCAGGATCCTTAGCTAATTGCAAACACTTCAAACGAAATGCAGAGAGAGAAATAAGAGCCCAGGTGTGCTCCCACCTTGGATATGCTGCTGGGGGATGCCACAGCAGGTGGCACAGACAAGGCTCTGAACATGGGAGGAAACAAGTTCTGGCTTCTTCTCATGGTCTCTTATCCATTTCCAGGTGCCTGTTTCACCAGAAACATCCATCAAAGTAGCACAAGTTAAAGCACATTTGCAGTTGTTGAGGTTTTGAATTCCAGGATAGGGAATAACAGAATCATAGAATTGTTGAAGCTGGAAAAGGTCTAAGATCATTTATTTCAATCTTAAACCCATCATTACCACATTCACCACTAAACCATGGCCCTTAGTGCCACGTCCACACCTTTTGAACACTTTCAGAGAGTTTCTGACAGGGGCACTTTCAGAGACAGTGTTTCTATCACTTCCCTGGGCAGCCTGTTCCAATTCCTGACCATTCATTCAGTGAAGAAATTTTTCCTAGTATCTAATCTAAACCTCCTCTGGCGCAACTTCAGGACATTTCCTCTTGTCCTGTCACTTGTTACCTCCTCTCAGGCAGTTGTAGAGAGTGATGGGGTCACCCCTAAGCCTCCTCTTCTCCAGGCTAAACAACCCCAGCTCCCTCCGCTGCTCTTTGCAAGAATTGTGTTTAATGTGAAAGCAATGATGCCAACTGCCAAGGGCCAAGACTTGGGGTTGAAGCTGGTTGTTCCTGCCAATAGGTTTTGTTTTACAGAGCTTCATTTGCATCAGTTCTTACTAAGGGAGCAACAGTAGGGGATACCTCCCTCATCCTGAGATTTATCCGTATGTGGGATGTGCTGCAACTTCTCCCCTGCCACGTGGTGATCCTGTGGGAGGACCTGCTTGCACCTTGCTCACCACTGCATCTCTTTGGCAAGATCAACCCCTTGTTTATTACTGGTCTTTTGCTGCAAATCATTAAACCAAAATTAATATTTTCTATCTGCCAGCTGCCAGCAATTTTCTTGTCTTGGTGTCAGAGACTCAGAAAACTGCAGAGGTCAGCAGGCACCTCTGGGGTACTTGCTCCTAGTCCACTCTTCAGAGGGTCAGCTGGGGCAGGTCACTCAGGGTCATGTCCAGTCAGGTCCAACAACAGAGACTGTAGCACCTCTCTGGCAGCCTGTTCCAGTGTTTGACATTGCTTGCTGTAAAAAGTGGGATTTTTTTAAGTTTAAATATAGTTTTCTGCATGTCAATTAGTGTCTGTTGTGTCTTATGCAGTGCCCAGGCACCACCAAGTAGAGTCTGGTTCTCTCTTCTTTGCTGGGCCCCTATCAGGTATTTATACACACTCACAAGGTCCCTACTGAGCCTTCTCTATTCCAGGCTGAGCAACACCAGCTCCTTAATCCTTTTCTCACAGGAGAGTTGCTCCAGTCCCTTCATCATTCTATTGGCTCTTCACTGGGCTCTCCAGTGTGCCCACACTCTCTTGCACTGAGGAGCCCAGCACAGGGCACAGCACTGCAGGTGTCACCAGTGCTGATGGAGGACCCTGGGAACCTGCTTTGGCACAGGGGCACATCCTTAGCTCACAGCAACTCGGTGTCCTCCAGAAGCCCAGCTCCTTTCCTATCAAGCTGCTTTCCAGCTGGGTGGTCCCCAGTGTATTCTGTTGTGTGGAATTGTTCCTCTCCAGGTGCAGGACTGGGGTTATCACAACTTCATGTGGTTCCTGTCCACCCATTTCTCCAATCTGTTGAGATCCCTCTGGATAGCAGCATAACCCCCTGCTGCTTCAACACTTCTCCCAGTTTTTTATCTGCTGTGTCATCCAGCTGGACTTTGGGCCACTGATCACAGCCCTTTCACCTGGCAGTGCAGTCAATTTTCGGTCCACCTCACTGTCTGGTTACTTAGCCCACATGTCACCACCTGTCTGTGCAGTTATGGCAAACACTCAAATCCCTGCTGGAGTCCAGATGAGCAATGCCACTCACTGCTTGCCCCGTGACCACCGGGGCAGCCACGTTGCTCTACAAGGTTTTCAGGTTTTCTCAGGTGAGATTTCCCCTTTGTAAGTCCAGGCTGATTGCTTCCAATTGGCTTCTTGTCCTTTGTGTTTGGAAATGATTTCCAGGACTATTTACTCCATGACCTACCCAAGGACTGAGGTAACACTGCCATGTGTGTTGCTCCCCACATTGTCCCTCTTGGAGATAGGAGTGACACTGAATGTCTTGCCTGTGGTATGTCCAAACCTGTTTAAATTAATTCACTACTTTTTTGATTCAGTTGGTGAATGCAAAAATTATTTCCGTGGTCATCTTCTTACCATGGGAATGGTAACCTTTCCAGGTGCCTTCCCCAGCAATAGTTTTCCTTGACTGCTCCCTCCATTCCAAACTCTTCATTTCCTGCTGTTCTCTTTTCAGGGAGTGTGACAAGGACACCAGCCCAGTGCAGGTGTCACTGGGATGTTTCCTCACACACTGGGCTGTTTCCAGAGGACTGAACCTCTGCCACAAGCCCATTCAGCTACTGTGAGGAGGGAGTGCAGTGGGAACTAAGAGCGGCTCAGAGGACAGAGTGGGAAGTTTTAAAGCTACCTTTTCTTCTTTCTCTCCCTTTCCTCATCGATTTTTGGTCCTGAAGAAACTCCTGTGGGATGCTGCTGTCAGAAACTTGTCTCACTTCCCCCCTTATTTCCACTGCTCCCTTTGCAGGTGACAGGCAATTTTCTCCCATTTATTAAGGTTATCTTTTCCTATACCCATCATAGGTTTCAATCTCCTCTGTCCTTTTCTGCTTTCTATTCTCTTCTTTTCTTATTCTAAGAAGAGAAAAGAAGGGAGAACTGGCATCCCAATTATTTATATGCAAATATTTCCTCACTTTTGTCCTGATTTAGCAAAAGTTAGAGTCCTAAAGGAACAGGCAGGAGAGTCCCTCTTATTCCCATCAGGCATTCTTGCAGCTTCATTCCTGGCTAGCAAAGCAGTTTACAAGACCAATGGAAAACTGACATTCTTTTATCCCTGCTGCAAAATTTGTTTCATAATTATGTACCCTATTCTAAAATGTATATGTGGCCTTAATCCTCCTAATATGTAGGGTTTAATATGTATAAAAAGCCTGCTATGTACATCGTCTCAGCACAGAATTTCAATTTCTAGAAAGGCTGAGACTGAATTAAAAAGGAAACACTGTGCATGGCAATGAGCTCATTTTGACAAGCTGAATTAATTTTAAATAATAAGGAAGTAATTTCCATCTCACTAAATGCCTGCATTTTTCTGTAAAAATAAAACACTATAGTCAGAAAGATACTCTTGAGAAGTGTCTCTCATAGACATAAACAAACCAGACAGCAATTTAAAAAGTAAATAAATCATAATTACAATAGTAAAAGGTGGTATTAAGTATTAATGCACTTCAAGCCCAGCTACTTTGATTGATTTCTGCTTTATCTCATTAGCTTTATAATCAGAAAAATATAATCATGTGAAGATACAAGGATTTAAGCACTGACAAATACCTCCAGCAGTTAGACCTGGCTGTTTTAAGAATGCAGTCACAACTGCCTGATGCAAAAGAAAAGACCACGAGAAAAAAAGGCATGGGAAGATGTAGAGAAAGAGATCTCTACACACCATCCCTGGTTCCCACTGCCCAAAAACATAACAGGCTTGCAAATGAAATATTCTGTGGATGGTCACATAGGGGACATGGCGTGCTTTGTTGAAGCATGACCAAAAGTGTTGATGCTTTCTGTGAGAATCAAGACATGGTAATACCCATCTGGAATTGAAAAGTGATGTTCAACTCTCTCTTCTAGAAGGGGGATTCACTTCTGTACTCCAGACTAGTCAGGAGAGTTTTCCCCCCATCAGGCTGGGAACACAACAGGGCACGTGGCCCTGCAGAGTTTGGGGTTTGCACCAGAGCCTCAGGGTCTGCCCTCAGTACTGGGCTGTCCTTTGTTTAATGGGCTGTGCACAGGCACATCCTGGGAGATCCATGGTGCTCCCCTGCCCTGGGGAGGACTGTAACCACCAGACACCCTCCACATCTCTCCTAGAACAATGAATTATTTTTTGCACAGCATCAGGAGGAGCATCTAGGTCATGGTGTCTGTGTTTTTGTGCATTCTCCCCTTCTCTAGCATATTCTCTAGTATAGTCTGAGCCAGGGTGTAAGGGCCTTTCCCAGATTCTAGACAAAAAATACACCTCCTTTTTTAACCAACAGCATTGTGGTTTGAACATCTACCTAGAAATGGGAGATCTTGGTGCAGCTCTAGTCCTTGCAATAGCTGCTTGACTACAAAGTGTTTTCTAAAATGTATCTTTCTTTGTCCTGTAAATGAAACTGGGAGGAAGGGAATATAAAAAGCAAGATCAAGGATGACATTGTAGCCTGGTGACAGGGGCACTAAGCTGTGGAAAAGGTGATCTGACTTCTCTTCTCTGCTCCCATTAATATTTAATAGTCATTAAATTAACCGTCAGGGATGTGTAGGATTAACTACAGGTCAACATCCTCATACTTATATCTGAATGAATGAGATAGTGCTAGTATGGATGGAAATAAGCTATTAGCAATGAGCACAGCCAGTATGTCAGTAAGAGACATGAATTTAAATGATTTAAACACTGTCCCTGAAAACCAAACAATGAAATGACTGCTCCAATACAGAGACCCACACAAACCCTGCACCAGTGCTGAAACCTCCAGAACAAACACCCAGAGAGATGTGAAATTCTTTGGCAAAAATCAGCTCTTTCTCTCTGTGGATTTGCTCAAGGGACTTGAAAGAGACTGACATTGCTGATCACAGGGAAAACAGCCATAAACAGCTTTTCATGCACTCAGTAGCAGTGTTCTCAAAACACCCTGGGAAGGATGCTGTGACTGATCCACCTGCACTGCCAGGAGAGGAGCTGAAGACCCCTGAACCAAACCATCAGGCTCATTTTCAGGCTCATTTGCAGGGTTGGAGTGGCTGATGGCTGGAGCCACAGGAGTGTCCTGCTCCCCTCCAGCCTGGCCCTGACACTGAGGCACAGAAGAACCTGACTACTCTCCTGAAGTTCATTTTTTGTGTGCAACTTGGGAACACCATTGGCTGCAGCTGTTAGTGCAAGATTCCCCCATCTTTTCCCCTTTTCCTCTTTAAAGTGAAAAGCAATCTAATCTCAACCTTTCCACTTCTGGAGGAACCACACTGAGGACTCTGATGGCCAGCTTGTTCCCTTGTCCTTCAGTGGAGAGAAGGACAAGAGGACAAGCCTGTTCATCTATTTTGGTGGACTTGTTTGCTGTCTCCCTGTTTAGGGAAGGTTTCCCACCAGCTGTGGTTTCCCTGTGCAGATGAGCAGAGAGGAGGAGGACTGTCCTCCACAGAAGGATGCCTGCTGGATTTGACCAGATAGCTCAGATCTCAGGCAGCTTCTTTTCCCACAGTTGCTAAGAAACCAAAAACAATCAGCTGCTGAAACAACTGTTCAGTGCATTTTTACCTCCATTTGCCTCATTCTGGATTACAGCAGCTTTAAGAATTACTGACCTTTCCCTGTGCTGCTGATGGCAAGGGCAAGCACAGAGCTGGGGAGGGGAGTTTGGCCTCAGGACCTTTTGCAATAGAGCTCCAAGCACACAGGTTGTTTCCATATGAGGCCATCAGGGATTTCCCTCCCTATCCACAGGTGGCATTCCTGAGCTCTTTCAGCACCCCTCACAACCCTGTCAGCACATCCACCTGAGTCACCAGTAGCTCCAGCTGTGATTTTAATGAAACCTGTTGTCCAACTCCTACTTCAGTGTTTCAAATGTCTCCACTTATCCCCTTGCAGGCCTGGCTCTGGCTATCCTCTTGCCCACAAGTTGCCTGGGAGAAGGGACAGTGATGATTGCCCTGCAGGATTTTGGAGTGCCATCAGGAAGGAGACCATATGGGTTTCCCTATGGCTCAAAGCCAGATGGCCAGTGAGCCACTGAAGAGCAAAACCCCACAGGAGGTTAATACCTGCTGGGAACATCACCCAGGAGAAAACTCCCACCCACATTTAGCTGCAATAACAGAAACAAATGAGAAAATAGACTTGGGAAAAAGCATCCTTAGTCAAGGCAGAGGTAGGTTTACAGATCTGCTTTGTGTAGTGTTAGCACAAGACATTTATCTCTGGTTGAAGGGGACTGGAAGGCTGCTAAAAAACTTTGGGGAATAACCTTCCCTGTATAAATGACTATGTGAACTTCACTTTTTTATTTCTTTGTCATGTCAGCTCAGCTGCATGTTCACTATTAATAATAGGTCCAACTCTGCAGAGACTCGTAGTGTCTTGGAAATGTCACCTACCAAGGTACACAAATAAAGCTAAAACAACCTCAAAATATTAACTGCTCTGTGTGTTTGCTAATAGTTCTGTGCTGACCATGAGGGCTGGATTTCTGTTCCCAGCACAATGCCTGTAAATTCTGCTGGTTCCCTGGCGGGCTGGGGTTGTTTTTATTAAGTTGTTACGTGTTGTATTTCCCTTATGTGAAACCTTCTGTTTTCTGATGGAGCTTGTGGCTCTTACAGCAAATTACAGCCTTTTTTCCTGCAGCCTTGGTAGAAACTGGTTGTTGTATCAGCTCATATATTTTGTAACTCCAGCAAATAAATCTGTGTGTTGTGCAGGTCAGTAAAACAGAGATCTCTACTGCACAAGAAAGAAGTGACACAGTGTTGGGAGCGAGAGGGACCTTGGCTTGGCTTGTGAGCTAAGTATGTTGTGATGAGCCAACACTCCAGGGAGCTCCTGCTCTCTGGTGGGGCAGTGTGATGAGGCATTACTGTGATGGTATAAATACTGTGGTGAGTACAGGGCTGAGGGGAGTGTGAGGGTGTGTGAAGGAACAGCTCCACAGTGGCCAGAAGAGCCTGGAGAGAGGCATTCCCCAAGAACAGGCAGGTGTGAAAACAAAGTTCTCACTTTCCATATGTGAGGTCAGACCAGAAGTCCATTCAGTCCATACCATTTTTCTGGCAGTGGCCAGCAGTGGGTTTGTAGGGCAGGGCAGAGAAAGCCATAGGGATGTTTCCTCAAAATTACGTACCATCCAACAATTTGGAGGGGGGAATTTGGGAGCCCAACAGACATCACTGCATGTAAGGGTCCTGAAAGTCTTTCTGCCATGAATATATCCATTCGCTTGGTGAACCTTTTTAGCACATAAAATCCCAGAAGGGAAACTACAGGCAAGTGAGGTCTGGGTCACCCAGGATGTGGCTGCCTGACTGTCCTGAAGCTGCAGCCCAAGGCACAGGGTCATCCATTAAACCACCTTCCCCTCCTGAGGGGAATAAGCACTGACCCCACTTCCAACTCCCCAGGAGACAACAATCACCCAGTCAGTCATTAACTTTTCAAGTGTTGTGTGTGGCTTTAGGTTTAGAAGGGAAAAAAGGCTGTTCCCTCAATCTCAACAGCACTGTTTGCAGTGACCTTGTGTGTGCCCTGTTCTAAAGCAGAGAGGGAGAATTTTTGAGAATTGTGGAAAGAGTTTGCTGCAACTTCTGATAGTGTCATGGATGATGAGGAAAAATAGGAATGAAGATCACTGACTGGCTGAGTAAATGGCCAAGTTACCTAATTGGGTTCCCCCAGACAGCTGCTATGCTTAGCAAGAAATGTAACTGTATTATTATATGATGGCACACAATTTATCAAATCCTACCATGGAATATGTGTTCCCCTTTTTTTTGTTCTTCAGCACAAAATATTATTTTTTCCCAACATGTTTCTATCAGACAATGGTTAAAAACATATTTTGCTGACTGAGTTCACTGTTCCTGAAAAAGGCTGGATTAAATCTTCGGGATGATCAAATTAGAGAAACAGCTCCTAAACCACCAGGTAGGAAGGGGACACTGTAGGGCCCAGCACATCACTAGGATGAACTATATTCAGCCAGTTTGTATGATTTTTTACGTTTTTAATTTTCTACCTGAGAAGTGACATTGACTATTTACTGCACACATGTGAATCCCCAGGCCAGCAGTGGTGAGTTGCTACCTGGTTTGTGGGTTTTACAAAGCAGTGTGAGCATTACCTGTGCTTTCCCTCACATGAGCAGCCTATAAATACTGCCTGCTGCCTTTTGTACAACATGCTCATCAAAGGTTATGTGGAGCAGACACTTTTTGTAGGGCTCAGTAAACTTTACCATTGTCAGTGACAGAGTTGCCTTTAAAGCTGATGAAAAGCTGTGCACTGTTACAAGGCTCTGGACCAAGATCATGGAGAGACATTTATTATTAGGGGCATATAACCTAAAAATTAATTAAATTCTAAGCATGTGAATGGAGCATCAAAATACAAGTTATAATTAATTAGTCACAGAATTTACAAGGAATTCAGTTAAGTTATGACTTGCACATAATTTGCATCATTTCTGAAAACCTATTACAACTGACTTGACAATCTTAGCTGCAGGATATTATGTCCATTATGGGTGACTTTGGCAAAATGGATTCAGCCCTTTCAAGCTCTCTAATTGTGGATGCAATTTTTGCAGCATCTTCATCTTAAAAAAAAAACCCAAACAACCAAACAAAACAATAAACAAAAAATAACAGCAAAAAACCCAACAAAAACAAAAAATCCAAAACAACAATGACAAAAAAACCAACAGAAAACCCACATGAATATCCAGGCTCTAAAAGCTTAAACTTTTAAGTTTAATGAAGGGCACCCAAAAGTTGCCAGCTACCTACATGTATTCTGGTTTACAGACTTGAATGAGTTACTCTTATATTTGCTTTCTTAAATCATCAGTAGCCCTTTTTTGTTTATTAATTTTGATATGCAGTTGACAAGTCTATTTGTTACTCTACAGCAATATACTTAATCACAACTAATTCTTGTTATTTAGAAATCTTTGTGGCATCTCTGATCTTTCTAATCTCTTATTAATGTTGTCTTTTAGGAATATGAAAATGGATGCATTAATTACAAACTGCTTCAGAGGCAGCTCCTGTCAGGGTAATAATTTTCTGTAAATCAGAGAGCTGAAATAGCTGCTTGGATATGGTAAATATTTTAAAGTTTCCTATTCAGCCTGAGCACCATACACAAGGCAGAGATGAATGAATGTCCTCTGGATGGTGTGTAGTGGAGTCAAGAGACTCCACTCTGAGAGTATCTTGTGGTCCTCATGTCACATTCCTTTCTTTTTCCACAGGGAAGGAAAAACAATCTGGGTGTAGACATAGCCAGACACTTTCCTTATCCAAATTTCAATCATAGTTTCCTTTCCAAAACAAGTCACTGCTCACGTCTCATTGAAGGCAGCACCTCAACAGCAGAGGCAGGAGCTGTAGGTGGGACAGCAAGGATGATTTGAAAATAACACAGACAAGACTGATTTCCTGAGAAAACCCATGGAAAACTTGGAAACTGGTATGATTTGAACTTCACTGTGGTGGCACTCAGGGAGGAGGTTTTGTGTTGCAGGAGGCCTGGGAGAAGGAGGTGCCATGAAGAGGAAAAGGAAATGAGCATCTCAGAAGAAAGGAGGAGAAAAGGAGGAAAAGCCATAGAAGTAATTTTATAGAAACTTTGAGAGGTTGGACCACAAATCTGACAAAAAGGATGAAGGTGAAACAGTGAAAGGATTTAGTGTGTTTTGCTAAAGAATTTAAGCTAGGGATTGATTTTAGTTGTGACATTTTGAGGGAAGACAAGGTGAGCATCAAGAGGGCCAGAACAGAGAAGGTTGTGAAAACTGAGGATGAAGTTATCATGGCTCTACTGTGGGAACAAATAGTAATAGATAATTTTGTAGGATGCTCTTGAGGGAATGTCAGCAGGATTAAATGAAAGCATCAGTCTGGAGAGAAGAGAGAGATGGTGATAATGGTGAAAATAGCACTGAGGTGTGTGCTGCCTGCATACAGAAGCTAACAGGTTTGCTAACTACAGTCAAACAGGGTAGGCATGTAAAGGAAGATAAGGGGCTCAGCTGTAGCCAGAGCTTGGGCAGGGAGGTTGGACCAGATGACCCACTGTGGTCCCTCCCAGCATCACCCATTCTGTGATTCTGATATTTAACCCAGTGCAGCCCCCCATGCACACGTACTCTTAGAATCACAGAATCATTAAGGTTGGAAAAGACATCTAAAATAATTGAGTCCAAGCATTAATCCATTAATCCTGCTCTGTTCAGAGAAGCTGCCTGGGCAGCATTTGAGGATTTTAGATATTTGCTCTGAAAGTTTAGCTGGATGGAGGTGCACATGTGCAGAACCCCCTGTTGACTTGGAGCAGCCTGAATCGCACAGCGTCCCACGGGTGTGTGCCACACCCAGAGCTCACAGGTCCATGATCACACCTGTATCCAGGATAATCACCCCCTTTCTCTGCTGTCCTGACAAGTGTCCCTTTCCCACACACCTGGGCAGAAGCAAGTTTTACAAACTGAAGGGATTATATGCTGGATACTGAACATACCACAGAATGTACATATCTATGCACATATGATCTCGACAGGGACAATCTGCCCCACTGTTTTTTGGATGGTTTGGTGTGTCATGGCCTTGAGTCAGGCACCTGAAGTCTCTCCTAGAGGGGTTATAAGATCTTCAGCTGGAGGTGAGCAAGTTCCCCGCAGAGATATCCTATTGATAGGAAGATGTCATGACTTAGATGAAATCATTACTCATCCTTCCAGTAAGTTGGGTCCTGATTTAGTAACGTATTCCATTTGTAGATCATATTGTCTCTGGTGAGTCTGCTTTACAACAGCAGTGCAAACAAATTAAACAAAGTTTTGATATGCTTTTATCAAAGATTTGTCCCTAGTGTCCTTTGATTTACTTCCTGAGATCTCCTGTGGCATGAACTGGATAGAGGCAATATTTTCTTCCCCTCAAAGTGGATCTCAGATCAACACCTCTAAAAATATATGAGCTCTGCCTTCAGAGTTGGCTTCAGGCATTCTAGAGAATGACAGCCCTCCTGTTAATATATAATAGGCTGAAGACAGCTCTATGTCTTCATTTCTGTGAAATTGTTTTTTTCTGCATTTCCTCGACATCCAGATAGTTTGGGTATCCCAAGCCAGTACCAAAATGAAAAAAAGACNTTTTTTTTTTTTTTTTGCTGGCTGGCAAAAGGAGTTGCAAAGGTATATGCTCTCCTGGCCTTTAACCCCACTTGCCTCTCTAGTGAGGACTCAGGGGAATATTCTTGCATTTTTCAGTGTTTGTAATTGTGTCACAGAGGTTAGAGATGGGTCTAACCCATTAATTACCCTTTATACCACTTCAAGTCTATTAAGGATGGGTTCCTAGAGAAAGAGGTATATTTTTCAGTGCACATTTTGATACGAAACCAAAATCTGTAATGAGAAAAAACTGATTCTATGAGCACCAGTAGAGAGTCTTTTTTGTCTCTAGTCTGAATTTCAGAGGATCATTTACTGCTGCAAATGCTGTGATGGAGTAGATGAGTGCTTGAAGTCTCATGTTACTAGCATGACTGTCAATAGGACTACCAAAGGGGAATGTATCTTAAGAAATAAGAAAATGTTCTTACAGATGAGTATGTTGAATGACTGGAAAATCCAAAATAGCTGTGCATCAGAAAGACAGGTAAGGCAGTGTGTGCAAGAGCATCAGCCTTCTCTAGCTCAACTCATGTATAATAATTTGCCAGTTTAATGTATTGCTAGGTTGTGAGAGGCTACTGGTCTGTCTGGGTCTCTGACACTGGAGTCCCTGTGGTAGGGCAGGATTTGGGGTTGCATGAGCCCAGCCAAGCTGTCTTCCACAGCAGCTGTGGGAGGGGGACTCTGCTCTTGTCTGTGAACAACCCCAAGGTCTTTGTCCTGTGTCAGATATTCATGGTGTGTCTGGTGGCTGTTGGTCATAGGGAAATGTTGGCATTTTAGGGACACATGATACAGAAAGGCTGGCCAGCCCTAATGAAGGGTTAAAACTGCTCTATTGAAGGAAGGAAGCTTGAGGTTTGCTGAGCTTTTCAATGTCTTCAGTAAAGACCCTGCAATTTTCACACATCAGGGTAGTCTTTGGGCAAGAGAGGCATTGGTATTCCACTGGGCAGATTTGATTTCCCAGCTGTCCCATGCGCTCTCAGGAGCAAGTTGGTCTGTGGCCCTCAGCCAGAAAGGCACTTAGATAAGAGCACACCTCTCAGTCCATGGATCATCCTGCTGAATATTTTAGGGCTCCTTATGCACTTCCAGGAAACAATGTGCTTTGCTGGGCTCAGTCTCAAGTCCCCATTTCCATAAAGCTCCTTCATATCCCTTGAAGCCATATTAATATGCTGGATGGGGTAGGGATCCTGCCCAGGAGTGCACTCCTTGCTTGAGTTATAAGCACACTTTCAACAGTGAATGAGTGAGCGTGCTTCTGCTTGAAGTTAAACAGCACCACTCTTTTGGGTTGTGAGCAACATCAGCCCCAGGGAAGGGAGAGCTGCACCTCCAGTGACAAACACAGAGACACTTGTTTACCCCCTGAACAGGATTGGGTTCAAAGCTGGCAATGCTGGAGAGGATCAGCACACGGCTGAACACAGCAGGTGGGGGCAGAGGAAGAAGTTGTGTGTCACCCTTTTTGTTGTGGATGGCTCCCAGAGCCCCAGAGGTGGCACCACAACTGCAGCTTGAATGAGGGATGGGTCAAATGGAAATGTCGGGACAGAAGACCCTGCAGAGACTAATGCAAGTATCCAGCAGCAAGGGACAGCCAGGGGTTAGGACATAAGAGGAGAAATGTCCTGAGGAAGGCGTGCCTAGCTCTGTGGTGCAGGGAATGTCTGAGCACGGATCACAGACAACAGGAGGCAAGTGAGCCAGGCAGTGATCATTTCAGAGAGCATTGACTTTTGCTTAATGCTCTTGTGGGGCAGATGAAGCAGCAAGCAGTAGCAGTGTGGACATATTCAAGGCCACCCAGCATCAGTGTGAGGAGCTCTGTGCTTGCCTGGGAAGCACAGAGGGTGTCATGGTAACTGAGACTTCAGAGGGAAACCACCAGGGCAAGAAACCAGGCTCCAAGTCTGACATGGTCAAAAACGTACATGGCTGAAGGGTGAATGAAATTGTAGGAGACCATTTGGATCAATGATGGCGTTCTGTGAGTAATTTTCTGAGGATTTAACCTTCATGTGGGGAATAAAACTCCACTGAAGGCCTTTAGAAAAGCTATTCCTGTCATTTGCTCAGAATGATGTAACTGGTGAAGGTAGCTATGTTGCAGGGTTTGGTGAAGGCTGGAGGCTCTGAGGCTCAAGGAGGAAGGCAGCTGAGACAAGAGGGTCTGCAGAGGAACACATGGGAGCAAGATCCAGTGGGCCACAGTGTTGTCCCTGTGGGTGCTGCTGGGGTTGGCTGAGGGTGTAACATTGGCCTGTTGTCACCCTCAGAGGCAGAAGTGGTGTGCAGTGGACTTACACCCTTGTGTGTGTGTGTGTGTGTCCACTCTTACCACTGAATTTGTGTCCTGGTGTCAGCTGCTTAGACATGCACACAATTTGGAACTGTGATTGCATTTTTTGGCTTTTATCATCATTAAAATAACAGCACCATACAAAAACACGCAGGAGAGCACCTCAGGAGGTCATGTAGACCACTTCTTGTCCCAAAGTAGGCTAATTTCATCAGTGTCACTTCTGATGGTGTTGAATAATATATTCCTAGGTCTTTCCAACACTGGAAAGTCACAGCACCCTTAGGGAATTCTTTCCTCTGTTTGTTCTCCCCACTGCTGAAAAGGCTGTGGGGATTTTGTTCATCATATCTGATTTGAATATTTCTTTCTGGAATTTAAAACATGGTTGCAGGTGCTATTACCCACATATAGGCAGTGAAAACCAAAGCTACTCTCATTTATGGACTTATCCCTCCCACTTAGAAAATAAGAGAACTGAGTTGGAGACATCCTTAGCATAGAAGGAAATTAATGGGGAAACCAAGCTTCTTCTAGCAGCACTGGGCTTACATAGAAACCAGAGATGGCTGAGTAAGGACATCAGTGTGAAAAACCCAGATTATACAGATGAATAGGCTGAAATGTTGCAGGACTTAGCAGCTCTCTGCCAGATAAGGTGTCTGAGAGACAGCTGGTTCCATCAAGCCTGCAACGAGGGTCAGAGCATTGAGAGGAGGGAGGTGGCAGTCAAGAGGATTGGTCCAATTCAGGGAATCTGAATTTGGAACTGAGACTAATTTAGGTGAAGAAAATGGGAGCAAGAATGCTTAATGGGGTGCTTTGGGAAGATGGACTATTTCACAAGACTCAAAGACAAATTCAGGATCCTTAAGTGGTGCTAGAGATAGATCTGTGAGTTGTCTTCTATAAAATATGGTCTGTGGACATCCATTCACCCAAAAACTGTGAGTAGATATTGGCCATTGTTTTTTTTTTTTTGTTGTGTAGGATGAGGGAAGATGGGTATTCTGGCATCAAGGGGAGGAGGTGGGAGGTTGTGGGTTGGCCCTACTCTGTGTATGTCATGGCTTCAGCATCCCTGAGGAGACACATTTTTTTGAGAGCCAAACTGAAGAAGGAACGTGGTGACTTTTTGGCAGGTGGGAACAGAGATGTACAGCGCTCCTGCCTCAGGGCCTCAGCTGAGTCCCAGAGCTCTGACTGCTGCCAGGAACTCACTGAGGAGAAGGAGGCAGGAAATCTCAAACCCCTTATTGATTCCCTTTCTTTTCTGCAACCCATCCCCAGCACTAACCATATTTGAAAATACAGCTTCCAGGCTTCTTTTACAATGGCTAAAAAAAAAAAAAATCTTAGCTCTAGAGAGAATTGTTTTGCCAGCCCTATTTTCCTCTGGCTTTGAGTTTGCCACTGACGTTAATTAGGACTTCCTGAGCCTTGTTAGCCTGGCATTTTCCTTTGTTGCTGAGAACAGCGAAGGTGACCTTGCTCAGTAGGTGGATTTTCTCAGCTCTGACAGTCTAATCATTAATGTCTTAGGAACAGAGGTAGGGATCTTACACGGGAAACTTGAGAAGAGCTATAAAAACATCATGTAGACAGCTGGCAGTGTCAGCTGGCATAGCTCCAATAATTCAAAAGTAGATGTGTTTCTGATAAGTCATCTTGATCTCACACAACACATGCTGTTCAGCACATATTCTTTGTTGCATAGTAGGAAAACAACAAATATTTATCTGTGTAAGCTCAGTTGCAAGTGGTTGAACTGGGTATACTGAGAGTAATAACCAGCATTCAACAAACTCCATTTTATTATCCAGGAAAGTAGACCAGTCACCAGAACACTGACCTCTGGTGATCTGGGTTTGAATGATGGCTTAAAAGCTATTTTGGTGGCTTCACTCTACTCCCCACCTGTACAGTCACAAAACTGTAGAATCATGGACAACTGTAGGTAGAAAGACACTTCTGGAGGTCATGTATGCCAATTCCCTTCTCAAAGAAGGTCCAAACAGAGCAGGTTGCTCAGGGTCATGTCCAGTCAAGTTCTGAGGATCTCCAAGGATGGATATGATATGACCTTGCTGGGCAACCTGGTCAATATTTGACCAGCCTCATGACAAAAAACCCCCAGCAGCACACTTAAAATATGAGTGAAAATCCCATGAGAAAAGAAACCCAGAAAGGGAATAACTGAGTTCTGCCTCTCCATACCAGGCAGCACCTCAAGACCCATGTGGGTAAGTACATTTCAAGCTGCTGTGATTAGTCTCACCTTCATAAGCTTTACATACACTAAGATTAAAAGGACTATATAAACACAGGAAAACATCATATTTGCTCATAGCAGTCTTTTAAACAGAGGCTGTGCAAACAACATTTGTAATTCCGACACGTCACCTGCCACATGAAGCAAGATCTTGACAACAGAAGAGTCACAAAGCATTGGCAGTAGCAGAGCTGTCCCCGTCAGCCAGCTGCACCAGGAGCAGGCTGGGCTCCCAGCGAAGGCAAACCTGGAGCAGCTGCTTCCCCCAGCAAGCACAGGAGGGTTGTTTCTGCTCCTGACCCATTTGGACCACACACTTCGACATCTCTACTGCGGATTTCTGAACAGCCATACCCAGTGGGGTCCTGATCCTAGCAGGTACCTCTGGAAGTCACTTAGGAATGACATACACAGCTTGCAGGTTTGCCACTAGCAGCTGCCACAAGCTACCAAAAAAGGTAGAATATAAAGACTGCACAAAACCAAAGCTGAGCAGGAGTATAAATATCAAATGAAACACTTACATGTTGCTGAACATGCTGCCTAACATCAGAAACACGAGACAAGAGCAGAAAGCCATGCAACGCGTTTTGGCAGAAGCACGCAAACATGTCACAGCTGTCCCCTGGATGCCATGCTCACACTTACGTTAGGCTGTTTCATACTACCTTAACTTGCTTTAAGCATTTCCATCATCTGTGAGGTAGGGAGGGAAAAACAGAATAGTTAAGGTATAATCAGGTGAGATCTTGCACATCATAGTATAATTTGTAAACAACCTCTTTATTGGCTGTAGTGTGGAGAGTGAAAATGGTTCAGGCTTCTACCTCAACTTATCCAGACAGGGAACTTTCTGAAAGCCAGGTAAGTGATTCAATGGATTACTAAGGAGGCAGATGAGAAAAAGTGGGATTAACAGAGTAAGAAATAGTGACAGAACATAAATAAACACATAAATAAGTGAAGAACTTTGGTGTCAGTAAGATTAATTTTTTTGCTCTCATGTCAGAATCAAAACACCCAGTAATACCTTTTGATCTGTGAGCAATTTTAAACACTATGTTAATCTGTCTGCTTCAAAAATATTTGAATAAAGATGCAAAATTAAAAAACAAATTCCTACAAATCATTACAATGAATTAGACCAAAGATAAAACTGTATCAGTTCTCATCTCAGTATGAAATGATCTGTAGAAATCTTTCTTCCAGGTGAGAAATTACAGTAATAAAATAAAAATGATACATCAAGATTTTTTTGATACATTGCTCCTCATTTTTGATTATACTTCCAAATCATAGGTACCATTTGAAAAACCCAACCTACCAAATCCTTTTATGCACAAACTTTACTGTTGGCTAAAATTTTGAGGTTATCCATGCACTGTGCTTTTAATTATGCACCCACAGAAGCCTTCTCTGGTGAGATCTTGTGCCCATGCCACCCTGAGAAAGCCCAGGGGAGCCTAACAGCATTTTGGATCTCAAAGTATCTTCAGTCATCTCCTGTAATTACTCCTGTAATTTATTGTGAGTTTACAGTACTTTGCACAGTGCATAAACCATTCATGTCTGATGAGGGCAGATACTGTCACCTGAAAGCTGAAGGATTTGTATCAAGGATGAAAGTGCTTGCACATCTACACTTTACACTACTGAGCAGCTCAAAATCCGTAACAAGATGGAGAAAACAATTATCTCCTCAGAGAGTGGCAGAGTAACCAATTGGCCTAAACTTCTGCTATTCAAGGGGAGCCTGAAAGGAGATACTAAAACAGATAGAATTTGAGACACTGTCTCAAAACAGTAATTTCTTAACTAAGAACACAGACCAATGGTTCCACTTTCACTTGAAAACTGTTTTGAAAAGAATTTAAGGACTTTACTGTGGATTTAACACACAAATCACAAAGAGCCAAACTGCCAACAGAGTTGTATTTTCTATCTGGGGCTAATGTAGAAGAACTGCAAAATACAGCAGAGAAATTACTTAAAGTAGCTGGAAATATGTAAATGTATTGATTATGTGATTGGCATGTCCCTGCTGAAATTAATCAAGATATTGACTTTTCTGAAGATTCACAGTAGGCAGCAAGGAAAAAAAAAATCTCTGTATGTGTGTATGTACATTTTTTTTAAAAAATAATTTTATTTCTGTCTGTCTTGGAAGCTGAGTCTTTGCATACTGGTGCTGGAGTGCCTCCATTGGCTTATCTCTACCATTATTTCAGCAATGAAAAATAGAACAGATAGAAGTGCTGAAGGATATGCTGGATGAGTACTGAGATAAAAAGCAAGGCAGCTGTCTCATTTATAATGCTGGGGAAAAATGAGGTGAAGTGTCTTATAAAGCAAGTAATAGTGATATCATTTTCCTATTCCCCTATTTTATTTTGATCCTTCTGCACTGTGAGAGCAAATGATCAGGAATTTGTAGCCATGTAATCATGCTTGGCTCCTTGCCTCCTCTGGCCCATCCTGGTTAAGTGGAACTGATGCTGTTTTGTGCAGATTGGGTGGCAGCCATTAAAATTCAGAAGCATTACACCAATTGGATACACTTGGGAAATATCCTGGGAAAACCAATTCTTCATTCAAGCACTGATGAAGGCTCCCATGTACCTCATGCTCTCCCTTTCCCCAGACCCCTGAGCTTTCCCTGGGATCACCCAAGGGTGTCCCTGCCTGTCCAGCCCTGCAGGACACACAGTCTGTGCTGCCACCTCAGCCCGTGGGATGTGCAGTCCCTTCCTTGGAATGCCATGGAGAAGACTCAGAGGAGCTTTTCCTTGTTAAACCATCATGATTCATATGAGACACTGGCAGGCTTGTGGCCATCTGGGGAGGTGCCCACATCCCTGTTTCAGCTGGGATCGGGAGAATGTTCCTGCAGTGAATTTCCCAGTTGCTGTGTTCGTTCCAGCTGCTAATAGCAACTGTGGGACCAAGCAGGAGCTTGGCTGGGACAGCATCATCTCTCCACCACGCCTCTGGCACGGCTTTGGGCCCCAGCACAAGCTGTTTTCTCCTGCAGGGCTGCTCCTATTGCTAATGTAGATGTTGCCTGACTAAATCCTGCTGACTTGATTGATTCTATTTAAATCAATGTGATTGTTTGTACGAACAAAGTTGATAGAACTGATCCTAAGTGGCATTTACTCCACCGTGCTATTTGGCATATAAATCAGCTGTTTGGGGCAGTGGTAACTCTTTTGTTACCACTGTGAATTTAGGGAAATCTGTTAAAGACAATAAAAAAAGTACATATTTGCAGTGAAACAACCAATATTAGCACTTGACTGGTCTTATTTAGATGTATAGAGCAGCCTTGCTCTGGAGGTAGTTTAGAGAGATTTTTCTGTCTTTTGAAAGGTCCATGAAATAATCAAGTTTGTTGTAATGCCTTTCTTCCAAAGCATCATATACATTGATGAATTATGCATTTGGTTACATAGTTTTAAATCTGCATATGGCTGTTTGTACCCAGTGATAAAATATTCTTTTAGCTTTTTTTTAATGGTTACAGTAAAATTCTGCATTATGTATATCTCAAGTAGTAATTTTCAGCCAGAAATATTGATGACATCTTGCCAATGGCAATGAACAGGTTTTAATACTACAGTAAAGCATGTCCTTTCTTCTTAATTAGTCTCCATTCATTGAACATGCAGATTATTTACAAAAAGCCTAAGACAATAGAAAAGAAGAATAACTAATGCAATGTCTCTATTCCCAGGATCACATGAAATTCATCTTTACTAAGCTAGTTGAGCCTCTATAATTTCAAGGTGTTGATGAAATAATAGGGAGAAAGCTTTATGTTAAACATATTTAGTATAAAAAGTAGTTGTTTAATTTGTTTTTTAAGATGAAATTCTCCTATTTTTGAGGGAAAATTAAAGTGCTTAATGAGTTAAAGCCACAGATATCTTGCAGTAAGATATAAGAAGCTTTGTCAGATCAGTAACAGAAGCAATCTTTATGATGCTGAGATTTTGTTGCTTATAATAATTAAACATAAATTTTCAGCCCCCTGAACCTGTATCATCCTTACATGCTCTATTTTATACATCACAGCAATTAGTGAAGCCTGCAGGGCACATTCAGAAGAAGGCTTTCTGTCAGGAGCTGATGGTGTAGTGACTCAGCAAGGCATCAGAAAGCTTTGCCTGTGCTAAGGCTTTGAGCACCTCCAGGGGGCTGGACCTGTCAGATTAATACAAGGGGCTATTTTGGTAACATCCAAAAAGTTTCTGCTGTACATCAAAGTGCACTAGCTGCTTATTTTAGATGACAGCAACTCTTAGATTTGTCTTGAACAATGCAGTCTTTAGCACTTTTTTGGTGTGTACTTTTCCAAAAAGAAAATTTCCTGTGAAGCATTTAGTTGAAGAAGGGCTTCCCATTTGAGATCATCAGAGACACTTTCATCCTGTGCTTCAAACGTTCCAGTAAATTAACAGCCCACAAACCAAAGGTGAGAGGCAGTCATGGCACATTGGGGAGTACTCTGAGCATGAACACCTGGATTTGTGCCCTGCTCTTCAGCAGGGGTTTGGTCCCAGGCAGTGCAAAGAGCCTTTTGAAAAGGGGGTCCTCAGTTGGTCTTTTATTTACTGTGTTCATTTTTTACTCCCAGCAAGCAAAATCTCACCCTCCTTCCCAGACACTCAGTTATTCCCATTTTTGAAACTAACTTGCCTGAAAGCTGCTCTTTTCCCTGTGGTCATTGATGCTGGATCACATGGATGTGGCATGAGTACCTTCCATAAGCAGAGGGGCTGTGAGTTAATTTCCCTTGGCTGCTCTTAAATCTGCCCATGATGTTTGGAGAATTAATCTGAGCATTTTGCCCTGACTCATGTCTCTTTCCTTGTGCCTGACCTAATGGGATCCTGACTACAGAAGTGTGAAGCAGTGGAAGACGTGAGGTCACAGATGTGTCCCCAGGATCAGAATCAAGAAGTTCTAGCAAGCTCTAGAGATAATGGAAATTAGCTCTGAAACCAGGTAATTTCACCAAAGATGACATCATTAACATTTGGCTTTCACAATGTGCCCTTTGTTTGTGTAAATCTCGGAAGGATATTGTCAAAGAGATTGCTGTTAATTCCAATGGCACAGTGAAGTGACCTTGGAAAAGGTGACACCAGTGTCAACAAAGGCACTGAAATTGGAGTAAGCTTTTCTGACTCATGGCCTGACTCAGCTCTCCGTGTTCCTGCTGCTCCAATAGCACTGGAGCTACCCTCTCCACCCCTTTTTGCTGTTGCCTTTTGGTGGTCCCCTCTCAGCTGCCCATCCCTGCTCACCAAAGCACTTCCCAAAGTCCCTTAGCTGGCGTGTGCTCCCAGGTCTTGCTTGGCAAAATCTAGCTACATCTGCACTTTTCTAAATGGGGATGGATTAACTGTGTGCTTAAAAGCTTTGCTGGATGGAGGTCCGGCCTCTAGAGCCAGACCCACCTTCACTGCTGGAGCCTGCAAGCAGGAGGAGAAGACATTTTTCTCCTTCTCACATGCTGACTGGGAAAGGGATGAGCAAGAGAAGTAGAGAGAGCCCTGACTTGGTTTCTGCAGTGCATTGCTGTCATCAGAGCAGGGGCAATGAGGCTCTGAGTACCTCCCAAAACCCAGAGCATCTGGGGAGAATTAATAGCACGGCTGAGCTGAAAAGTAGTTCTGTCATATTTTTTAATAAAAACATTTGGAGAAAAGTTTTGCCCATTGACTTTTGAAAAAGAAACACCTAAAAACCCAGCAACAATTTTTATTCAGGCAGCTATTAATGGTAGTGTAAATGTTAGATTTATACTAGAATAGCTAGTAGTTATAATAATACTTGCCCATATAAAAAGCATTTTGGGGGTTTTAGTAGGAACTCAGTATTGCTACTAATAATACTTTCATTTGAGTAGCTCTTTTGTCTGCAAAACATGTCAATGATTGTATGTAAGTCACACAATGCAGGGGTGCTGGAATGTCCATTACCTAAGCTATTTAAAAGCATCATGTTGTGCCTGTTATTACAAGAACACAGCATTTAACATCCTATTTAAAATAAAAACCATTCTTCTTATGCATGATTTTGAAAAGTCTGTTCCTGAAGCTATTTCACCCATGAAAAGGCTGGGATTTGCTTCTGAGGTGTATGTCTTATATAGTAAACTTGCCTGTAGTATAAAGGACAAAGATTTCTTTGCTGAATCACTACAGTCAAGAGGAATTTCAATACCTATGTCTATGGCTGTTGGGTGAGGTATCTTTTAGTTTCTTTTCATTTTAGGTTGCTGCTTTTGTATTGGATCTCCCTAGACTCTCAGCATGGCAGCATGAGCTGAGGGTTCTCAGCATGGCAGCTGTAAGAATAATTGATTTTTTTTTTTTGGTCAGTAGCAGAAACAGGAAAAAAAAATTTCTGCCAGCCTTTTGAAAAGCAATTCTGAAAAAAATTAATTTCAGATCAGCAAACTACATTATTTGAGGGACATGGTATAAAAGAAGACCTGGCAAGCCTGGCATCACAAAGTGGAAGAATAAGGTATGGCAGCTATTCTTCCCTGACATGGTGTTAAAAGGAAAAGATGTTCACTGAGGTCAAAACCCACTCTCCTACACACAGAGATTAGAGTCAAAGCCCCTTTTTTACTAGAGATGTTCTCTAGCTCCAGCCAGAGGTCACCCAAAATAAGATGTTCTCCAGCTCTCCTGCTGTGACTATTTTACTTTTCATTGCAACTGTACAAATGCTTAGTGGTTATGCTGAGCAGAGCATGTATTTGAGTGAGTTTTCTGCCTGGTACAATCTTTGGTTGAGACTCAGCACCATCAGGTTTTAGCTTGGTGGCAAAGGCCAGCTTGGCAGTGGCTGTACTTACGGCAGAGGGACAGTGGAGCTGCAAGCACCTGCTCCTTCAGAGGGCTGAAAGCTTCTGCTCTCCTCTTCAATGCAGCCCCTTATATATTTAATCTCATATGCATTTCTCCTGTGTGCATTCTTGTCATTGGTCAGTGCTTGGCTCTTTGCCTTCAGTACCAGGCTCCTGTCCTACACAGCTGCAGCCCAGCAGGGAGGAGGCTCCACCACAGCCCCACTCCCAGTTACCACAGCTGTGTGCCTACAACAGGCCAGTGAAGCCATTGACATTGAATTAGATCACACTGAAAGAACAGGTTTCAGCCACATTCCCCAGAATGTGCTGGATGAGCAGCAGCTGCCCTGGAGCAGGGGAGTGGGGGCTCCTTTCTCCAACGCAAACGAGGGCTGGAATTGCTGAATTTGACACAAGCCCATAAAGAATTGTTATGATCCAAAACTGCATTTTTTAAATAATAAAAGAATGAAAAATGCTGTTTGTAAATGCTGCTCATCCCTTCTGAACATCAATCATGTACATTGAAAATCCCACTTTTTGTGACAGCCCATGTGTGTGATCTTTACCTGCACACATGGGAGAGGTGCTGTTGAATCCTTGTGAGTCTTTCAGCTCAAGGAATGTGGTGGTCAGGACAATAACGTGATCTCAACTAACTTCCTTCAATTTTCTGGTCTCTGTCAGACAGCCCTAACCTGAAGGAGCTGCACACTGATGTTACCTAAGTAATCTCACTGGTTTAGATTTGAAAGTCCCAAGCTAGTATGCTAGCTCTCTTGTGCACATTATTATTCTTGTATCTAAATCTTCTTTAAATATTGGGCAGACTCTCTTTTCATAGCTGAGTAGTTATCTCAGTAAGTGTGGCAGTTGATTTACAGTTGGTACTGTGTTCACTTTCTGTAGTGAAGCATAAAATAGAAAGGCTTATGTCAAATTCATTCATACATGGACACGCTCAAGAACAAATTAATTTTAAAGCACTCACAGGGTATATAATGTTTCTATGTCATGCTTTACAAATCTATAAAGTAATTTATAACATAAAGCCTACTTTGGAAGAGAGCTGTAGTAGAACAGATAGCAGAGTGATTTCAATCTAAAATATCCCAATGCTATCCCCCAGATATCTGCAATTCAGATCTGATAGGAAACACGAGTAATCAGTTTCTGAAGCAAAATTATTATACAAGAAAAGGCTCTCAGTGCAGTGTCCTCTTGTAAAATCAGGCTATTCTAGGACAAAGTAGGTTTTCTAACCATCGGTGTGCAGCGTGCTAGATAAGGGGTCAGATTCAGATCTCAAAATGGTATAAATTAGAAATCACAGCCATGAAGGATTGAGATAACTCTTAAAGATGCATATTGGATAAATCTCATCTGTAACTGTAATACCAGGGCCCTTGTAATTAACACCAAGGGAGTTTTCACCTCATGAGAACAGATGCCTTCAAGCTGACACTGCTGTTGTGGTCCTTCTCTTCTGCATGGCACAGCCCATGGGGGTACCTCTGCACATGGTGAGCCTCTTCCCTGTGCCATTTGAGCACAGGTTCTTTGAACAGCCTTTCAAGTTTTTGTATTTTGGAGCACCACCAGATTGTTTCTGCTTTCTTTGGCAGAAGCTGGAGCTGCCAGCACTGTCTGACACCAGCCTCTTGCTGCATGGACCAAGGGACCCAGAAATCAAGAGAAGAGCCCCTCTCTGATCACAGCCAAGCTCCTTGTGTGCTTGCAGCAACTTCATGCCTGTAAATTCCCCCACACTGAGCACTTATCATTAGCAAGTGTGGTAGGCAATCATCAGAAACATTCAAAGACAGTCAACCAAATTCAGCCCTGAGCAGCTACAGCTGCCCTCAAATTGCAGGCTGGCACAGACAGGAATGAGTGCTGAGTCTAAAGAGCTGGCAGAAGCCATCTGTGTCACAGCTACTCCTGCTCCCTCCTTGCATTTTTTTCCAGGGGCATTCCTGCTCTCTGCAAGCAGCAGCTTAATATACTAACAGTACAAGGAGCAAAATATACAACAATGACTGTGAGCTGCTGCCATGCTCCTCTTCCCACTATTCATCCCACCTGGCATGTGTGTTGCACCTGGGTAGCTAACTCTGTAATTTGGACACAAGTAGTGTGTTCCCTCATCTCCTCAGGAGAAACAGAGATATAATCAGAATTTAGAGTGGCTTCTAAAAGGTGCATATTTCAAAGGTAAAATTGAAACATAAAGCATTCAGAGAAACTATAGCCCAAGTACCACCTGTGTGCAGAAGGGGGAAGGAAAATATCACTCTTTATAACAGCCAGTGGAGGCAGACAAAAGGGTCTAACTCAAAGCAGCTGTTCCTACTCCTTGCATCAGAGGGAGGAAGCCTTATTTGCAGTGCCCTCATGCAGTGAACTTTGAGGTATTTATAAAAAGTGGAACAGCTTCCACAGTGCAAGGCAATAAAGGTCAGCCCAGCACAGCTGGGCTGGTTACCAGTCAGTACAGCCCAGCCACAGTGATGTGGAAAGAAACCCTGGCTATGGAGAAATGGGATCATCCTTCAACACAGACATGCAGGGGGGTCACCGTGGGGCTGGGTGGGAGATGCTCAGACAGGACGGAAGAGCTCAGCCTTGCCCTTGTCTTCTGCTAAATGCTGGGACCCCGTTTCTCAAAAATACCCAATGACATTGGGTGCATTAAACTTCCCAGCACAGGAATTGGTTTTGTTGGACATTCTCTTCCTGAAAGTTGGCTCAAACCAGGTCCCCCAAAAGTCCTTTTGGAAAAATTGACCACTGCCAGTCTTGTGTACCACATTCCTCCTCACAGCCACCACATTGCTGACACATGTGGAGGAAAAAAAAGTTCTTATTCCAGCAGGAAAGGCTGAAAAAGGAAGAGCTATTAGTCTGAAATTCTGATATTAAAGGGGAAGATTTCAAAGGAACCCGAAGAAAAATTGCATCCAGCTCAGTGGGAATGCCTTAGGTATAGACTTCACCTATTTCTTTGTAACAAGCCAGTTAGTTCTGCAACCTTAACAACTGCTTTAAACAAAAGGATTCCTAAAATATGCTTTATCATCAGAAGGCAATGGCTGACAGCCAGGAAGCACAAGGAGCAGTGGGGTGCTGGAGGAGCCCTACCCCAGCCCCGTGATAGCCACTGCCCCAGTGCAATGGGGAGGCAGCTGCATGAGTGCTGGGCTGGGGCTGTGCCATTTGCTGAGTGCTTTGCAACTCCTGTTTGCAGTCAATAATAAATACCCACAATGTTCATAATTTGCACTGGAATGTTCTGTGACTTCTTTCTGCCTCAGGTTGCACTTTTTGCTTTAAAGTTTCAGCACAGCAGTTCAGCAGTTTTTGAGAACTGGTATCATTGCCTAAGGAGTTCCTGACTCCAAGAGGAGACAAAATTCATCAGCTTTCCTGTGGCTGTCATAGTAGTACTGAAATATTAAATAAATGGTATTTGGTTTGAGTTTTTTTGATTTTGATTGTGAAAATCAGTCATAAAATCCTTGACAACTAGATATCAGTGTAGACCTATCCCCCCATTCCTTTGCAGATGCGGAGTGCTCCGGAATGTTAGATTCACAAAGTGGTGATAATGTGAAGCCATGGTGCTGTAGCACCCACCTTTCAGGGATCTAACCCTCCTAAAGCAGTCACAAAGCAGGATGTATGTAGGGAGCTTGCAGCTTGAGGAGAGAGATGGGTTCCTAAGCTTGGGATCCAGGAAAGCCAATATAATGCAGAAAAACTGTCTGTGACAGAAAATGTAAAGGCCAGGAGGCATTTGAAATAAAAGACTGCTGAGCTCTGCATGGAACACAGAGGAAATGCTCAGCTTTCCTGGTTGGTGGAGAGCTTCTACTCAAGAGCATTTCTATGGACCCCTGCTGTTTCCTACTCTTGTATTCCAGGAAGACAGTTATTGTTTGTCCTCCCTTCTACTGTATTCAATCTTTCCAGGTGCCTGTCACAATGAAAAGTCTGCTGGGACTGCCCTGGACACCTCTACAATGCCAGGAGGGGATGAAGTCTTGATCTCTGTCTGTGGTGGGTATTCATTCCTAGCCAAGATTGTCTCCTTTGACAACGTGCTGTCTAAGATTTTGGGTTGGAGGGAACACTCCCTGGAGATAACCAAGTCTCCTGTCCAGGTCTAAATAAAAATCTCCTACAGGTAGGTCCTCTCTCTGTGTGGATAAGAGAATTCTGAGTAAATGCCTGTATAAATGCCAGAAAAATGCTGATTAATAAATTACATTTGTTTCTCTCAAACACTGCCATCACTTTCTCAACGAATTGATGTGAAAGGGTTTCTGTCTTGAACTGGCTTTTTAACTGTGCTGCTAAGGAGGCAGGTAGGGTGCCAGGGTAAATAAGCTTGTGCAGGGCTCTCAGAGATTATGGCTGGAGGTTGCCTCCAAGCTGCCAAACTAACACAGTGAGGGTGAAGCCTGCAGTGTAGGCAAACATTCTGCTACTGCCCCAGATTTCAAGTTAGCTTATATAAAATGTGGACTTATGCAATTTATGAGCAATATAAAAGACTTTCTAAGGTGTTTGACTTGATATTCTTATTCTTTCTGATGTACTTGACTTGATAGGGCTTAACATGAGCACTGTGTAGGTTTAATAAAGCACACAGGAAACAAAAATGAAGAACTGCTTTCCCTGAGCACCATTTGGCAATAAGCCATCATCATTAAACATGGGAGTACCTAGTGGGGATGTATAGAGATTGTTCCTAGACCTAAAACTGCTCATCAGCAGTGCAGATGCTACATTGGGTCGTGGCTGATAAAATCTGCAGCTTGCACAAGAATCGATGTTATGTTTAAAAGATGAAGAGGAGGCAGCGATACGAGACCTGTTGCTTGGTCAGACAAATCCACTGTTTTTAAGTACAGCCAAACAGAGAGTTAAACTCCACAGGAAAAGAAATACTTCTGCTCTAGTTAAGTGCTGTTTTTTCACTAAAGGCTTTAGAGGCCAAACAAAAAGACAAAAACTCAAGTCCTCTAATAACTCAGAAGGCTAATGAGACCTTGACTGGCTAAACAGAGGATGCTGGGATGGAGTCAGGAACTGAGGCTAACAGTGCTATCTGTGGTCTTAGTGTCCACTGAGGATGCTGAAAAACTGGGAAAGGGGCAGAGGACGGCAAAAGTGGGCCAAGGACTACAGAAAGCACCTAATGGGGGAAGAGAGGTTCAGAAAGCACTGTCTGCCTAGCTTATCAAAAAGATTGAAAAGTCTTGATTACAGAGAATAACTCTTCACTGAGACATATGAGCTCTTTATTTTGGTGGAAAAGGATGAATGCTTAAAAGCTGAAGCCAAATATATCTGGAGTGGAAATTAGGCAAAACATGTTAATAATGAGGGTTTAAAACAAGCTGCTGAGAGAAGACAAGGAGTCTGCAGTGCTTGAGGAAGATGTCTCAATGTTTTTCCAAGAGACAATTTCCTTGCATACATGCTACATTTCAGTCCACCCCATAAGGGCACAAATGGGTGATATTTTAAGAGTGGTGATAAAATCCAGTTGTCTTTTCCAGCTTCAAGCTCTGGGACCCTGTATGAGCTGTCTGGAGGCACACAGGGGTGTCCATGCCAGCTGGGGTCTTGCAGAGAGAAGAGGCCCCTCTGGAGCACGGACAAACAA
Organism: Dicaeum eximium; assembly: GCA_013396995.1. Lineage (NCBI taxonomy): Eukaryota > Metazoa > Chordata > Aves > Passeriformes > Dicaeidae > Dicaeum > Dicaeum eximium. The sequence goes on along the minus strand of VWZP01008265.1, from coordinate 138,174 downwards.
CTCTTCAACTAATTAAAGCTGAAAAGAGGGTATATTTATTACAGCACTGGACACATGCAGAATCCTTTCCAAAGGCGTGTGCCAGGGGTCACAGACTCCAGCTCTCTATTTGTCTAAGAAAGGTTTTACATATTCACACAGTTTCTAAGGACACCTTACACATATTCATTACCCAACCCCACCTACCCCCTCTTTGTATTACAATGGGTTATAATTGAGTCCAAAGTTCCTTCACACTTGCACAGTCCTTTGCTTCAAATGGGTGGGTGGGTTTTGAAATGGGTCTGTGTCTTCAGAGGTCAAAGTGACCTTTATTTTTGCCTTGTTGGCAGGCTCTCAGACCCCTTGGCTATAGCTCAAGTTTCGGGCCCAGATGCAGGTCACGGTCCTCTGGTTTTTCACAATTAGATCTGTGTCCCATCCTGCTTCTTTAAACACAGTAAAGACAAATGCATGATTTATATCTTAGCCTTACCTATTTCTTCTGCTAATAATTAACTATTCCCCATTACTTCTGCTCTTCTTGGTATACTCTTAATTGTTTCTATCCCCCCCAACTAAATCTAGCTAAATTTTTAACTCTTTCAGTTTCTTTAAATCTTTGATTCACCTCCTTGCTCTTTCTCCCCTTCCAGCAGGATAGTCATGTCAAGAACCAGCATTGGCATTCAGACCTGAAGCCTGGCTTGCTGCATTTCCAAAATGCCTTGCAGAACAATGAACCCCTTGCTTGTCTGTCCTCATTGAAACTACTCCCAGAGCAGAGGGACAGCAGGGCATTGCAGGGGTGACCGCATCAGCTCCCACCTGTCCTGGGCAGGATTGGCAGCTCAGGGCACTGAGCCAGGCTGACACAACTCCAGTGGCTGCTGCCTTCATCTGGGGGATCATTCAAGAGAACAACCTGTGTTCTCATCCTGAGAGAGTTTTCTACCTGAAACTCAAAACTTTTTCTTCACTAAAATAAATATGCTCACTCTGTTTTCTCTCTCCTTTCATCTTCCAGAGAAAAACAATTATTTTTTTCCTCAGTGGAGCACCAACATCCTTCAAATGCCTATTAGAGAGCTTCACCCTCACTTAGTTGGTGAGCTCACCTGTGCAGGCTCTGTGTGTGAGTCCTGCAGCCTGGACTAGAAAAGCTGTGCTGTGGCTCTGCCTTTGCACCTAGCCAATGGTTCCCAGTATATTTAGAATATTCGGTCTATGGTGGGATTGAACTCAACAGGGCTAAAAGTCCCAAAAGAAAGTGGGTATGATTTCACCTGTAGCAAAACAATAATCCCCACCTTCTTTGAAGCTCATTGTAGCTACTTTTTATTCCTTTAGGTTGTCAGTCTCATGGCAAGAAGCTGGCAAAAATTAACTCCCACGCTTGGCTTTGTAACAGGAAAGTGAGTGCGTCATGCAATGATGTTTTAGGCTTTCATCAATTTATCTTTGACAAAATGCAGCTCTTTAGAGAGAGGAGATCTGGGCTGGAAAAAAAAATAGAATGCTGACATTCTATCCTGGTACTTCTAGACTCTTTTAGCATGGAGAGTCCTTTACTCAGCATTTAAAGAAATTGTCAAATCTTCATGTACTTACTACAAAAGAGTGAAAGTCTGAACAGTGGTAGTGGTGGAGCAGCCTGGGGAAACAAAAGGTATGTGTATGGAGCCTGAATGTGCAGCGCCTTGTTAACCCAGATACCATTCCTGGGACCCCTGAGTATTCAGCCCTTAGAGGGAGTAACTTTTCTCCAGCTGCTGAATGGTTCCCAAACAGAAATATCCACTGACAAGAGGCAGATCATGGTTGCTCAGCAGGCAATTGCCTGGTCTCATGGTGACACAGTAAGAAATTTAAGATCCTGCTCTTTTCCCAGCCCATGCTCATTCCAGCAGGACCCTGCACATATTTTCTTCCTGTGACTTTCCAGGGAAAGCAGTTGAGTTACACAGGACAAAGCTGTTTCTTGAGAAATGTAACTCCTTGATGTGTGGTTAAGCACAGAAATATTTCCTAATTTGTTTGTTTGTTTTTAAGGATGTAGAGAGGGGTATATAAATGAATAATGAAAATGAATGTGTCAGTGATGTGTTTTCAGAAGGATGAAGAATGAGTTATTTAATTGAAAAGAAATAATTGAAAAATTGAAAGATGTGATTGCACGCTGTCATGAGCATCTACAAATTTGGCCATGGTGTAATCCATTGATTGTTCTAGAATTGTCCTAACTAAATAGTCAGAAGGGAGGTGCAAATTAAACACAATGCCCACATTCACAGGCTTGTGAATTAAAACCATAGAAATCTGACTTGTAGAGATAAACATTTAAATCAGCTGATTTAACAACTGTTTAAAAACACCTTACTAACTTGAAAAATTTTGGAAAATTTTGAAAATATTTGGAATTGCCAAGACAAATGGAGAAATGAAAATTAATGACAATTACAAAAAAAGCAAACCCAAATCCCAAATATTTTCTCAGAAAGTACCTTCTAGAACAACCATGCCACAGTAAAGTAGAGGAAAGCAGAACTTATGAAGACATTAATCAAGCTATGACTGAAAAGAAAATGAGATGCTTCAGGGCACAAAGATGACAGGAAGTTTATCTGTGGCAATAAGGGATGATGGAAATCATACAGAGGGAAATGTAACAAAGTATACATTAGGAAAGGATGCAAGCACTGCAGAACACCTACTGACAATACAGTCTTTTACTCTCACTAAAAGCAAAAATCAATAAACTCCGTGTAGGAAGAAAAGCTTATTAAATCATTGACTGTCCAAGTAGATATTCCTGTTGGCAAACACATTGCTCTGTGTGATGGATGGACACCAGGGTCAAGAGGTTGTTCACTGAAGTGATCAGGCTTCATAAAATCCAGATTTGCAAACAGCTGGGGCAGCAGAGGCTCGGTGCAGTTACTGCTCTTGGGTGATTTCCATGCACTGCAACACTGCAAGTTCCTTTTTGGATCAGTGAGAGGGTTTCAGTGAAGGAAGAAGTGGGAGGCACTCCCACAGCTCTGGCCCTGGGCATGCTCCTCGTGTGCCTGCCCATGACTGGCCACGGTGCAGTGCCTGTCCCTGGAGCAGCCACGGGGCTCTGCTCTGGATTGCCAGGGCTGGTTCCCCCCTCACCCTGCTCGCCCTACATGGAGCCTGGTGGTATAAGTGGGATGAAACCATAACACTGTAACTCCTTGTGTGGAGACATGTCCTACCCCGTCGTCATAAAGGACTCCTGAAGCCTGGATCATAGGGGTTCAGCTTGGAAGGGACCTTCAAAGATCGCCTGGCTTTAAGCCCAGTGCCGTGGGCAGGGGCATCAAGTTGCTGAAGGTCACCCTACATTTGGCACATACCAAAGCAACAATAAAATGCCTCCTTTGAAGCTACCCTGTGTTTCTCCCACTGTCTGGCAGCAAGCTGTAGCTTGATGCAATTTTAGCTCTCCCTGTTGGCTCTTTACATTACTGGTGGATCTCTCATCCATTAGCATCAGCCCATTTCTTCCTTACACCCCCTGCCCCAGCCCTACACCCTCTCACCCTCAGCATTACTGACCCCTGTGTGCAAGGTGAAGCACACAGAGCTCACTTTGTCACCTGTTGAGAGAGAGAGGCAAAGGAAAGGAGCTTTCAAGGGAGAGCACTGGACTGTAAACTTCAGGAATGTGCATTTCATCCATAACTGTGCAGCTGAGCAGACAAACCTGGGGCACAGAGAACCCATATTTTGTATCACAAACCCAATGCCCAGTCTCCTTTCTTCTAGGGCACCTTCTTATGGCCCGAGGTGACAGGACTGCACTCTAAGGGAGCTCAAACACATTTCCAGGTACACCTCAGGGCCCTGCGCACAGTGGGCTGGATTTTGGTGAAGATATGAGATCTGGAGATGACAGCCATGGAAATGTCACAGGCCCTTCCATAGCTCCCCTCCTCCTCTGAGTTTCCTCCTCCTCCAGTAAGATTTTTGTTCCATCCAATGCAAAACATTTGCATTTCATTAAGTACTTCTTCCTTTAAATGATGCCTCATTATGATTTTTTTTTCGGGTTAGGTATTTCTTTAATTTCTAAGCATACTAATTATGTTTTTCTTTTGGAGGGAAGATGGGCATGCCCTAAAGCTCGGGAATGCTCATTTTAGACCAGTGTGGAAGCAGCCTTTGAGGTCAGGCTGAGAGTGCCTGTAAATCCCCACAACTCTAACACTGTGTGTTTACTGCTGTGGATTGCGATCTACCCAATTTGACCTTGATGAGCCAACTGTTTTCCTGGCTTTTTTTAGAGTTTCAGGCTGGAGAAAGTACAAAGAGAGTTTTTTTCCTTTTCCTGGAATACAAAGTGCTGTATCAGGCTGGTGAACACTTGGGGCTACTTCTGCTTCAGTTCAGCCTGAGGAATGGCAGGGGATCAAAATAAGCATTGGCCCTTTGGTTATTAAAAATTTATTTTGAGATGTTTCCTCCATCCCAAATTCACAACAAGAAAATCTTGGTTTTTTCTTGCAAACTGTGGAGAATTTTTACGTTCAGTGTGTTTTCTCCTGAATGTTAACATATGAGAATAAAATCAAAATGATTACGTACATTTATAATAGAATACACATTATAATAGAATACATAAAGATAACCTTATGGTGTCTAAACTTCCTGCATATTCTTCTAGATTGCTGATAGCTTTTGTATGTGAATATATTCAAAAAAAGGAAAAATTTTTGAACTAAATTAAAATGTAAATATTTTTGTGTGAAAAATAAAAATAATTTGTATCAATAAATCAAGCACAAATTATAAACACTCTTTGTTTGCCACCATCAACAATAATCTATCTGCAAGGAATGAATTTCTGACCTTAAGTTGCTAACTTACTGTCCAACCTTACCGTAGCTGATACTATGCAAATAAGTTAGAGCTTAGCAAAACTCTTTCTTCCTTAAGTTATAATTTTCTCCTCTAATGGAAAGTAAAGCTTGATTTTATTTTACTGTGCTCAGACAGCATCATCCCCTTGATATTATATTTATTTAGCAGGAGAAATGAAAGTTTTAATTTTCTTTCTTCTAGACAAAATGTATTTGCAGAAAAGAGAAAATCAAAAATGCTTATAACATGGTTAGCATGAACCAATGTGAAAAAAAAATTTCTACTTACTATTTTTTAATTTCTTTTGCATTTTTGGCCATGTTTAGAAGCAATGCTGTCTATGATCCATGTGTGTGACACACTCATGGAACCCTGAAAACTCATGAAAAGCAGAAGGCCAGCAGTGGGCTGTCTCCTCTGTCAGGCAGCCTTGACAGTGTGAGCGGTTTGATCATGATCATATCTCTTGCTTGAGTACCCAATTTCTGCAGGAGAATTCAGCCACCTGTGGCTTTTGACAAGAGCCACATACTGAGAAAACACATCACATGCAGTGGGGAGGCTGGGAACCTTGTCTGAGGTAACCTGCAGAAACCAAACCAAGGGCCAGACATACAGTTAAGGAATTTATTTTCCAAATTTAGTTACACAACCAAGATGCACAAAATTAATCTACAAGTTACTCAGATACCAGAAATTTTGAAATTATTTGTGGCCTGACACAGGTTAAATCAATTAGAGCTGTATTGAACTGCCTTCATTAGTAGGTCAAATATATAATGGAGGCATTTTCTATGGAATTTGACTGACGTGATGCCAAGGAGGAATTTTGCCCTGTAAAGTTACAGGAAGCTTAACCATTTAGACTTCTCTCTGGTTTAGTTATGGAATATTTAGTAAATGGCATGATCTAACCCTTGAAGAAATTTTACTGGGGTTCTGGGGAACTAAAAAGGGCAATGACCTGGTTTTAATGCAATCAGTGGAATCCCCCAGGTGGAACTGGTCTGGTTGCAGCCTGGTGTAATCACTGCCACCCATGCACAGTGAAGCACTACACTAGGCCAGTGGAGAAAGAAGTTTTTCAGACATTTTCTTTGCAGCAATACTGGATGAAAATAGTTTGAACTATCAATCCCAGAATGACAGATTAATCTAATTTTGGGGGAAAAGCAGAACTGACACTGATGGATGAACGGCGGCAGGAGGGGCTGAGAGCAGCCACGGAACGGGTGTTAATCCTATTGCTGCATCCAAGAAAGGACCTCATCCTCCAGCTCTGATGACTCAGCAGAGGGCAGATATTTAAGGAAAGGTCTGACTGTTTACTTAAAAAATTGTCTGTGGGAATTTATTCTGCATGAGGGATGCAGGACAGAGCCCTTGGTTATGGCTGCAAGGTGTTACAGCTCCCCTGCTCCCTCTCCTGCCCCCTGAAAACCCCACAGCAAACAGGAACGCCCAAACAAAGTGCTGCATTTCTCATTTGAAGACCTGCCAGCTGAAACTTCATTTTTCAATTTTCTTTGGAGCAATATATTATCAGATGTATTTGATGCCTAATTTAACTTGGTTTCCACATGTCATTGTGTTTATGAAATGTCTTTCAGTGAGGCAGATGCAATCACAAGATCTTGCTCTTTGGCTTAATTTCCAGTTAATTGTCATATTTGTTTTTCCAAATCCAGGTCAGCCTGCTAAACATACTTAATAATTTACAGTTCTCAATGCCAATTGGCCTTGCCTGAAAGGCTAACCTTTTTCTTCAGCTCATTGGGAGTCCTGTAGGGGAAAAGACTGAAAACTGCAAAGGTCAAGAGGAGTTTCAGATTAAGGTTTATGTTGTGCTGTTATTTGAGTAAACAAAGGTAAATTCCAGCAGGAGGGAGACTTTACATCACATAGAGTGTGTATTGACTGTGGTGAGGTAGAGCTGGAATGGAAGTCTTTTCCCATTGTGAGGCAGACTGAGCAGGAGTGATGTGAGAGAATGTGGAGGAAGATTTACCAGAGGGTGCTGGGATGGGTAATGAACAGCAGAGACAGGAACAGCAGGGAAACACCCATTAGCAGAGATTACTGCAGCGCACAGAGCCTTTGCACACCCTGCCAGAGGAGGTTTTCATGCTGGAGCCCGGGGTTATGTCTATACATGAAAACAGACCGTGCTCTCCTCTCCAGTCCTGAGGGCGAGAGGCACAGCATGGCTGCACCTATCCTTCCTCCCCAGCCTTGCCTGAACAGTGGGCACCTGATGTGAATCTCACGAAGGACAGGCTGGCTCCACACCCTGCCCTCCCTTGACAAGCACTGACCACATCTTCCCCACAACGAGAGCTTGGGTACCCTGTGTGTGTCACCACCTGTGCTCAGGTTCTTTGGGGTGCCAGTCCCACCTGAACTGTGCTAGTGGCTGTGTTGTTGTTGGCCACACTATTGCAGAAGAGACAGACTGGGGATGAAAACCACATAAAGAGATGTCTGTGTCACAGCTACCTGATAAAGTGACTGCAGCTTTTAATCAAGGATATACGAGGATAGCTGTGGCCTATTTGCTACTTAGTGAGGCTTGCAGCTGTAGTAGGTGCAATGGTGTAGGCATCATTCATCTGTATTTTCCAGCCTCCAAATGCATTTATTTATGGGTACATTTAGCCTGTGCTACTCCTACTCTATTGCTGTGCCTTTACAAGCTAGCCTGAAGCTAACTCTGGACCTTCTGCATGGAGTTGGCTTGCATCTCTGCTTAGGTCAAACAGGGAGAGAAGCAGAGCTGACCCTGCTGGATGTGTGAAGTGTTAGCCAAGAGGGATGGAGCTGTAATGAGTCTGATGGTGTGCTGTGCCTGAAACCAATATATGGGCTCCATGTCTCTACCATGTTAGGTACTGCTGTCTCAGCCTTGCCTGAGCTTGTGGGGGATGTACCTTAGTCACTCTGAAAAAAATGAACACTGAGAGTGTCTTCTGAAGCTTATTAAAATGTAACTGAATGGTGAGAAACAAGGAGGAAAAAGGAGCAGCTTTTTGAACAGAGCAGTCCTGCTGTTCAGGAAAGCAAAAAGTAAGGCCCAGAATGGAGTGGGACACGCATATAGGGAAACACCGACATAGATATTTTAAAATACCCATATGGAATGCATGGAGAATGAAACTACAAAATGAACCACAAGCAGAACAAATTTACATGAAACTGAACAAAACCATGGAAGTTAACACACTATCTTTATCTTGTGTGAAGGTTTTATTGTGCCTTTAGGATAAAAAGGAGCTTTAAAGGGTTATATATCTCATGAAACACATCTGCTCAGCTTCTAATGATTATGCTGCGGGTAGAAGACATTGCTTATCAAAGCCTAAATAATGTTCTCACTTTCACATATAAACAGGAGCCATAAAGTCTGGGAGTGGGATTTCCCAAAGCAGACTCATGCCAGAAAAATACCTACTTATTCATTCCTGACAGGACTGGGAACTTATGACTAATTCTGCAACAATTATGCTGCTGATCTGTTGTTAATCTATACACAAATCCTGTCAGTGCATTAAACTCCTTACCACATAGACAGAAATAATGCAAGATACAGACAAACCAAATAATTTATTGTTTTCTATGCATTGTGATCATGATGAGACTGTTCCTTAGCAAGGTTTGGCATAAATGAGCTGGTCACATCTCCTTTCATTCTGGAAGTGTCCCAGGGCTTCCCAGGTGAGCTTAGTGCTTACAGAAAATATTACATTGACAGTCTTGAAAAATTAAGTCTTTGTTTCCAAAGAGCAGAAACACACCCAGCAGACACAGATTTCTCTACAATTTCCCACCAACAGGCTGCCTGATGTCCTCTGGAAAATGGGATTTTCCACAGGAGATGCAGCTGTGCCTATTGTTACCAGAAGAATGTCCTTGTGTCTTCATAAGGCCCTCCACAACTGAGCAAGGTCCAAACATGGTCCTGTTGGGCACAGACTCGGCAGCACAGAGAGGATGCACACGCACACCTGCACTGCTGCTCTGCTGCCTGATGGCCTCCAGCACCCTGCCCTGCTTACCCTCACTGCACCCCAGCCCTGCCTTGCCTCTGTGTCCCCCACTGTCCCTGCTGGCACCAAACCTCACAGGCTGGCTGTTTTCTGCCCAGGTCTCAGCACAGCCCTGCTCTGTACCTGCCCTGCTCCCTGTACGTGTTCACAACATTCCTACTTGGTTCCAGCCAAGGGCAGACAGGGCTGGATTCAATCCAGTGAATCAGCAGCCTGAACTCACCATTAACAACCATCTTTCCCAGGTCCCCAAAGCACCAACACCAGATCTTGGCTGTAAATCTTTTGCTAAAGAGCAACCATGCTAGAAGGTGTTATGAAATTCTGCTCTGGGTACATGGAGCACAAAATGGTTATTTTTAACCTTTACCTGTGATGTTCCCCATTCCAATTGATTTGAGAGTGAAAGAGCACCAAGGTGTTTCTCACAAGACCCAGTAGGATATGGGAAGCCATGTACTTGGCTTTGCTAGCTACCCCTTGATGGCTTTTTTTCTGTTAGTCAGTGGCCTCAGTGGGTTTAAAAATAATTTAATTTATCCAAATCCATTCAAAACATTTCTGTAATGGTTTTTAATTGTGTAATTAGTGTAAAGACATATAATCATGTAATTAGGCTGTGTAATTACAACATGTAATTATACTGTAGTGCAGTTATGCACCTTTTTTAAACACAGGGGAAGAAACCCAATGTGCATATAACTCCAAAATCGTAACTGTGAATCCCAGAGTGTCTGTAAATATTTCTTTACATACATTCTTGTGCAATCATGGAAGTTTAAATACAGGGATATATGCTAAGACTGTTGGGGAGACACCAATTATTTTTGGAAATCAACTCCATTAAATTGCGTGGTGTCAACATGAAATGGTTGGGCACAGGTGGGCACAAGTCTAAAGGCAGGTATTAAGGAAAGACTAGGGAATTTAGCTGAAGATGTGGTTATAAAGCCCACTTAATTTCTTCATGGATTCCCTTATTGCAAAGAATAATGGTGTTTTGATCAGGTATCCTGAGTCTTCTTTTCTTATGTTGGAATTGGATGCAGGACTGATCCAGCTCTCGCTTCAGGCCAGTGAAACAGCTCCCAGTGGCTTTGGCACAGTAGACTCACCCCACTGTGTGAAAGGCTCCAGGGATTCACGTATCCATGGAAAATTGGTGCCTTATTCTGCTCCCCACTGCCCCTGCTCTGGCAAAATCAGCCTTTGGAATGCACTTGGATTCAAGCGCTTTTCTAATACAGAGCAATGTCTCTCAAAAAGAAAGAGTTTGTTGGTGTTAAGTTTCATCAGCTCCCAAGTGGACCAGACAATCTGTTCCATCATGCTGGAAAGTGTTTTACAATTCACAGAATTAAAGTACAATGGGATTAATTGTTAGTAATTACTGACTCGCTTTGAGGAGTTCAGGTGAATGTCTCCAATGTTCACCTACATTTTGCTCATTTTAAGAAAAATATGATAAATCCCCAAACGAGGCAGATGTTGCAGCTTTCTGTACACAACATCCTTCACCCCCAGCTGCGAAAACAATGCTGTACCTGTCACTGGTTTTGTACAGAATTAATGAACACTTTGAAAAACATATCACATCCTCAGTAGTTGATGGACATGTTAATAATATCTTATTTAGTTTTTGCAGAAGCATGACCCAGTTTCATTTACACATTGGCATTGCAGTTAAGTACAGTGAATGCAGCATTTAATGCAAACAGGAGCCAATGCTGGAAGGTTTCTGTGCACTTACCGGAGTGGAAAACCCCTTCTAATCTCAGATGAAATTGCACAACTGGCTAATACTTGCTTTACAATATGTTCTGATCACTTCAGGATGCATCAGTCTTTCCAAATGGTCTGAGAAACTTTTCAGGTCAGCAAGCAGCCACGTCAACCTTGTTGCTACCACCAAGATGGTTGTGTGACTCTGCCTGCTCCCACTCCCTCCCAAATGTGCCACGGGCTGTGCAGTAACAGCCTGGGTGTCCCTGGAGCTGTGGGACACTTCTGTGGTCTGATGACTGCTACTACAGGAATATATTCACTTTTTTTTTTGCTCTATGTGCTCCAACATGCGGCTCAGCAGCCACGAGAAGGAGGATGGAGCCTGCACCCAGGGGCAGAGGCTTGAGGAGAGGAAGGCATCTGGACCTCCTTCATTCGGTGGTGATGAGCTTTTGGATCAGCTGCTATACAATACATGTCATTAGCAGAATACCCAAAGCACCCTATTGTGCCACAACACAGTAATTGCTAATGGACACTATATATGATAATGGAGACTAAAAGTGCATATAAAAGATAAATAGACTTAAAATAAATCCTTGTTCTAGTTCAGTTACCAGAATGAAAATCTAATTTTGTCTTGCTTCTGTTAAGAAAAAGATGTTTCCCCTCTCCTCAAAGTGAAAATAGCTGGGGTTCAGACTAAAAGCTATGCTGCAATGTATCAAGAATAATCTGTTTCTAAGAATTTAATATTTTTTGTAACTTCATGTGGTGTGTTTTTCTTCTTCCTGATCAAATCTCTGAAACTTTTGGCAAAAGGAGAAAAAGAAAAATTAAAGATTTCTTACTAACATGACAAACAGAAAAGCTCTGCATTATGTGCAACTATTTTGGTTGCTCTTTCTCTTTCTTGGAATTTGCTGAGTTAAATGATTGCTGATATGAATGCTTGCAGCAAACACAGACTGAGATATGGAAGCAATGGCATGAGTTTTATTTGTGTGCATCTTGGTGAATCCTTCTTACTGCTGATTTCCCACAGCTCAGCCAGAGCAGTTGCTACAGCAGCTGAAGTTTCTCATGGCAATCACTCAACATCACAGTCCTGCTCAGCCCGCTGATGGATGAGACACATTTTCCCTGTGCTGTACAGATTCAGGGGCTGCTGCTTGCATAAGTGGAAAAGGAAAAGCCCTGAGCTGACCAGAGTGCAGAGGAGCCTGGCACAACATTAATGAGAAGGTGTCAGTGATGAGCTCCAGCCCTCAGCCCCAGGTGGATCCTGCCTGCAGGAGCATGGCAGCATCCTGCTGAGCCACTCAGCACCACCAGGGACAGGTGCCACCTTGTCCCCGCCAGCACTACCACCCTCCCATCACATCCTGACCTGCTTGCTATATATATGCACACCTCACCCTGTGTTTGCCAGGGGAACACCAGGCAATTTGGAATTTACAGCCAAGCTGTGAAGACATGGCTCCTACAATTCTTGGCCTTGTCCTTCTGAGCAGGACAAGATTTGTGCTGTTCTCTTTTTGGCTCTCTTTTAGGTTGTTTGAACAAAACAGCACCTCCTTTCAACTTCCTCAGTTTCATCAGAGTTATTTTTAACAAATTTTTTTTTACAGCAATATACAGTTTTATTGTATCAACTTCAAGAGCAGCTCCAGCCATCTCGGAAGTGTTAGCTGAGAAATCCTTACAGAAGATGCTGGAGGCAAGCAAATAGTGCTGGTGCCTCTGCAGAGCAGGCAGGAAACTGAGGCATGGAGCAGTGAAGTGCTTTGTAGGTCACACAGAACTGGAAATAGCCTTTCGACTGCCCACTCCTCTTCCTCTAGCCTCAAGCAAGGACTGGTTCCAGCCTCCTCCTGTTCTGCTTTTTGGGTGCTTTTGGGCAGATATGGTGTTAATTTTGAATCCAGGTAAGTGTAGTTTTTTCAGCAGTGACTTTATTTCTTTTGATTGCAGAGATCTAGACAAGCTCTCCACAAAGCAGGCTGGGCAGTGATGCTGGGGGACACTTGGTGTTTTTTCATCACAAACTAACACAACTCTGAGGTCCCTGTGCAGCTGCCTGTGCCTGAAAGGGGGGACACAGCTGTGACAGGGGGTTAATTCTCCACTCAAGCCCATAAATCATGCAAGTCAACAGTGTTTCTTAGCTCAACCAGTACTGCAATAATGTAGCTACAAGAATGTGAAGATCTGAGCCAGGCTCTTCCCTGCATGGGCTACTGTGAGCTTTGGGATCTCTGCACTGTGTTACATTAAGTGATATACACATAGCCAAAGATAAAAATATTCAAAATGCTCCTTTCCAGATGGAAATAAGGAGTTATTAAAAGAATAAAGGAGACGTCTATGCAGATGAGAGACTGTATGAGAAAAGATGGATGTTCAATCGAAGATGTATTCTGAACCAGCTTTTCCTGAATTTGGCCTATTGGTTGCCCTGTTGTCCATCAAGTTGCACTGGGACAGGTTTGGATTGGATATTAAGAAATATTTCTTAATGGAAAAGGTTGTCAAGCACTAGAACAGTCTGCTCAGGGAAGTGGTTGAATCACCATCCCTGAAGGTATTTAAAAAACATTTAGATGTGGCACTTGGAAACATGGTTTAATGGTGGATTTGGCAGTGCTGGTTTAATGGCTGGACTTGATTCTAAAATTCTCTTCCAACCTAAAGAATTCTGCTGTTCTGTGATCCTATGGAACAGCATCTCAGCAATATCCAGAGGAAACAACACACAGGAATTGGAATGCAGAGACCAAACCAGCAGCTCAAAGCACTTTTGCTTGGCACAAGGTGCTGTGCAGATATAGCTGAGTCCTGAGCCCAGGCCGCTGTGTCAGCTCCAAGCTGTGCTGACGCAGGAGGCGTCAGGAGCTGGTGCTGGTGCTGGTGCTGGTAGGGAGCCACGCTGCTGCAGCTGCCTCCAGCCCTGACACAGACTGTGCTCCTGGGGGCCAGCAGCTCCAAACCCCACCATGCTGCTGCTGCTCCTTCCTTCCCAAGCCCAGGGAGTCATTGCATGGAAGAATTTGCTGCTGCAGGCCAAGTTTAGAGGTACTGATGCTCTTCTAAAGCTGTCTCAGCATGTACAGCAATTGAGTTAAGAAGACTTTTCCCTCAGGTACCAATAACTTTGTGTTCTGCCCAGTTTTTTTTTTCAGATGCTTTGAACCAGGAGTTATAATCAGACTCCAGGTTGGTCTCTAGGTTTACTCAGCTAGACAGAACACAGTGAAGTTTTTGTTCCAGGAGAAAAAACCTGGCTCAATAGTTTTGTTATAGCAAAGATTACAGACTTGGTTCAAATCTTGCTCGCCCCTCTGTAAGGGCTGAAGTTTATTGCAGCTGCAGCAGGACCCAGGTGATGTTGGTTTATCCTGGACACCCACTCCACTGGCAACAGCCTGCTCATGCCCCTCTGTCTGTTGGAGGTGCTGGGTCTGGGCTCAGACTAAAAGGTAACTGAGGTCTGGACCAGAGGCAGCACACTCCAGAGCAGTTCTGACAAGGCAGCTCAGCAGCAGCACATACTTTTATCCCACATTTTCCTTAGCCATAACTACTGAAATGCTGCTTCTTCAAAATGCTGCATTTCCTAGACCAGCTCTTCTTTATCTTTTACCCTTTAAAAGAAATTACTGCAAAGGGTTGATTGACAGGATTTGTGAATATAGCTTTTTGCCTATCTACAAACCACTTATACTGTGGGCACTGCTTGCCTATAGCTCTTTAGAAACAGATAATACCTATTTTCTGGAAGCTAGAGCTTCTCCAGACATGGTCCATGGTCCATTCAGTTTGTCAGATGCAGCAAGCACCCCATCTTTAATCAGTATTGTAGACTGCATCTCATGAACCTGGTAGCATAAGCCCTGGTAGCACTTGGCACATTTGAACCATAATCTGTAGATGAGAATTTATTATTTTGTATGCACCAGCCTTCGGGAAAGTTTCTTACAGCAGCTGCTGAAATGATAGTATCTCCTAGAAGATTATCATTGGCAGAGGCAGGTTTGTTGGTTCTACTTTGTTTCTCTTTGTTCTGAACAAGGGAACAAATTCTCTGAAGCACAGGCTGAGATCTTATCAGCTAGAATGCAATAGGCAGTGCCAGTCCCCTGGCAAGTTTTTTGAGCTGCCCCCACACCAAAGCTCTGAGTGAAAGGGACTGGCCGTGCCTGTGCTGCAAATATTTTAAAGCATAACTGTTAGGTAAATAGCCAATTTTTCAGTTCAATGGCTGAAGCAAGCAGTGGAAAAAATAGTTTGGGGATGAACTGAAACAGAGTTTTTACAGTTTCTATTGAAAAATAGGGTTCCCATGACTTCCCATTGTACTGCTTTCTTTAGAGTTAAACAGAATTTTTTCACTAAATAATTTTTGAGTTACTTAGATACTAGAATAACCTTTTTATTGGTCAGCTTTAAACAAGACTAATGTTACATGAGCGGTACAAGAAATCAGTGCCTGAATTTCAATGAACAGCATGTGTGCTCCCTCTCCCACATGGCCAGAATACAATGACCCAGCTCCTTTGTCACAGCCCCATGACACCTCCACAGCAGCACCCTGTTTCCTCTTAGACTCCTGCACCTTCTATCTGTGATTCTTGTCTTTCTCATGTCCTCAGATCCCTCGCTAGTACTTCCAACTCCCTTCCTGCCCCAGACATTGCCAAACTCCCATGCTTCCCACACGCCCCAAATGTCTCTTAGAGCCTCTTTGCTACTAGACTTGTCTTCACTTTCCTTACACTTTTAAATATGTATAGATATATATTTATATACAGACACACACACACATGTGCAATGTGTTCCATGCACCCTACCTACTTTATTTAGCATGACAGACGATCCAGAAAAGGCAGGAAGGGTGGCATACCTCACATGAGATTTATGCTGACTTGGTTAACCAAGTGCTATTAAGGGCTGAATCTCTTTTCTGGCTTTCCCTTAGTGGAATCACATGCTAATTTTTAAAATTCATACATTAATCTTCAAAACACTTCTGGGAGTTTTAAATTTTTATGATGTTAGCCTTTGTTAAATTTCATTGAAATTGGACAATGGGTTTAAAGGTTATTAGAGAAGGGGATTGATAAACAAGTGAGAAGATAAGCAATGTAATTGAATAAGGAAATTATTCTGATGGGGAAATTAGGATTTTTTGCTTTCAGATATCAAAATGAAATGTACTAGCATTAAAAAAATCCAACTAAAGCAAAGTTTAAATTCAAGAGCCACCCATTAAAAGGCTTTGCTTCCTGAAACACTACTGCTCATTGAAATTGCAGTTTGTTAAAAAAGGGTCCATTCTAGGGTTTATGTTGATTTAAGATCTAGCTGGTACATATCATGCCACAAGGAATCACAGTGAAATTGCTGAAACTGAAGTGAAATTTCTGAATATATTTGTTGCTGCTGAAATAGTCCTTCTGTCACTAGAAAATGGCAGACAAAGGAAAATCGTAACCACTGGAGACCAAATTTCTTGGAAACTTGGAGAAAAAAATGCCATGTACTAGGTCAATTCACTTGACTAATGCAATAGAATTCAAGGTGGAGTGGGAATGCCAAGTGACTGCTATATTTTTCAAGGCAGGCACATGCCCAGGAAAGTTGACCTTTGGCTCTCCCACAAAGCCCTGCCCAAAATGCAGCAGCTCTCTCCTGACATATTTACATGGCACCCATGTCCATCACTTGCCCAGTCCTCAAGGACAGTCCTGTCAGGAGCATGCCACGAACATTGTTCAGATGATACCTCACTTTTTGAGTGCATCATATCCAATACTGACAAGCTGGTGTTCAGAGACCTGAGAGGCATGTCCAGGTAAATTCCTTTTCTGGCAGGAGGTAGTAGAGAGCTCAAGGATGAAGGCATCCAAAGCTACACATGTTCTGCGTTGTTCAGTCTCCCCAGTTAGAATGTTTGCTAGCACAGGATTAAGAAACATGTGGTTTTTTTGTTATTGCATTAGTCTACTATCAGCTGTGCAGAAAATAACTTTTCTTACATACATCAGCCATCAGTCATTCTCCAGATTCAGTTTTCAGTCAATTTTTGTCAAATATCTGCTGTACTTGAGTCAGTGATCCAGAAATGAAAAGTACCAACTACCTCAAACTGTCAAAGCTATCCAGATCACAAATTCCACTTTATAAAAAGGCACAAAATGTTAACTGGACTGGACAAGTGATGAATTGCTGCATTATTTTCCTGTTAAAAAAACAGAATTAGTCAATGCAGTGGACTATAGCTAAAACAGCCCACATGCACTTTTTATATGGTAACATTCACCTCCTAAAGCAGGCTAAGAACAACAATATAATTTTTAACACTTTTACTGGTTATGCTTAGAAAGTAATATTAGACATACATTAAAAAAATCCCTTTAACTTCTGGTTTTCATCTGCTTAAATGATAATGCAATCTCTTTTTTTCCCCCCGTTAATTATGAAAACATAAATTAAGAAAATTCCTGGCTCTGGGATTATGAAAATTGAAGATCTTAAATAAGACTGAAAAAAAGATATTTGCTAAGCAAATGGTATATAAAGACATTCTCTATGAAAAGAGAGGGGAGAAACGCAGCAAAAAACAAGAATAAAGGAGAACCAAGGTGGAACTGAGGCACAGCCTGGGAAATCTGACAGGAGAAGAAAAGATGAATGTTTAATATTATTTTTAAAATGTCTGGTTTGAAAGAAATTTACTTTCTCTCTCTGCAACTTTTTTGATGGAGACCTTAATTTACATCAGAAGGCAACCTAACTATAGGGGTCTAGACAAACAAAGGCTGACAACTGTGATTTCAATGCTATGCAGAGCTTTAGAGAACATTCTGAAGAATAATGGGACAGAATGCAATGCAGCTGTACCGGGGACAGATGGTGCCAAACCAACCTGGTAGGTTTTAGATGTAGCTCCAGAATATTAAAAAATAATCTAAATAGCACACAGTGTGCCACAGTGAGACTGATGTCACCTGCCAGGAGGATCCCTGGCAGTGCTCCCCCATTTCCTGCCGAGGTCACAGTGCCTGTGCTCCCTGTCCTGCCCCTGAGCCCCGCGTTCAGGGCTTGTGGGGGCACTGCACAGAGGGCACTCCGGGAAGGGACAGGCACAGAAGCTGAGAACATGCTGCAAGTCAAAGCATGTGTGCTCACAGCCATAGGCATAAAGTGAGCATTTGGGTGGAAAGGGAAATACTATGAAGATGCTGCTGACCCTTTCAGGTGAACCAACAGGACCCAGACTCAGGCTGCTGGTTGCTGTTTTCCTGCTGACCTCACAGCACCATGAACTTCCCTTCCTAAATTTTTCTTCATATTTCTTCATTAAGTCAGATCTAGTCTTTGCCTAAAAATGGGCTCCCTTCCACAGCAGACACCCTGTGAGAGCCAGAGAACCAAGAAGTGGCCTTTGCACTTCCTCTTTGCATGCAGCTCCAGCTTCCCTAGAGGTTCCCAGGCTGTTCTTTCAAAACCAGTTTCCATAGAACAAAGGTCAGTGTTAGCCTGTCCACAGAGGTTTTTGAGACTATGTTGGGTGAGCACATACTCTGTATATATCTGCAAGCACATCAACTGCACTAAAAGGCAATGGATGAGCTCCAGTTGGACTTAGGGAAGAAGGTGACACCTTGGCAAATTGTTTGAGATCGGGATCTTAAATAGGAATTACTTCAAAGTATGAAATCCTATCAGTTCATGCTGTAATCCTCCATACTTAGCATTTTTATAGCATTTTTATACCTATATTTGTGTCTGAGTACAACTGTAGTGCCTCTAACCTTTGTGAGAACTGCTTGATAGATGAGCAGACACAGGCTTGAATGCCAGCTGCTCACTAGTGTATAAATGATTGATCAGTGTATAAACCTGCTCATCTTCTGGCATCATTGTAAACATACAGATCCTAATAATTTCACAGACCCTTTTTAGGGATTTATTTAAGGTAAACTTTTCTGTCCTCTTTAGGAAAAAAGTAGGGCTGATGGTTATAGGGGAAGATTTATTTTACTTAATAATGTGTCATCTTTGTCCATATGGGCTAAGGATTAACATCAACAGAGCAGCAGGGAGCACACATACAAAACTGAGGCAGGCAAAGCAGGGCAGTCTTGCTCTTCAGACAGCTACTGCCTCTGCTTGGAAGTGCTGAGGCTACATGGCACTGAATAATCAGAGATTTTCAACCATCTTTTTAAATTCAACAATAGGATTCTGCAGGCTAGTTTTGAAAGGACACAGAAATACCCCCTTAACACTGATACACATTTTTATTCTCCCAAGCAAACTGCTCCTTAACCATTTGAAATTACTTCTTTCCATGTTGCTAAATCCAGAATTTCTATTAAGGATGCAAACACTGTTTCTGTGGCTGTTCCTATAAGTTCCCTTTTATACTTTGCCAGCATGGCTTCTGTACTGAATTTCCAATCAACCCTTTGACAATTTTTTCTTCTCCTTAACATTTGAAACACGTTGAATGATTTTTAACATACTTCCACTTTCTCTAGTAGACCAATATTTGTCTCTGCAGGATATGTGATATCTGATCTTTATTGCTTTATCAGTTTTACTTGCAAGGGGTCAGCCAGATGTTATTGTCAGCTGTTATAGTTCTTGAAAGGAAATGTGGATGTATTTGATACACATCAAACAATGAAACACCTGAAAAATGTTGTTTTGAATTTCTGTGGTCAAGAATTAGTATGAGTAAGATTCATGACCATTTAAAAATTGTATGAATTGCTCTAATGGCTAAATTTATTCCCACCCTCTAAAATTTTTACTGGTTTCACACGATGAAGCCTGCCCCTCTCCTCTGCATAATCAGGTCCAAATGCACAGTGGAAAAAATTGAGGATTTTGGTTCAATAATCTACTTAAGAATAAAAAGAGTAGTAGTAAACATTTTGCCTAAAATGAGTCCGTTTTAGTTAAGCCAGTTGAATTTGATTTCAGAATGTGCTCTTTCTGAAGTAATCACTAAATAACAGAATTACTGTATTCTGCAGAGATTCCAGATGCATCCATTTTAGCAGGCATTTACATAATACTGCTATTTTTCTTAATTCTTATATGGTGTGCTCTCATATTTCACCTATATTGTTATGGTAGAAATGTAAAAGTACAGCTAAACTATTGCCTCTGTGCTCAGGAAGCAAGAATATTTCTCCCTTTACGTGCCACTAGCAATGCTGGTGGATTTCCTCAGTATTTTAAGATGGCTGTCCACCTGTTAGACCCTAGAGTGGGCACTCAGAGTGTCCAGCTGTACCAGACAGTGGGGAGCATCCACACTGCAAAGATCTAAACCTTCACTGACTGACCTGTCCAGAGGCAGCGAGAAGTCACGAAACCCTTGGAAAAGCAGGAAAGGAAAGCAAAATTATAGGAGGCATGAAGTGTCCTGACCCTGTTAGTTCTGAGAACTGGGGTTTTGTGTCTGAATTCAGCACACATGCAGAAAAGAGAGAAGGTGGCTGCTGGTCTCCTGTGCATCTTTGCATCTCCTAGTGAGGAAGGAGGAGATAGATCCACAACATGCAGATTTTCTCCAGGTTGCTGGTTGCCAGTGGCAGTGTCCATTTTCTCTCTCAGCTGCTGCAGTGAAGAGGCCCAAGGAGCTCTTCATGTGTGTTGACAAATGGC
Source organism: Dicaeum eximium (assembly GCA_013396995.1). Lineage (NCBI taxonomy): Eukaryota > Metazoa > Chordata > Aves > Passeriformes > Dicaeidae > Dicaeum > Dicaeum eximium. The sequence goes on along the minus strand of VWZP01008265.1, from coordinate 117,856 downwards.
TCATTCTGTGAGCATGGTCTGACATAAAATACATCAAGGAGTAAGGAATGTAGCCCCACACAGGCAGAGAGCAGGTGAAATGCCAGCTGAGCACGAGCCAGAGCTGTGCTGCAGACGGAAAAGCTGCACCAGAGGAAATGCTGAGCAGGAGCAGAGGGGCTGTAACTCCTCTGGGCACGGCAGTCAGAACCACTGACTGGTGAAAGTGGTTTATAAAATCAAATGTGCTTTGGTGGTGTGAATACATTTAATCAAACAGGATTGCATCTAAACATCTATTTTCAGTTTTACCATGTCTGTTGAGAATATTTCATGGTAAATGCTCTTGAAGTAGGTGCACAGAAATATTTCTGACAACTGGAGTGCTTGCATGCCAAATGTCTGAAAGATTAAACATAATAACATGGACCATGGAATATGAACAAAGTAATTGATTTATTTTAAAAATATGAATTAGAATAAAATAACCTCCAGATAAGAGATGTGAAAAACTTTGTTAAAATATCTTTGTATTATAATTCACTTTTTTTTTGGTGTATCTTTCCAGCAAATGAAGCCAGGACATACCTACAGCAATCATAGTGCAATATTACTGATTAATATCCCATCTCTGTTTCCTCTTCTAGTGCTATTTTCTGATATTCTATCAAGCAAAACTGTACAGACCTATCAAAGTCAACAAACCTCAGAAGTCAAGAGCACAGCTCCAATTTTCAGTTGCAGCAAACTCGGGCTAAGCAGAGCCATGCTGGAGCCGAGGAACTAAAATACGTGTGTGCCCTTGTCTGGGCCTGTCCCAGGGCCAGGCTTCTCAGGCATCCAGGGAGAGCTCAGTGGGAACAACAAACTGGAGTTCACCAAGCTTGTCATTGAGGAGAAGATGAGGGACTCAACAGAAAGTCCAGATCAACTCTGTAAGTGGTCCAGAAACAACAAGAGCAGTTTTAAGGTTCCAGACTAAAGCCATGTATTAATGACTGGCTGAAAAGATCTACACTGTTACCACCAAGCAGGTCACCTTTTATTTTATACTGTAGTAATTTGTACCTGTAACAGAAAGCAGGAAGAGCCAGATATCCCAAATATCTCATTAGCTAAGACTTGAATGTCTCCTTGAATATAACTTTAGGAAACAGGGCTGTTTGCTTTGCTTTCATTTGGATTTTTTCTTTTTTTGATAGCTCCTTTATTCTAAAACAACTGACAACAGCCTTTATTTCTGTTGATGCTATGCCCAGAAAGAAGGAGGTTACCTTCAATTACTTTCAGGTGTTTTGCTTGCAGATAGAAAATAATTCTGGCATTAGGAGGCTGCTGGAGAAGGATCACAACAAACTCCCAGTGAAACGAGATATTGAAATTAATGACTTTTTAAATAGTGATAAAGATTTCCAAGAAAACCACTGGAACTTGGTGCAAGAAGGAACAATTATAACTCAGTGCTACAGGCTTCCTCTGTGTATGATGGCAAGACATCAGGGCTGGTGTCTTGGTTTAAAAAGACAGGTGTCTGCTAAGGAAGAAAACNTGGAGAATCCAGGCTGTCTTTGCTTTAAAAGTGTCTCTTTTTATTCCAGTAGAAATGCTTGGCCCCTCCCCCTGGGCAGAGCACCTCACAATGGGAATAATGTAATCTTATCAGTCATGTGGAGGCACTCAATGGCCCATTAACAAAAAATGTCTTCCCAGGGGAGGTATTGTTTGTGAAGAGATAAGGGAAACCTGCCCAGATAACAACCCCATCTTTATCAGATGGCAAATAGAATATCTTATTTTAACAATCCAGGACAGCTGGTAGAAACATAAGGACAGCCCAGACAGCTCTTGGAAGTGGTAGGCTGGACTGGACAGCAGAAATGTCCTCTCAATAGCTCTTTCCAGTCATAGTCCAGATTCTTGGCACAAATCTTCATTATTTCATCTGCATGAACACTTTGTCAGAAAACATTCATGCAAGGACAACTGAGTCATGAGCATTCTCTGATGTTTCTCCTACAAAAATGGTTCCTGTCAGTAAGGAAGAGGGATAGTGGAGTATCATAACTTTTGTGTGGCACTAATCCTACCTAGAATGAAATACATGTCAGCTACTTCCCTTTTATATTTCTATATTGTGAACTATCTCTCATTTTTTGGTCCAGACTTCAAAACACCATTTATAATGCAGCTGCTAGTGATGGCACAGTCAGACTTCTAGCTGTTGTCCTCTAGCTCAGCAAATGGGGTCTTGCTTGCAACAGGGCATAGGCTTCCTTTTGAGTTAACAACACAGGTCTGCAGATCTGTCCGGGCTCACTATGGACTTGTCTTGACCAGGCTGGAGATTTGTTTGTAGCTTGTAGCAGCACTGTCTAAGGTCTTTATTCCCCATTCCCATGCATCCTGCCCCTCTGCTGCACTACAGAATTTTTCAGCTGCACAGAGCCTGTTCAATGCCTTCAGTTATCTATATCTGATGTTCAGTTATCTATATCTATTCAGTTATCATTTCAGAAGCATTTTTGAGGCTGCCTAACTTTCTTTGCTGCCAGCTTTCCTAGAAGACCCCATCCTTTAAATCTGTCATATCATGAGCTCACCAAATGCAATGAAAATTTTTTAACTGGGCTATTGTATGAGAGTCCTTACAGAGGGTAACAGCAAGTGGGAAGATGTTCACGATGTTCTTTCTTCATTAATCAGTGGGGAACTAGGACTCTTTATTTATGGTTTCCAACTTCTGTAGTTACATAATTAATGCATGTGTTTAGGACTAATTTTATTTTCTCATTATAGAAAGTAGAGCTGAAAAGGGACTCTTGGATCAGCTGATGTATCAATCAGTACTATTGCAAGATTGACCTTTATTTAATAAGGTATTTTAATCAGCTTTTTGACTTTCAGTCTTGATGTCTCATTTGCTTCCCCTTAAGAGTATCATCACTTAGCATATTGGCAAGGTAGTTCCTTGACAAAATACATTTATTAGACCTTAATCTTGGAATACATATTTTAATAATAATTTCACCATCATTTATTTTTTTCTAATTCATCTTTCATTGCTGAACCACAACATATCAACAAAGTCAGTCTCATTCCTTCTCATTTAAAAGACACAGAAATGTAAAAAACAAATGATAGATCCAGTATGAGAAACAGGAATCAAACTCTGCTTTCTGAATACCACTCCAAAACTTTTGTCTTAGTTCCATTCAATACCAGGAGAAAAATCTAAGCAGTTTCTTGCATACATATGTGTGTGCTTCTCACAAGCTCATAAAACCAAAAATAGACATTTTCAAAAGGAAGACCTTAAAGTGTCTTCTACATTTGTGTCAAAGCCCCTTGATTTCTGATCTCAATCTCCCATTTCTTCCCCTCAGTTTCTATTAAAACCTCCTAAATACTTTCTCATTAGAGATCAGGGCTGGAATCTGAAAACCTTCTACCTAAGGCGTGAACACCCTCCAACCAAGGGGAGCAGAAGATCAGTGTCCTACACAAAATAATGTAGGAATGCTGCTGTGGAGAGGGGAGCCAAAAATCCTCTGGCTGGTGCTGTTCTGCTTTGCGTGGCAGAATTCCATGCACACTGGGAAATAGAGTGCAGGACACTCAGACACTGCACAGGAAGGTTCTGGATGTGGTCCAATGACTGTACATATACTCCATGGATGAAACTTCATACTGTGGGCATAGATCCCAAGCAGTGCTATGAATACCTTTATTCTGGAGAGATTGTATTCTGTCTGATGCCAAGCACAAGAAAATCTCCATGTTTATATTTTCTCTTTTACAATATAATTTACATAGTTGAAATCACAGGAATATGATTGCTATTATCAAAAGAAGAAAATTTTGGGGGAAAAGTAGAAAAAAATCTGTTAGTTTGGCTTCTAGTTGCAGGTTTTTAGATTAAATATGTCTGCTGCTACTTGTCTACTGTTCTTTTACTCAGAGCTACTTGGAGCTCATTATGGAGGTGACACCTGAAGGAAAATAGGTTATAATTGAACAAGGAAATTAACAAGTGGATCTAATTGCAGTGTGCTATGCTAGATGAGCCACTTACCAGATGAAGCTCAAAGAGAGCATGTGAGCTCTTCACAGCTGTGGCAAAACTTTGTTCTTGGCTGACATGGCAGGAAATCGTGTTTTGAAGCTAGAAATGAGGGCCAGGAATTCCCAGCCTGGAACCCATGACTGTGGGCTTCAAAGAAGAGTTTGATTTTGCCTTTGAAAAGGAGGGTACCTTAATACTTCTTATTTTGAGGCGAGAGGATAAACCTTTACACATAGTCCCAGGTTCCTCTGACCAGCTGCAGCCTGGCAAGAGCATGTGGTGGGCTGTCTATAGCAATCTATCACAGATCCCTCTCCAATATCCAATATCCAATAAGCTTCTTGGATATTTCCCTTCTCAAATGGGAATTCAAGTAGTTAAATTTGTTCTAAGTTCATAATCACCTTAAGTGCTTTGACCAAAAAGCCACACACCAAAGCAGCAGGAGTCTGAAGTGGGTGACTCTTGGATCCTTTAGGAAAGAAGGAAGGGAGGGTACCAGCAACATGAAGAAAAGCACCAGTCTGAAAATGGGAAGAGACTAACAGAAATCTTGCCTTTTGTTTTTGAAAGTATTTTTATTATTGTACTGTACACCTAACTGAAATGAAAATGAGCATACACTGACTTTTTATGTATCAGGAGGTGTTGGGGGTACATAACTTTTTGAAAAAGGGGGTATATAATTATAGTGGACAGAGAACATGGCTATAGAGGGGTATACATGGTGTTCTGTCTGCATTTGTAGTCTTTATTACTACGAGGGCTGCTGATAATTCTTTTATGTGTTGTAGCTATCTGGGAAAGCTTAAATTGGGTCTTAATATTCATATTAATATACCTACTTTTGAACAAGTTGGCCTGAATGTTTGTGAGCGCGTGCTATGTAAACTACATGCTGACAAGCAGGGCTTTGCAATTTTGCAGCAGTTTGCATGTTCATTGCATCCTGAGCTATTTTCCTTTTGGAGGATGGCAGCTGATGAGCATTCTGTCCTGTCATCCCTCCATGGAGCAGGTGAGCTCCTGTCACCCAGCTTCAGATACAGCTTTTGCAGAAGGTTTCCTGGTGCAGCAGTGATCCCATGGCTGGAGTAAGGAGGGTGTAAAGTGTCAACCAGCTGGCAAGTTCTGGTTCATGGTTACATGTTATAAGGGCTTTGACTTCACATTGTAGGAGCAGCTTGGAAAGCTGAGGGTAGCATTGTCTATATCCATACTCTTATCTTTTTGTTTATATGGGAGATATGCTACTGCTATTTGCATACAGCAGTATTTTCACATCCTGGCCATTTCCAAGAGATGCATGGATACTCTGTGTGTGAACTAATGCTGATGAGTAGTTCTCCACTATCTCTTAATCTGAGAGGGGGCAAGGGGATGTAGTTTATGGGGTAAATGTCAAAGCACTCATGCATGTTCAGTGCACAGGGGTACAGACTGATGCCACTGCCTTGTTCTGCTGGGTCTCCTTGGGGCTGAGGTGCTGCCTGGTGGCAACACTTGTGGGTGGGTAAATGCTGGGGGGCTCAGGGGCATTTAGACTTCCCCTGTTGTTGCTTAGCAGAAGCTTTTTGAGAAGAGGGGAGGGAATGTCCTTTTTAGAAACCACGTTGACTCTTTTTCACATAATTTGAAAGACAGTTTAAAAAGTGGTGATCATTAGGCTTGATTGTGAAGGACAGAGTGGGGTAGGTCCCTTTTTGTTGGGTTCTGGTTTGTTTTGAAGCCAATGGTGTGATATGTTTGGGTTTTATTCCAAGGAAATTGAGCTGCTGAATGAATTTTTCTGACATGCTGAGGACCAAGTGTTCTGGCAGGGGTTTGTGCCAGTGATGTGAGAGGTGATGAGGCTCCAGAAGCTGTTTTTTGCTCACAAGGTGCCAAAACAGATGCGTTTCTTTGATACAAGTGTAGCGTTGGGTACATGAGCTCTATATGGCATAGACAAATCAGACATAGTGGTGATGCCAAAAGCACTTGTGGCATCGCTGTGAATGCCCTTCTGATAAGTATTTTGATTTTTCAAATGCAGATGAATATGATCCTTACAGGAAAGGGTCACAGGGATAGTCCTTGAAGCTGATGCCCTCAGTTTACCTGCAGGACAGATGCACACATGCAATTGCAAGAGACACACACTTTCCTTAACTCACAGCATTAGTAGGCTCCATCCAGGTCTGGAATCATATGTGATATTCATTCTCCAAGTGCATTTATCTTTGGGCTGAGTGGGCTGACTGCAGCCCAGCAAGCAGGGAATACTCTACTGGTGCTGTCAGGTGTACAGATAATGGTTCTTCTGGACCAGGACTGAGACCAGCTATTTTCACACAACACAGGCTGCCAAGCAGCAATCTAGTGGTGAAAAGCTCCTGATATCTTTGCTATTATTAGAAGCAGCCCACAAAATTACAAAGGTGGTAGATGAGCTGAGTGCAGAATCCTGCTCTTGGGGACAGTCAGTGAAACTAGCAGGGGATCAATTTGAAACAGATAGAAGAAAGTACTTCTTTAGCAGTCAGCAGTGAGCTTCAGGAACTTGCTGCCATGCAGTGCTGGAGGAGCTGACAGTATCAGCAGGTTTAGAAGGGATTAGACAGATTCAGGGACAACAGGCCCATTAAAAAGATAAGGCAGGGACAAGCCCTCTGAGGTATCTATCCCATCAGATCCTCAGCTGGGATGCTGGGGGAGCACAAGGGGAAGGGGCTGCAGAAATAAGCCAGGCTTGTGCACACTTACTACAAAACATCTCTCTTCCTGCAAATGTATGATAAATTACTGGTCCAAGCCATTTTCATGTACTTAATCTAGAAATGAGTTTTATCCCCAAAGCACTGCATGAGTATTCAGTTACTACAGCATCCTAGATTCCCATGAGCTAACTCATGAACTCAAAGCAACACACTCAAGATACAGCTAGGATTCTTCTTCCTTCCAGGCTCTGATCCTTAGCCCAGCAGTTCCTTGCTGTATGGGCAGTCCCATTACACAGCTCACTGCCAGCCCCCAGCACTGCCCCTTACTGGGTACTGGGTAACACATGTGCCACATTACAGACATTCATATTACATTGCAAAATCCTAAAGCAAGCAAGTGAACAAATCTTGCATGGGGTACAGAAAAAGATGGAGACAGTGAAAATTAAATGCTAATGAAATACTGTACAAGTGAGTAACACAATAACATCCCATCTACATCTCTAAAAGCTAAGGATAATTCATGCACAGGGCAGAAATTACATCAATTTTGAGCTATCTCAGATTTTTGGAGGCTGAAATTCAAAACTTCCTCTGCCCCTTGCATTTATTCTTTCCCAGCAATGTAGGAAGTAAGCCAGCATGCCAACTTTTAAGCATAAAATAAAACGAAATTGAAACTGATTATTGTTTTTAAGCAATTGCCCTTGAGGCCACCCAACAATAGTGTTTCCAAAGCAGTCCTACCTTTGTTTTCCAACTTGAGCTCCTCTGCTAGCAAGCTGTCTTGTCTGTTTCCAAGCACAAATGCCAGAAATGAGAGGATCAGGGCATCCAAGATTCCAATAATTGCCAGGATATAGGCCCAGCGGACTGAACAAGCCCCCAGCGTGTACTTGTCTGTCTTTTCACCACACATCCGTTTTACCTCATCTGAATCCCAGCCATCAGGAAAAATCATACAACCCAGGACGAGACAGGCAGCTTGGAGAAAAAAGAAAAGGAGAACAATGGGATAATGAGACCAAGCTTTCATTTTGGTGAGAACCTACAAAGTTATCATTAAAGCAATAGACTTTTTCATCCTGGACTCCAAAGCTAAGCTACTAGAAAACAAGTCACAGAATTACATGCTGTGATTAAGTTTTTAATATAAAAACCTAAGATGCAGCATCAATTGCACACCTTGCTTAAAAAGCTGTTACATCCTGAATCCCTGGTCAGGTTTTGCACCACTACAATCACATTTTCTTCATGTGACCAATTTCTTCAATGCAATATGAAAGGACCACATGAAACCAAAAGGGAAAATGGTTAATAACCTGGATATTCAAAGATTACACTGGGTTACGGTCAAGCTGTCAGGCAAACAAACAGTTTAAAAGAGAGGAATAAAACTACCTGTCATTTCTGGTAATCTGCCCTTTTATCCTAATCCATAAACACTGGACTTGCTCACTGTCCACCCAAAGACAGAGCTTGATACATTCCAAGTGTTGCCTCACAGAGGACAACTCCACCCCAGCGCTGCCTGGTCTGTCCCAAGCCCTAAGGACTGTGTAGCCCTTCATGGTGACATTCCAGCCATGGGAGCTATCCCACCACATCTATAACTGCAGTGAGATCAAAGCCCTGTGACTGCACACAGATCCTTAGTTCCTCCTGCTTGTCCTCCATACTGCAACCATTGGTGTTAAGGCACTTTATGGAAATATTTGATTGTGTCAGTATCCCAGCAGGGGTGCAAAGGGATCCCCCACAGTCCTGTCCTGGGGTTGTGTCTTTGGCTGCTTGTGCTTTGAGATGCTCTCTCTTAAGCCTTCTTTTGTTACTGGGGTGGTTGCTGTAGTCCTCTCCTTCCCACATCTTACATTTGTCAAGCCTGGCTATGTCCCCATTCCCTTTCAAATCACTTTAAAGCTCTCTCAACAAGCTCTGCTAACGCCTCCTCTTTGAGAGAGGTGGACCTTATTTGTTGCCAGCAGGCTTGGTGATGTATAAACTGACCTATGACAAAAAAACTTCAAATTTTTCTGGTAATACCTGTCTTGAAGCTAGGTACAGTCACCTTCAGCAGGAGAAGATAGCATACAAAAATAAAGTAGCATAAGAAAATTCTAAAAATAATGATTATGTTGAATGGGTTAATTATTCAGTTTTTATTGCATTTAAGAGAATCAGAAAATCCATATGCTTTCAATAATTACGTTTAGTGACTTGGAAACAGGCACATTTCCATTGTTAGCCCTTTTATCTTAGTATGGCTGATGAGATACAATGGATGCTAACCCTTCTTTTATAAGTCGTAATATTATATTGATAAAATACACTCAAAATTGCAGGTAAATGTGCTAATTGGAAAGAATGCATTGTGTAGCTTTCATCCTTTTAAGCTTTTGTTGAGACAGACCTCTGTTTGGAAATGACAGTTTATACACCAAGTAGCTTGTGCAACCAACAGCCGCTGTCACCGTGGGATTGGTTTCTTGTCACTGTGACAGGTTTCTTGTCTTTTCTGGACAAGCATAGGAACTGTCATTTTACATACCTCTAATGCCCACAAAATAAAAACAGACTTACACTGGATCAATATGATGAAATACTGGCAGAGGGATGTGTAAAGAGAGCTCAGGAGTGGTAGTTCTCTTTTGACAGCTATACAATTGCTGTAGACAATGTCTTGAAAGTGTGTCTGCAGAAAATGTGTGACATGGGGTAATTTGACAAGTTCCTCCTGAACAGCTAATTTGTGTGAAAATAAAACAGCTTTTAATACTTTCAAGGACAGTTAGGCTTAGGAACATGGGAGATTAGATAATGACCAATATACTCAGAACATGCAGGTTGGACAAATTGTAAATTATGTATTGCCTGCCTCAACTCATTTACACAATTACATAAGACCTTTCAAAGGCCTTAGAGACAAACAGTACAGTAATATATTTTCGTGAGCTGGTTACACACACTTCCAGAAAGTGGAGTTGCCCTCACACTTAAGAGTTTCCCTCATACTTGCAAGGAACTCCACTCAAGCTATGCAGCAAATCTGCGAACATCTTGTGATCATGAAAATGTCCGAATTTATCCAGCTAACTATTGACAACATTTCATTTACTATATAACAGCAAATACCAAAGCCAGTTTACTTTTACTAATCATCCTCAACACATGAGAAAGCTTAATGCTCAGTTAATGATCAATAGGTGTGGAACGTTTCTACTAATTGTGCATGAATAATTAGCAAATACCAATATCTCTGTCGGTTTTTTTATTACACAGCACATCAGACACATTCTTAGTACTTCCTAAAAGTAATTTAACTTTATTCTTTTGTACATAGGTAATTAAGAAAAGGGACCCTTATCTCAGGAATTCAGTGTACAGCTTCCCAGCTGTGTTCCTCAGATTTCCAATTAACTAATCTTTCCTGAATTTTGTTCCTGCATTCTTTGATATACTTGCCTAAAGTTCTGGAGTAATTCTGTTGGTTGCAGTTGGACTTCTATTGGTAATAAGACACACAGGTAAAGGATGTCTGGACTGGATTCCTTTGCATAAAGACAGATATCAAGGAGGGGTTATTATTATTTTCTCTTTTCCCTATACAATTAACATGCTTTTTACTAGATGACTACTTAGTCAACATCTTCAGGTGCAGGAATCATACCTTACCTATAGAGGGTAACATAAGTAAGGTTAGTCAACCTTGAGTCTTTATTTGTTGAGGAAATATTTTGCACTGAATGCGTTTAAGAATACAGACTTGCTCAATAATATAAACAAGTAATGATTCTTCTATCAGCTACAAGATTGAAAAGACAGATATGAAATCCACCTACAGATCTACTTTGCATTGCTAGAAATTTTTACATTTGAATTCTGCTACAGAGGATTAGAAGACTTTTCTCTAAAAGGAAATTACTTTCAGTTTTTTACAAATTTGTGAAATGGAAATAATTTTATGCAATTTCAGTGAAACTGCTAAGAGATGATTTTATAACTCTAATATGGGTCCCATGTCTTTGTCTAACTTCTACTGCCTGTAATGGCAGTGTTATTGAAATGGAAATGTAAAAAAAGCTACCACTATTTTACTACTAAGTAGTAATAGTGTTCTAATGAATTCAGAAAGTTTTGGATTTGAAAAGTTCACTGACTAGATAAAAACCCTTAAATCATCAGTTCCTACAGACTCTTTGATTCAAGTAGGGAAAAAGTTAAATCTATACTGGTTGAAAGCAGCCTTCTATTTGTGATCTGGATCCATCAGATCAGCACCACCCTCCTGACAGACAGCCCAACCTAGGACCTCTGTAGCTAACCAAGGGCCTTCATGATAAGCAGTAGGGGGGAATTGATAAATGACTGAATAATGTCACTGACACCATTCAGAACCTTTGGGCAACTGTAAAACTTACAACAATCACATGCATGCAGTTTTCCCTTTGGTTGCTTGAGAAAGCTCCTGGCAGGATTATTATCTTTGGAAGGGTGGCCCTGGGTTTACTGCATTTCTTCCTCTCCTGTGATGACAAGGTGACTCCTTTGTGTTGGAAGAGACTTTAAAGACCATGTAGCTCAGCCACCATGCTGCTCAGAGCCCCATCCAATCCAGCCTTAAGCATTTCCAGGGATGGTATCTGTAAGTTCTCTGGGCAACCTCTTCCAGTGCCTCACCACCCAAACAGTTGCTTTCCCCTACATATTGGAGTCTGGTGAAGCTTTTCAAACTTTAAAAAAAAATGATTAATAAACAGTACTTAAACGTGCCTTATATATTTGCTTTTCTTCTTAAACAGTTTTTTCTCATGTGAACAGCTAACAGGAACTGTCACATGGTTTTCCTCTAGGGCTGTGAGTGACAAGACAAATTATCCATACTAGGAGAGAGAGCCCAGGATTTTTACCTCGTGGGATGGAAGGATGAGGATACAACACTTTCAGATTGGAAACAGACACTGAATTGTTGCTGGCACTGACAGACTTGTGACTCTGACCAAGCTAATATTATCACAGACTGTGCTCTGTGCATGAGCTCAAATGGTAATTAGCAAACAAGTAGCTCACTGTCCTATGGTTGTGCCAAATATGGTGACAGATTAATATTATATCATTGCATGAAATGAGGTTCTATTTATAAAAAAAGCTGACTGCTATGCAGGAAACCAGTGCTGAGAAATTCCCACTGGCAGGACTCCTCTCTCATTTTCATTCTTTTCCTGACAACAGACCAAATTTGCTTGCGTGTAGAGTATGATGATGGCAAGTTTCCTGATAAAGGAGTAAAAAAAATTGAATGGGAATTATGCTGATCATCTCTTTTCTTTCCATGGCCACACATCAAGAATCTTCAAACCTCTGTGATTCCAAAACCCAAGAGGTTTTTTGTTTCCCTTTTTTCCTCCCCAAAATGGTATTTACAAAACCAGCAACCCATTAAATCTCCAATAAACTGAATAGAGTTTTTGCCAGCCATGTTGGTGATTAAGATTAGTCTTTCAGGAGCTTGTAGCTGGGAAAGAAGGAAATGCTGAGTGGAGGTGGCTGAAGACACACTGAAGGTGGCTAAAGACACAGGGTCAAACACAATCTTGAGTGAAGACAGAGGCTACACACCCATCAACTGAGATGGATCCAAGTGAAGTGGACTGCACTTCTGAGTGGGACAATAATCCTCTGTGTTTATATTTATGTCATGGCTTGCAGGAAATGTGCAATTTTGAAGCAAATGCCATGATTGTCTCCATTTACCGATTCCATCTGCAGAAATAGTTCTGCTGCGTGCAATCAGAGTATTTCTGGAGGAGCCTAGAAGTTAATTTCCAAAAGTTCTTCAACACTGAGTGGGGACCTTAAAATTCTGGCTCAGTGTGTGGGCTTCATCAGCCAAAAACCTGTTCCTAAGAGAAAGCTCCTGAACTATGAAGAGCTTCCACAATACCTGGAATAGTTCTTGTGCAACACAAAAAGGTAAATATCATATATGACTTCTTACTTGATCCTGTTTTTGAAGGCTGCCAGATACAAAGTCCACCTTTGAAAAGGCTCTTCAGAGAGGTGCCAGCTGGATCCCCAAGGAGATGACACAGCCTGTTAGGTTGTGCATAAGCAGACTGAAAATTCCTGATGGTGCTCATAGATGGCTGCTAACTACATGACTGCTCTTGGGTTTGAGGCAGTCAGTGAGAAAAGTGTAATGAAATTTAGGATTCAAAGGCAGTGTTCTTAGAGAGCTGGAGTGATAAAATCCTATCTGGACTTCTGTGACCTGGGCTTCCATGTGGGATGAGGGAGGTGCCTTGTTGAATTGCTCCAGGACATTGACGCGATGCTCCCAGCAACCTCCTCCCCAAAAGTGAAGGAGCAAAGGTTTGTGGGTTAATCTTCCTTCAAAAAACTTCAAACAATATGTATAATGGGGGCATTGGGTCCAGGAAACAGAACTATTTCTGATTTGAGGCAAAACCCTAAAGCCCCATGTGATGAGGATGCAAGAGGCTTCAGCAGTAACTACTTTAATCTACATTCTCTTATTTCACATCATCTTACTTGGTAATATAGACAAGCCTGAGTCTCTCCACAGGATTAAGAATATTTATAGATAGTGCTAAGGGGGAGAAAAAGTAGGAGAATCTCTCATTGCATTCCTGTGATAATATTAAAGACATGATGCAATTATGGCCATTTGACTTATTAGGGCCTGGACTTTCTGATAAGAAATCTGATAAGAATATACATATATACATATATAAAGAGATATGTGTATTTCACATGCTGATTTTAAGAAAAGGGAAAAAGAAGACCAAACATTCAGTAACTGGACAGTAAAGATAAAGAAAATAATATTATGGAAAGTGGTCAGGGGGAGAAGACTGGCTGAGTTGGCAGGTGGCAGACATTTTGATGCCTGTTAGTTATGCTTAGGCAGCAAAATGGAATAATTTGATCAACTGTTGCGAGATGTGAAGCTGGATATAACAGAAATAGAGGTGACTAACAGCTGTATCCAAAGATAAACGCTATAGAACATGAATTGTTCAGAAAGATGGAAACAATTGAGAAAGTGAAGTAATGTTATATGAACAAATGTGTTAAACTGTAAATAAGTAGAAAAGAATAGCAACAATAGTGCAATCTACTTCAGTTAAATCAAGAGAAATGTCTGTAAGAGAAATTTCTGTAAGAGAAATTTCACTACACTAAGGGGACCTGTTTTAGACCTCATGTATTGGATTCATGTTTGGATAGAGAATTCTCTGAACTGATAGAAACAGAAATTCTGTGTGGGGTTGTATCATCTTGGGAGCATTTAACTTCCAAGGTTTGATCATTAGCCATGATAATTAAACTTTGAGATTAATGTAGTTCTATGAATAATTTAGTTCGTACAACAACTATATTAGCTGGAGAATAAAGATAATGTAAGAACATATTAGATTTTTATAAGTGTGTGGCAGGTGATTCACAAGGTGGGTCCCAATAACTCCTCATGAAAGAACACAACTTCTGGTGTTCTGGCTGTGATTATTTGCAATAGGTATTTATAGTGCCTTGTCCAGAAAAAATATGGAAGCTGGAAGCTACTAAAGGATGCAGGCCTAACCACTATGTGGGCAAAAAATCCTTAGAAATGTCATGACAACAAATTGCTAATAGCTGTAGCAGAGGTAGGTGACTAACTGATGAAGAGTGAGTAAACTGAAATCATATTCAAGAGATAAAAATACTTCTTTAGGATGCATCAGGTAGGGGAGGTGGTACAGCTGGAAACCCACAGGTGGGTGCATGTCAAAAGTCACACTTATGCTGTAGCACCTCCTGTGTGTCCAAAGGCCCTGGGATCTAATGATTTTTTTCCCTTCCCATTTTCTCTTTGAAGTATCGGAAATAACACGAGAACTGGGTCACAACCCACTGGAGTTTTCTATATTGTACCCAGGATGTGTGACAGAGGTCTGTGTGTCACCCTGCCCAGAGGTGACAGGAATGACAAAGGCAGACCCTGTGCTGAGGGCCATGGCCTGGTGTCAGCCTGTCTGATGCTGTGGCCATACCCAAAAAGCACTTTTCTCACATGCTAGGCTTACCATTGAAAGTGTTTATTTCCAATGCTGTCACAGAGGAGTGCTACATCTTTCTAATTTAATGTTAACTTCTCTTTGCAGGGCCTGTTCTTCAGCCAAAACATCATGGCATACTGACATGCACTAGATCTAATTAATTAATAAACTCAACACAAGTACTGTGTAGGCTACTGCAGACACACTGGAGAGTAGGTGTTAATATGAATGGCATAGGCTAGACATTTATTGAGATATATACAGCTGACATTCCACCACAAGTTACTGATCCAGATAGTAGAGATATTTTAAACACAGTTTTGGTAAAGACAAGGAAGAGCTGAAAATAACCTTACTTTCAGTGACCATGAGTCAATTCAATTTAAATAAAATGAGAATATGAATAAAAATGTTTCTGAACATGGGTTTTAATGCAAACTTTAGATGGATGAACTTTTTAAAAGGCTAAAGAAACTGCTAACAAGTTAACTAGACTGAAGAAGTTCATACTAATTGTGGGGCAAACCCTGAATTTTTTTGGACGAAGATGTAAATTTTCTGAAGTATCTTGACAAGACAAATGAAATTTCAGGGATACTTTCAGCTCTCTATCGATGACTAACAAACTCTGTTTCATTCTACCCTCATTACCTATCTTCCCAAAAAAGCCTCAGGAAAAAAAAAAGAAGATGTGAGCAGAGACCTTAGAAATTCCAGGAAAAGAAAATTATTAGCAAAGAAAGATAAATTTTGAAGGTTAGGTAATGCAGGTCTGAAAGATATCTTTCTAAAAGCCAAGCTGTGCTAACTCTAAAACAAATTGAAACAAATAGTCAAATAATCTTCAGTGAGGTTAATAAAGAAAGAAGAAAAGCAGATATGGAATTGGGCTGGGGTTAAGACCTAATTCTTTGTCTAATTTTTCAGCGAAGAGGATGATAGAGAAGAGAAGGATGATGCCATGGCTGTGGGCATGAGCATTTGGGAATTGAAACTCCTGCCAAGTCCACAGCATCAAATACAATCATAATCTACTCAAACTGGAGGAATGCACCTTCCAACCCCAAACACTGAAAAAACCAACACATTAAACTGCAAAGATGTTAGGAAGGTTTTTAAAATCAAATTTATTGTTGAGGTAGTGGTGAAGAGAGTATGCATTTCCTAGGAAAAAAGAGACAAAATTGAGACCTGAAAAATAATTGGAACAACAAGTCATCATTCAATTTTATCACAGTTCTTTGAATAATTATTGAAGGAAAGAATAACTACAGACATGGAAAGAAATACAAAGTAACACACTTTACAGAAAACATTTGATCCTGTGTCATACAGAAACACTAACTGTAAAATACAGAGGTTTACATGAGAATTTAAGGGGGTTATGAATTTTGTTCACGGGGATCTGTCATTTTTTGCTTGAAATAAAAGCCTCCAGCTGTTGTGAGGATACACAGGGCACCTCAAGGATCAGCCTGGGTGTCAGTCATTTAGTGTTTTCATTAGCAGCTTTAGCATTACTCTTTCATTAGCAAGAGTAGAGGTCTGCTAGTAAAATCCACTGATGGGAGGCACTATCAATGCAGACAATAGGGACAAACAGTGGAGAAAACGTGTATGTTTGTCCTCCCTTGGAGGCCCAGGAGACACCAGTCAAGTGAACCAACGGAAAAGAGTTTTAGCAGTACTAGGGAGAGTGTTTTGAGCATAATGTAAGCACTAGACCCATCTGGTGCTGGTGGTTTCTAAGCTTTAGAAGAGTGATGTGTGCAATGACCAGTTAATCAGAGCAAGGTTATTATAGGATGTAAGGAGGTATTTTAGGAAACGTATTGCATGAAGCTGTAACTGCTCATGATAAGGGGACTAGATATGAGGATTTAGTAGTTCTTTTCCTGGCCTATGTTCTTATGAGGAAGCTGAGAGATAATCTTTGAAATTAATAAAGAATGAAACCTAGGGGGAAGAGCAGCCAAAGAATTAGGAGCTTGACGGAACTACAAAACAAAAATAGTGTTTTTTAAATCAAACTGAAATGAAAATCTAACAAACAAATGGGGGTAAGAGGCAAAGAAGCAGCTCACTGCTGAGCTCTCTCACTGTGGTCTGTATACAAATTTGTCATTCCCCTCCACTATTAAAGGTTTTAAAATGTGATAGCAAAGAAAGAAAGAAGAGAGGTATAAAGTGATTTTCTTTTCCTGCCAGTCCTCATCCAAGCTGACCTGGCTTCCCTGACAAACACCATGCATCTACAACAGCCTGGTTTTGGACTTGGGCAGTGCATGTCGTCAACTTGTTTCTGAAATTACTGCAAATCAAGCAAATTTAAACATGCTGGCAAGAGGAAGTCTGGGACTGCATCAGCCACTGTTTTCAGGATAAAAATGGCAAAATTCTATGCAGGCTATCGAGGTAGAAGCAAAATGAAGAAGCAAAATATATTAATCTGAAAAGAAAATTTCTACATCTAAGCCTATAGTGGCGTCCATAATAAATACCAGGTTTAATATTTTGTTTCTGAAAACGAACATCTTCACAGCCAGTAAGCACTCATTTGCAAAAAAGGAGGTGAAAACCTTTAAAAAGTCATGGTAGTGTTGCCTAGAAAACAGATCTGCATGCCTTACAGTAAACTGAAGAATTTTATGATTACTCTGTTTAAACACAAGGGAATGGGTCCCAGAGAGGGGGAAGAGCTATTTAACTGAAAGGGCAGGCTTGGCACCTGAACAAATGCATATAAACCATCCAGGAATACATTTAGGCTGTAAAGAAGAAGGCAGTTTGGAATTGTCAGGGGATGCATTCTGGCACAAATTCAGTAGCTGTGGCCATGCCAAAAAAAGTTTGAAGTTGTCCAAGTGTGTGCTGTAAATAGTTATTAAGATAGAGTTTGATCAGTGTATTAAAAAATTATTAGGATGTGTTTCTCTGTGAGGCTAAATTCGACTACTCGGGGCCCTTAAGATAACTGCAAGAACCCAGAGGTCTTGCATCAAATATCTTCAGACACCAGAAACCCAGGATCATCACTTTTCTCAGCATATGAGCTTTGCAATAGCTGCAGAGCTGGAGACACAGACAGCACAAACAGCACTCAGCTGAGCCTCGGGGCAGGAGCAGCACTGAAGTCAAGCTCCAGCCTTGAGCATTATGGGCATTTTGCGGAAAAGCTTCAGATTTATTTCCCTTTGACCGTAAATTTAGCAAATCTCTCTACCTGGCTAAACCCTGCCCGGTACTGTAGTCAGCAAAGCCCCTTGCTGACTTCTCTCCTACAGTTACACTCTGTGAAACCAGTTCAGCTTGTACGGCATAACCGAGGGATTCACAACCAGCAAGGCTTCCTGACACTGCTACCAAGCCCCGTGCACACCACTGCCACCTTGGGCTGCAGGGACTTGTCTCATCTCACCTGGGACGTGCCATGTGCCAGTAGCAACAGTCACTTATTGGTAATGTGTGAGGAGTCAGCCCCACAGACTGCTGCTTCAGAGAAACATCTGCCATGACAGCCTGGTTGTGTTCACAGTTTCATTTATGTGACCACTTGAGGGTGTTTGACAGCCCTAATTAGGAGTTATTGGAAAGGGGGGTAACTCACCCATCCAGTACATGAAATAGCACAGGTCAGTGCTCAACAGCTGAAACAGGGAATTCAAAACTGCCACCAAGAATTCAACCAATTGTTATCTGACCTCCACTTTGTTGTCACGAAAGGAACACAAACAATAAAACCACTTGCAAGAGGAAATGAAATAAAAGATGCTGGGAGCGGGGAATGTAGTTTTCTTAAAGGTTCAGAGCCACTTCTCCTTCTGTATGGCTGCCCTTGGGGTGCAGGTGCAGAACGCTGACTCAGCACGCTGGGGCCAGGTGGGAGCAGTGGAACACCTGCAGTACAAACAGCTGCCAGGCAGATGCCTGCACCTGCTCTTGGTCACTGTCCAGCAGGAGAAATCCCTCCTGCATCTGGGCAACCTCTTCTTCAAGATTCAAGAAAGATTCAAGAAATTGCTTGGCAGTGGCTAAGACCATTGGCCACTGCTGAGATTTCTCCACTGTAGCCGAGGTGCAGGTTCATGGCCTCTGATGTTCTCTGCCAAAGCATGACTGTGATTCCCAGAATATAATGCATCATGATAGGAAATATGATTTAATGTTGAAATGAGAAATGTTTTAAGTTTAACAATTTATAAGCATTCAACCCCTGTCTGTGGGCATGAGAGTCACACCCTGTGCCCTCACCTGGAGCTTTGTCCCACAGTCTCAAGCTGCGTCAAGGGAAATTTAGGTTAGATATTAGGAAAAAGTTCTTTGCAGAAAGAGTGATCAGGTACTGGAATAGCCTGCCCGGGGAGGTGGTGGAGTCACCATCCCTGGATGTGTTTAAAAAAAGACTGGATGTGGCACTGGATGCCATGGTTTAGTTGAGGTGTTAGGGCTGGGTTGGACTCGATGATCTTAAAGGTCCCTTCCAACCTTGCAATTCTGTGATTCTGTGATTCTGTGATTTGTGTTCCTCATGTACTTCAGTGGAGGAAGTGACTTTTTAGGAGTGACTGAAATCAAGTGGAAAGATGATAAGATGGACAACTAAATATTCTATCACGAGCAAAACAAAAAGAAGCAATTTAATGCATGGGGGGGAGAAAGGGGAAGCCTCTTGCTTCTCTTGTCTTTTGTAGAGCATTATTGTTCTGCTAAAAAATGCCGTACAGCTGAGCCAATGACATGCTTTCCTTGACATGCAGGAGCTGTACTTGCCCTGTTTGAGACAGTGGGCAGAAGACTACTGGGACAAATGATCCAAGTATTAAATCTGGTCAGGATTTCCACCAGTTTCTCCAAGGGCTGGAATACCTTTCATGTACTCTGCCACAAGGCTCCAGCTAGTTCTGCATGGGAAGATCTACCCCCAGCCTGGTTTCATTCCCTTTTTTAAAATCAGCAGCCTTCCCAAAGCTAGCCTCCACCCTACTCCCCATCTCCTGTGGATGAGGGGACCCGTCCTTGGACCTCAAATGGTTTGTGAGATAGGAAGGAAGTGGGTCAGGGTTTGAAGCACCTTTATGCTGCAGGGAAGGGGGAGTGGGCAATGCAAAGCTAAGGCCTGCTGGGAGGATGACCTGAATATTAGGAGGAGAAAGGGAGCTGGAAGGCAGCAATATGGGGCAGTCTCCCCTGAAGAAAAAGATGGAAGTGGAAGGCGGTAACCTTGTTATTGATTTGGAATGCTAAGATTTAACAAAAGTCACTACAATCATTTAAATCTGATTTCCCGAGCAGTGCTAGCCAATATTGCAAATGGGCTGGCAGAGAGGCAAGACAAGTTCTGAACAGATGATAAAGGCATTGACTTTTGCATAGTTCCTTTCAATGCCCCTGAGGCACCTGCATACATCTTTATGCCTGCACAGCTTGGCATGTGCTATTCTTCACTTACCTCTGCTATAGCTTTTCCTGATCCCTTAGCAGCTTTCCTTGGAAGAAAAGAGAAATGGACAATAGGTCCTGAGACCACTCAGCTGCATTGCTTTTTTATTCAAGTTGCCATTTGGCAGCAAGACTTTGCTGCCTTTCAGAAGCTGATGTCTTATAGAACCTGATGGCAGCAGAGGTATCAGGGGTTTGCCTCCCCCACTGAACATCTGAGCCCTGCATGGTGGGAGAGCCCTGGGGACTGAGACTGGCAACACTGGAGAGGTTTTTGTCTTCTGCCTTTTTCCTGTTAGAGGAAGATCTGCTCTTACCTAGGGCCAAGCCTATGAGATTGCTGACCTTCTAAAATCATTGCTTTGAAATGGCATACTTGATAAATTTTGAAATACTTGAAAAAATATGGAAGAATTCTACATTATTTTAAAAATATCTTATTATAATATCTCTATATAGGCAAGCACATCTCATATTACGTTTGCTATCAATTCAGTCTGATCAGTAATGTGTCCAATTTTGTTCAGTACTACCACAACAGCCTTTGCCTCAGTGCTTTGGTAATCCTAATACCAAACTGGGTTCCTAACTGGAAGGGTGAACTTTGGAATTTCACTTCTACAGAAGTATATTTCTGTGCCTGTAATTTTTGATGCTTGTCAATTAACCCCAAGATTTGCACTATACAGCAAAGTTTACCAATACAGTATTCAGCAAATCCTTGTGTCTATGCACATGCAATTTCAAGTCCTGACTAGGTTTATGATATCCATATGTAATACCTTTTTGAACATTTTGGAAGTCCAGGACGTGGTATTCTAGTACTGCAATGCCTCTGAGGTAAAGTAATTCTTAGTACTTCCAACACACCAAACAACCACAGCAAACAACAGTGCTGATTTTCAGCACTGATGCCCAGAAGTCACAGAAAGTTGGTCTCCCTCCACTTAAAACTTATAGCATATGCCTATTATTATATCACTGCTGGTGATTTCTGCCTTAGAAATTGTGATGTATGGTCAGACATGGAAAGGACTGGAACAATATAAGGCAAGGCAGCAGTGCAAGGCAAAGGGAAAAACCTGACAAGGTCACAAAACCCCCTGAGACTGACATGGGCTGCCAGAAAAGCAGAGTGGGTATTTGCAAAGTTGTGTATGAAGCTTGAGGGCTTGCTAGGTGACCTGTGAAACCCCTCAAGGGCATGCTGCCCACTGTCTGATTGAGAAGAATGGACCAGGAGATGTGCTGTTTCCAAGGGGAGGAAGAGGATTCTAACCCAGCTGGATCCAGAGATGGGGCCAGAGGAAAGAAGAGTTTTACTGGGATTGCAATAACTGTGTCTTCCTTCAAAAATGTTTGTAGGTCCTGGAGCTCCATGTCCTTTTCTGTAAATAAATAATGGCTGAAAATCTGTATAATAAAAATGTTTCCTGAAGCAACTGCTTTAGTTTCACTCTGGTAGGCATCAGAAAAACAATTCCACAAGCAACTCAAAATGTTCCTGAATGCACCAGGCAGCATGTGAGCATGTGCTTCTATCACTACATTGCAAGCAATTGAAAGACATCATAAAAGGATTGGAGCATTTCAATAAATGTACAGAAAATATAACATCTGCCCTGTAAACAATCCAGTATCTTCTTGTTCAAATTACTTGCTTTTTGAAAATAAGTGTCGAGATGAGACATAAGCCTCAAGAACTCATCCCATCAGAATCACCACTGGCTTCAGTAATTCAGCAATCTTTAATGCATCATTCCTACCTCTCCTACCTCTATTACCCATGACACCCATGAATTCATTTCTCAGTCTCACAGGTCTATTTGCATGGGAAAGTGGTACTAAAAAGTGATGGGGTTGAAAGCTTTTGTCCTATCCCAAACAAATGTATTGGAATTATACCAAATTTACTTCAGAGTTCATGAAAATTTCTACTGAAGTCTTTCATTTGGGGTGGCACATTCTTAAATCTGCTGACAAACACCCTTATCATGATGGTGAAGACATAGGTCTATTGAAAACAGGTTCTCTAATTCTCTCCAAAAGTCCAAGTTCAAAGTATGAATGAGAGGATGGAGTGCTTAGTCCTGTTGAAACACAGGGACTCCAAAAATATAAAGGGAAGTGCACAAGATGCCATGCAGCTCCAGAGACATCAAACACAGAGAGTGTAAAATCAAGCTTCCTTAAAACCTGTACAGCAGCATTTATTCTGTATGGACTCTGTATATTTGGTATTGAAGACAAAATACCATGTCACAATTTGCATCTCATTAAGCCCAAGAGAAACATAAAAAATTGCTGAGGCAACCTGTAATTTGTGCAGAACCCTG
The DNA here is from genome assembly GCA_013396995.1 of Dicaeum eximium. Lineage (NCBI taxonomy): Eukaryota > Metazoa > Chordata > Aves > Passeriformes > Dicaeidae > Dicaeum > Dicaeum eximium. Next base: position 95,277 of record VWZP01008265.1, on the reverse strand, counting down.
TGAAGAAGGGACTCTACAGCTTTGCAGCAACCTGAGACCAGAGAAATGGACATCTAACAGAATCAAATAAAAGTAACCTCAGCTGTTGGTATACTCTATATATTCTGTTAGTATATTCTATATATTCTATAATGATAAATAAAATACATAAGAGCTACCTCACTGAGCAGAGAAGCTAGACTGACCTTGCCCAATGGTAAACTGGACAATAAGAACAAAATATTTTAATTTGGATTCATTGCTAGAATAATTTTTGTTTAGCAAGAAAGTGCTGTGTTGAATTGTACTAATAATAGTGTGACCATGGGAACTAGGTAGTAAGGTGCTGCTATAATTTTGGTGGAAGTAATTTGTGTATTCAAGATTATGTTTTCATGTGTTAACTTCTGTGTTCCCAAAGCTGAGTGTATGAATTACGTAAAAGGCACAGTTAAGGGCTGGCTCTTTGGAGCTTTGTCTTGTGTGCCTGTGGGACCCTGTGATGTCCCTGTACCAGCTTGGGGGTATCTTGTTCTGCCTAGGAGGGCTATGATAAGCAGGGCAAATAACTATCCTTATCTCACCAGTTCAATAAAAAAAGTCTCTGTGCTTAAGCAAACAATTATTTCTGTAGTAAAATCCTTGTGGCCAGTCAGAAACAAACCTCAGAAGAGTAATTATTCTGACTGAATATAACCAACCTGATCTGACAGTGAGCAGACTTTCCATCAGATCCTGTGCAAAGCCATACTTGGAGCCTTGTATGCAGAAAGACACAATAATGGCTTCATGTACTTGGATTTCAGCTTCTCTCAATCTGTATATGTGGCCCTGACATCCTTTGCCAGCCAGGGCTGCCAGCTATAATGTCTTCCCTCTTACCAGGTCAAAGTACCTCTCATTTTTGGTACTACTGGTGCAACAGTAGTTTGGTGCAACATTTCATCTAAAACTTTTTTTGCCAATAAAAAGTGCAGCAGGTTCAGTGGAAACATTTCAAACATTCAGGTTGATCAGTGTGAACTCTACCCACTGAATACAACAAAAAAGCATTTCTGAGAAAAACCCTAAGTGCTCTGTTTTCATTGAGAATCTTTCACAAATAAAGTGCATTTTCATCAGAGGTAGAAAAGATGTTATTTGAGGTTTATTGGCAATTGATTTTTCTTGCAAAGTTTGCCACCATTCTTTTTTATCAAATTCCTATATGCTTTTAATGATTCTCACCACTTTTGCTTAACTTGCTGACCCTTTTTGTCACTTGGTTATCCATGAAATGCTTTGTAATTCTGTAACAAAGCCTACATTTTCTTGTTCTGTGCATGTTGGCTGATGCAAGTTCTGACTACTTTGTTTTCATATTGACAGAACATATGGTAATTTTTCCTGTGATTTCCCTCCACTCCTGCATCTTATCCATCAGCATGTCTTTCATCCTCTTGTATTTGTTTTATTGATTACAGGTTTGTTCTTCACCTTCTCTCCTGCATTTGGTGTCTTCTTAATCTTGATTAGGAAACTAATTAGATTAAGGTTATCACTGCTCAGGCAGTTATCACGTCACCTACCATCTGTTGCTCAGGATATTTTTTTCTCTCTGCCAATCCTCTTTCCACACAACATACAATGGGTGGGGTTTATACATTGTCTACAACACAACAGACAGATTATATTCAAGGTTCAATATTTACCTATACATTTGTCTGAAACGGGGAAGCAAAAAACCCCCTTTTTCTTGGAGATGGGTGCCAGTATTAAATATTTTTGGGTATCTGTGTCTTATTTGTGATGGTGAAGACACCCAGGCAGCCTCCAGTGTGAATGAATGCCTGCTGGAGACTCAGTTAACCTGTGTCTCATGGATGAAACTCAGTTAAAACTGCAACTCAAACTAGTCAGGATCCCCTCATGATCCTTCCAATACAGGAGTGCCACTGTAACGTGCCCCTATACTGAATCAGGCAGGTAGGAGCATTGTCTAGCTGCAGCTTCCATGGTTTCCACAATTCCTCCAGCAACACTTCCACCCCCCCAGGGGAGCTGAATGGGGACATAGAAATGAACAATTTACCACAGTTTTGGTATGAACTACTGTGCACTGGTGTGGACCCAAGATGTAAGAGATTTGAAAGGGACTACAGTAAACATATCTAGAGTACAGAAGGGTGGAATAAGAGGTGGCATCTGATCCCAACTTTGGGAAGTGCTCCTGAACTCTTATTTCTTTTTTCTCAGTCTTCCAGTCTGCTCCTTGATTTTTTTGTTCAAATGTTTCCTCTAGCTTCTCTGCAAGAATTTTCCCCACTTCTCAGTTGATCGTTTCCACATGCTTCCTGCAGGTATTTCTCCATCTTCTCCTGTCTGTTTTCTTCCTCCTTGAACATGTCAGCAACGTTTGCAGGCTGATTGCCCCTTTGTCAGTCACTCAGACACATTCTTGCTTTCCCTTTCTAGTAAGCTGCAGATGCATATTTTTTCTCAAATCTTCCTGTTGGGACCTTGCTTTAGTTGGCTGTCTTTGGGGTTTGCAGGGCTTTAACTGCATCTGAATGCTTTTTGTGTCTACACATCTGGGGCCAGGCCACTCCAACCATCCCCAGTCTCAATTATCCATGCATCAAAATCCTCACAAACCTTTGTTACTATAGTAACAAATGTAAGTGCTAAACACTTCTCTGACAGTTTGTGTTAAGATTGCAATTCTTTTTGTTTCAAATTATTAGTGCACAAGAGGCACCTCACTGCCTCGCTCACCTTGAGGGCAAAAAGGGGTCCCACCATGACATCCCTCTTCCAGTGCCAGTGGGCAGGAGCATTGTGCTGTCACAACTCTGTCACTTCCAATAATGCATCCAGCCTCTACAGAGCAACAGCCCTTGCTGATATGAAACTTCTTTGTAACAGACTCTGCAACACTTGGAGATAAGGTCTGTAAGCTTCCATTTGAATAAATGCCACTCTGATGATATGTTTTAAAGAAAAAGAATTTCTTTTGATAGCAAATGAGTATATATTATTTAGCTGCCTACCCCTATTTGGCTGTTTTAGCTCCTTTGAAAATCTACTGGAATGGATAATCCAAATATCTTTACTGATCTGGTTCTCCACATATCTGTGTGTGGACAGCCAAGAAAGAGAGTGTAATTGAAAAGCTCAAAAGACCATAAAAATAGAAATTTAGGTGCACTAGGTCAGCATTTTCTCCTTGTATCACTATTCTCATTCCTGTATCCCCACACCCTGTCCTCAGCAGTGGGCAGCAGCACACCCCTGGGGCATTCTGTCAGTCTCACACAATCTGCAGTTCAGTGGGGGTATCTTTATACTTAGGGACATTTCATGAATTTTTCCTTCCTCAATTAATTTGCCCATTTGATTCTTGTTAACTTTCAGTGTCCATAATATCCTGAGGTAAAGAGTTCCATAGCTTAGTTATCCATCAGATGACAGAAAAAAACGAAACAAACAAAAAAAAAATTACTTAAAATTTTTTCACCTGCTAATTTCTTTTAATGGCTCCTAATTCCTGCATTGGAAATTACATTGGACAATATCATGGGGCATGGGACAACATCCCACATACCTCTCACTTTTATCCAGACCCTGTATCTGGTATGTCATGGTTTTGTGGTGAGGAAGAATTCTGGCCTCCTCAATCTGTCCAGGTGTGGTAGAGATTTGTTGCCTCTGCCTATCCCTGCCCTCCCTGCCTGAGCATTTTGCAGATCTACTCTACTGGAACATAATTTTCACTTCTAAAATCCATGCTGACTATCCCCAGTCATGTCATGTTTTCAAGTGGCCACTAATTCAATGTTTCTATCACTTTGTCAATACAGCCACCACCTTCCTGTTCTGCAGTAACGTTTTTCTCCTCTAAACTCTTTGAAAACTGATATAAAATTAAGTATCTCCCAGCTTCTAGTACCAAAGAAATTTTAATCAAGAGATTAGACAGTGCTGTTGAAATGTTGAATACGTCATCCATAAGTTCCTTTAAAACTCTGTAACTGTTGGTCCTTCTGATACGTTATCATGCATTTAGTCTGTTTTTTCCATGAATTTTGTTATCTCCATTTCAGTTTGAAAAAGAGCGTCTGATAAATCTCCTAAAAGAAAGACTTCGAGGGTGGGAACCTCCCCAAACTCCTCCCAAGTACCTGTGTGTACAGAAGATTTATTTTAGATTATCTTCCTAGAATATCTCTGACTTTTTCTTAGACTTTTATCAGACTTCTCAGAGACTTTGCTCTTTGATCATTTTCCTGGACTTCTGGCAGATTTCCTCCTTCTGATATTTTTTGCAGAAGGATTAGTAGATTTTTGGGTTTTACTAGATGCTCCTCAAATCTATTGTGGTCTTGTTTTTGCCGAGGGCGGAGGGGTTTGTTTGTTTTTTGTTTTTGTTCTCCCTCATTATGCTTGAATTAGAAGTTAGATTGCCAGGGTTTAAAGTTGTCTTTGTTTCCCAAGCTCTAGAGTTCACAGATTACAGCTGTATGGCTGATTCAGAGGGAAATATCTGAACTTTGTAAGGGCCCAGTGCTCCATTTGCTCTTATGAACAGTCATAGTGAAGATTTGCAAATTCAGATGATCTTGAGTATTTACATCTCCCAAGAAAAATCAGTAAATTCACTCTCCCAAACCTTGTCACAGAACATGCAATGTTTAATCCACGATCTCTGCATTTTATATCTGCTGATGCAGCAGTCATAAATTCTATGAGCCACATTGATAAGTGAAATATTTGTTTTAGAGCACAAGAACAACTATATATTTCCTCCTGCTGAAGAAGAATCATGGTGCCTTCAAACATTGCCTCTGGCTGACTGCATGGAATATTTCTAACACGTGGGAATGCTGTGTGATAGCCCCTCAGGGTCCAGCAGCAGCCTTCATTCCCCACCCCTGTGTCTGTGCTGTCAGCTCTCAGGGCTCCACTGTGACTCTCACAGTGTGTTCCAACAGTTACCTCATTGTGAAAGATTTTGACGTTTTCTTAAAAAGAAGTACGGAAAGCACACCTGAAGGGTCATATGCAGATCAAATAATTAAAAGTAAATTAAAACAAATCCAGCACTTCCAGCCTTCTGCTGGGACCCACACTGAGGCCAATGCACACAGGAGCCTGTTCCCAGAGTGGTGTCCCAAGGCCACAGAGAGCTGTGGGTTGGATGTTCAGCCCAGGTGCTCAGCACCAGCAGGAGAGCACTCCTGACACTGGGCACTGCTCCTTCTCAGGGCAGTAGGACCTGGCAGTCACATTGAAGGGTCTGCTCTACCTACTGCATCTTGTTCATAAATCCCACTCTTGCTTAGAAATGGAGACCTTCAGGTCACCATTGTTTTGAACCCCAAACTCTTGACATTTATGGTAGGAAACTTTCTGGACCCATCATGCACCCATCATTTAAAAGACCGTATTTCAGTTCTGCCCTGGAAAAGTCATCCCTGGAGGCACAGCCTCTTCTCGGGATGGACAGACCCTCTCTGCCACTGCCTTGGGGACCTGCTGGTGTCAGCACACACAGGGCTTGTGTGCAGGATAGGAATCAAGAAGAGTATTCTTACAACTTTACTCTCAAACACATGAAACTTACTCACTGCTCTTTTAAAGCACACCAGACCTGAGCTGACTGATTTCAGGCTCCATACACAACAGTGTTTCTAAAGCTCTTATGTAAGGAGATATGTTTGAGCACACACCTTTTTCCTTCTGGAATGTGAACCAACCTTCTGCTGTCAGACTTCTAATCTGACATATTTATACACCCTGATAGGTTAATAATAGTGTCTAGGATCATAATGCTTCTAACAGCTTCAAACTCCAGGCAACATTTTCAGGTTATCAGTACATTTTACTTACTACTTAGATAATATTGTGTAATTTGCTCAGGGAAGATTTGTATTATGGCTGACACTGATGAAATACATGCAAGATATCGAAGGTTTGTAAATAGATATGCACAAGACCTGAAAAGCTGCAAGCATGAATATTGTCAAAATATTCTCTCCCTTATAAACTGCAGGTAATATTAACTACTCAGACTGTGCTTCTCAGTGTGACACTGCAGTACTTCAGTACATTTGGTTGGGAAGGAATTTATTAAGTAAAGCTGTGTATAAAACACACCCTTCAACATCAAATGCTGCACCTGATCTTAGATTTTACTATGTAAATACATTGTAGAGAAAGACAAAATGTATAAACCAGACTGAGGTACTGACACTACAGTTTCTCAAAATAAAGAAACTTTTTTTTTTTACTTGTATAAACTTTTCATTGGAAAGAACCTGGATGTAATTTCCTCTGGATTTGCTTTCACCATGGGCCCATGTTTGCTTCTACTGAAATCAAGTGCAAAATTGATTGAATGGCACCAAGGTCAGTCCCTCTGCAGACATTATAAAGAAACAGGGAGTTTGGTTTATAAACTTCATATAAAAATTGTTACAAGATACAGTTTTCTTCACCCAAAAATATTCAAGATGAACAGTTATTCATAGGTACATGTAGGACATTTTTAGTACTTTGGCATCCAGGCTCAAGCTGCAGAAATATCATCCTTGTCTCAAATACCAGAGCTTCAAAGGCTCAAATGTGACTGTATCCATTCTGACCTTTGTGCCCTCCCCAAACCAGTGCAGGGACACTAAAAGCTTTTGAGATGTATTTGTCCCATAAGTGGAGGCTTTTGCTATAACCTCTGGCCAGAAGCTCTGCTGCAGGTACATGGCTATGCAGCTCTGTTATTTCTCCTTGGTCTCCTTGGACCTGGAGTGGATCCATATCTAGTAGCATTAAGGGAAGTGAGTAGGGGCAAGGATGCTTTAAAAATCTTTCCCCTTGATCTACTGACACAGTAATTATTTCTATTCATCAGACTCAAAAGTATGTGATCACTATGGTCCTTTGGTTCTTTAAAAACTTGTGGGAAATAAGGTGTGGAAATATACAAAATTACAACTGGTGATTTTAAGTACATCAGGTTTGGGTGCTTCAAACACTCAGGCAGATCTGGTTAAGCAACCGAACTCCCTAGCTATGTAAGAGGTTCTTGCTCATATTTCCAAGTAGGATTGATTTCAAGATTTCTTTTAGCTCCATTCAGTAATTCAATTTGACGTGAGTAAGAACAACCAGCAATCATATCATCAATGTACACAGAGATTAGGACAGATAAATTGAACTGTTTACACTTCAGCTGCACTCCATGGAGATGTGGTCAATACAGTCAGTGGTGTCTGGGTGGCAATTCATTGATCATTGAATGTGCCTGCTTCCAGGTGAGGTGAATATCCCTTCAGGTTCCTCTGGCTGTATTGACTGCATCCTCCGTAGCTGTAGGGGCACTTGGTGGATACTTGAGTGCAGATGTGCCCCTCCACATACAGACATGTCAACTGAGGTGTTAACTTGCAAGCTGAATCCTGCCCTGTACATCTCCACTGCTTTTGTCAACACTGCATTTGAGCAAACGAGGGACGGCTCTGACTTTGTTTGGAACAGAATCAAATTTTTGTCAAGAAAAGGACTGTCAACTAGAATTATCAACTAGAATACATCCCCACAAATTATCTGAAGCAATTCATAAGAGAGAAAAACTTTTTGAAGTATGCCAGTGAATTAGAAAATACTTTCATTTTCTTCTGTACTTTAGCTTTTAGTTTCAGTCTAATACCATATTTCTGCAGTGTAAATCCAAACTGCATGGAGTGCCATGAAGGAAGTCATAGGTGTAAAGTGTAGATGATCAAGGCCAAAGTACCCATGAACTATCAACTGTTTCGTAATTAATTAAAATTCAGTCATTACCCTAAGAGGTTTTGACATGCCTTTTCTGCCTCCTGTCCCACAGTTTAGGGATTTACATTCCTTTGCTGTAACAGTAACAGGCCAGGCAACAAAGGCAGACATTTGCTATTGTAAAGAAAACAAATAATTTGGCTCAGCTGTGTTAAAAACATTATCTCTGCTCTGGTAAACAAACTGTGTATAGATGAGCCAGGATTTGGATATTCTTATGCTCTGGATAGATCATTAATACCCTACTGTGTAACAATAATCATATTTTTTTTACTGAAATTCCAAGGACTGGAAGAGGCTGTCCATGGAAATGGTGGAGCCACCATCCCTGGAGGTATTTAAAGGATGTGTAGATATGGCTCTTAGGGACATTGTTTAGTTGTGGACTTGGCAGTTCTGGGTTGATGGCTGAATCTGATCTTAAAGGTCTTTTTCAACCATAGTGATTCTATGAATCTATGATTTTGTTGTTATTCCATTTGTAGTTCTTACCTTATAGCATCACCTTTTTTGAGAGTTTACCATTTCTGAATCATTGTTCAGCATGTCTAATCTTTTTAAAAAAGGTTTATAACTAAAGCCTACTTAAGCCTTCTTAAATATGACTCTTTTTATGTCTTTAGAGTTCACAATTCCCTCAGCATATCTGTTTCCAACGTACGTGAGTTTCCATTTATAAACCAACCATACAGAAATCTGGTCTCACACAGTGCAGTCACAGTGGAGTTAGTCTAATAGTTTAAATAAAATAATGAATGTGAAGTAAATTTAATTTAATGTTAACAGAATATGGGCTACAGTAAACAGATGTATCTGGAAGGAATTTGAAGGCAGATAGCTTTAGAGAGAAAACAGGCCAGGTCAGCTTTGTCAGCCAAGGGGTATCTCAGATACTTTTGCTCAACAACTGCTTTTCTTTTTCTGGTCAAAGTCCTCTTCACCTACATGCAGACACCTCAGAGGTATTCAGGCAACAAACAGGTTTCTGTCACAAAATGTATGATCATCTGCTGTAACAAACTGTATTTATACTCTTGCGTTTGAAAGGTTTACCTGTTGTGCTCATGGGAAGCAGTAACAATGAAACCAGATTTTAGTATTTGATTTGGTTAAGACAGAATTCCTAATACAGAAGCACTGTTTCAGTATAGCATATCTGAAAAGACAAAAATTACTGCAGGCATTGGCCCACTGTTTTTGGATTTTTTTTGTCTCTGATGGAGTTAAGCAGGATGTATATTAGTGTAAGATATACTCTGTTACCTTCCAGCCTTGTTAAAATTCTCAATATGACCCCCAAAAGACTATTTGCTTCTGGATAAGTTGTGTCCAAACATTTAAAATGCAAATGCACTCTGTATGCTAATTTCAAATGCAGAAATATCATCAAAGTTGGAGTGGAAAAATTTTGTGAACTTTGGATTTTCTTTCTTTTGATCTGCCTCCACTGCCCCAAAGCCATTTATATAATTGTATTTTCTCTTTAATTAGTACCAAACCATTCATGGTATCTTGGATACATCACATGCAAATCCTAAAGCAAATTTAAACAATAATGCACAGTGCTCTGAAATTGCAAGGGAGGTAAGTCACAGCAGATGGGGAGACCATAAACAAATTTCTTAACACTTTTTCAGTTTGCATTTTCAAATAGTATCATTTTCTTCTGATAAATATTTGTTTTCTTTGAATTGAAAATTATGAATAGAAAGTGATTTTGTTTTGTGAGTAATGCAAAGGTAACTCCCAAGGGTGGGACCTAAGCAATAAAAATCACAGAGATGCCAAGCCAAACAGATGTGCCCCTGCTGACAGTAGTTTGGGAAATAATTTTTTGAAAAAGTAATTATGCACTCATTACATCAGTCTTGCTTTCCTGTTAAAAGATACATTTCCTGTATACAATTCTTTTAGATTATGAGTGATGTTCTGTTTTCCAGTTGGAGAAATTATTTATCCTGGCAACAAAGTCTGTCATGCAATTTGTCAAATGCTAGTTTGATGCTAGTTGTTAACCACAACATGATGATTTTGACTGTAATTCAAAACTAGAAAATGAAATGTGAAATTCAAGCAACATCTCTAACTCACCAACCATACTACACAGATTTTGAGCTGCTACAGGCAGTGTTTTGCCCATAGCACCTGCACAGCTGCAAACACATAGCTCTGCCTGTGCTATATGTCTGACATGCTTGCTGAAATGGCAAATTTAACCTGTGGATTTGTGGATTTAGTGTACCTAACTAATAATGTTCTTTAGTAGGATATCACTGGCACTGATATCATTACAGCATAATGATGCCATTAAAGCTTTACACATAAAAGAAGATGGTGTCACTGGTATATCCATAAGGTGAATTTATTCTTTAGGACATCCAGACTTATAATTGAGATTATGAGAAGTGAGAGCAAATTCAAGAGCTGTATTCCGTACAAATAATTTGAAATATTTTCACACAGAGGTTTCAATTAATGCTGTAAAGGAGAGAAACACCTACATATAGTGTTTTCAGGGGAGATGGTAGCTATTTCCAATTTGTGATTTTTAATGGGGATAACTGATGAACTCAAGCTTTAGAAGCCACTCTTAAATTTATCTTCATTTCCAAACAGACTTTTGCCCAAAAGTTCTACAACTTATAAAGCCTACTGAGCTATAGTCATTTTCTCTAGCATTCATTCAGCTACCTCCAGGTACTGGGGGGTTTTTCCACAGAAAACACAAATCTGTGCCGAATTTTCTCTTTGACTAAAACCCCCCAAACCAATTTTACAATTCTAGTGTACCACATGGCTAGCTTTGCTGCTGGATTCTCCTCTAGCCCAATAAGGGTGGACCCAGAATGAGTTTTGTCCTTGAACTCAAGACCTCTGCCTCAGTGTGCAGTGTGCTGCTGGGATCACTGTGATGACTGTTTATCCCGTGTTATTAAGCTGTTGATTAGGCTGTAGGAATTGACAACTGAGAATTGTACATCCCTCAGTTCAAATGAGCTAAGCATCACTTGATTAAACAGTAAAGTCTAAACACACTGTGCAGGGAACAGAAAAAAAGTGGGTGTCTCTGGTGTCAATTCATTCAATTCAGAGCTTGTGAAAGATTTAGCAGGATATAACAGCAGCATGGACTCTCATGTACGTTACTTGTCACAGAGCACTGAAAAGGAAAGATACCTCTGCTGATTCAAAGAGTTTGCAGCACAGGACTGCAGGTGATTTCCTGCCCAAGACAAGGCAGGGAGATGGTAGAAGGAAAGCTGATGGAGGTAAGGGTGGCAACAAGAGGATGTCATAGTTCAAGGGGGCATGAAAATATTATCACATTTGTTTATTTTTCTCTCACTTTGCATAGGTAAAATGACAGAAAGGCTCAAGAGGGCACTGAGCGAAGAAAGGAAAAGCTGAACTGCTGACAAATCCTTTGGCCTTTGAGAGTGCAATAGATGCTCCTGTACAGTAGGAAGGAGGAGGAACGAGAGGCTGTCTTGATGGAGGAAGTTATGCTGTAAAGATGGAGAGAAGATTGGTGAAAGAAATCCAGAAAGTGTAGCCAGAAGGAGGTATATGGAAGAAAAGAAAAATATAAAACATATTATGCTAACAAGAGGGTACTCCTCAAGAACAGCAAAAGAGAAGCAAAATAGTAATGGGAATACCCTGGCAATATCATGACTCATTTTTTAAGTCAATGAAAAATCCCCATTTCAAACTGAACAGCAAAATAATGGCCCTTGCTATTAGTCTTTATGGAAGCTGAGTCACCATTTGACACTTTCTACCATTCTGCTCTTTTGGCCTGTATTTAACACATTTATTACCATTTTTGCGTATTATTTATGTACAAATTCTGTCATTTATCTTTCCATCCTGTCTTACAATTTTGATTTCCATAGTTACAGAATTGAAATCATAACTGCTCAACAGACTCAGTAAATCATGTTGTTCAACCATTTCAAACTTGGAAAATATTAACACTTGGATTCTACTGAGAAATTGGTAAATGGGCAGTGCTTTAAGCAATCATGGACAGATGCTGAATTAATGAGAATTCAATGTGAACAATGTGCATACAGACACAAAAGAGGATAATTTGAGAACACTTTACAAACATCAGTATTTTGGGTGTTAGTAAGTGCTAACACCCTAAATAAGGTAAGTGCTGTGAAGTGATAATGTTGGTTAGTGTTAATCCAGTGGCATTAAAAACCTGGGCTTTTTAGGGAGCAGCAGAGCAAGGCAGTGTTTTTAAAGCTTTGTCTCCTATATCACTAGCTCTCAGGTACAAGACCTCAACATCTCCAATTCTCTTATTCCTTCTCTTCAAATTCCCCAAGCAGAAAGAGATCTCCTCACTCCTTTATCCTCTAACTGCTGACCAGATTGAAACACAGCAGATGCTGCAACTGGTTGTCAGCTCCATGCTGAGCACCACATGTTTATTGATTTGTCACTACACAGGTTGTCACCCACCAGCCATGGGGTCAAACTAATAACCACTGGGCTCTCACTGCTGCTTTTCATCCAGTGATTACACTAATTTGGGACTCTTTTGTGAAACCAGTCAGTGTCAGACCTCTCATGGGGATATTGCATTTGGGTCTCTTCTCCTGTGTAAGATCTGACTGAAGTGAGCCCATTGATAAGAACATTTCTGAGAAGGACATGACAGATAGTTGGACAGCAAAATTACTCACACCTCATTACAAGGGGAAGCCAAGCTAAAAATCTTGTTGTACAGAGAAGTCCATATGGTAATTTTGTTAAATATCACACAAAGCTAAACTGAAAGCTCTCTGCATCTCTTTTTTTAGTGTGGCATTTCTAACAGAGCTTCTTCTTGTGTTTCTCACAGGATCAGATGATGTTGATAATCTGAATGTGGTAACCTAGATGGGCACTTGTTGCCAAACCCAAAACAGAGGTTCCCTGAATAAATCACCCTGCAAATACCTTTCTCTGTCCCTCCAGTATTTACCAGAGAGAGCCACCTACACAGATACATCTAGGAAAAAGGAATATTATGTACCCTTTTCTTGAATTACTTTAAAGTTTATTATGACTTTAATTTATTAAATCTATTATTTGAATTTTTAAGAACCTGTAAGGCTCTTATCCTGGAACTAGTTGTAGGCAATGTTCCTGATGCCTCTTGAAGACTATAAAGAGAGATTGCTTCCAGAGATGCTTTTGTCTCTACTACCATTTCCTCGTTCTTCCCATTCCCTCCAGCTATCTAGTTGAAACTTCCTCTGAACACCCCTTAACACAAAGATATGCAGTCACAGAGACCTCACAGAAATCAGACAATGTCTGAGAGAAATTCAACCCAGCACAGCTGGGCATATGTGGGTTGCCCAATTCCACTGTGCAAATGGCACAGGGCAGGAAAAGAGTGACTTTCAGTGGGAGATGAACTTTTTCTACTGGCCTGCTCAAGGAAGCTTTGCAGTTGCTTTGCAGTTCACCTGTCAGGAAGCACATCTACACTTCTCCCAAGGTGAGAGAAGTAGGTTGGGAATGCACAGTACCAAAATTTGCAGGGTTTCCCCAGATAATGCTGAAGTGGCAAGTTCTGAGATGGAGAGCAGTATAGGTTGTCAGTGTGCACCTTGTGCAGCTGGGTTGTACAGGTGACTTTGTGTAGAGTGTCCCCAAGATGGAAGTGCTTGAACAACACATCCATATCCCTGGGGTGCCTTCAGAGCAGAGGCTTGCTTTGATGGAGAGCACTGACAGCTGACTTTTCACAGTGGTATCTTCTCAGGGGAGAAGATATCTCCCCTTTGTTCAGGGGAGAGAAGTTATCTATTAGTTAAAGATTATCAACTCCTGATCCATCACATAGAAAAACTTCCTCATGATTCCTGGACAGGACATTTTTATTTAAGCCTAAAAAGAAGCAGTCGTGAGTCGATAACCCCATGCCAGGCCTAGATTTTGAAGTGTTTCCTAATCCAGAGAGATCACCTTGCTCTATTTTAAGTAAGAAAAAAAAATCCCAAAGCAACACATTCTTTGAAGGCCTATTCATATTCATTTATACTTTTTTCTGTCAAAGGATACCAGACATAAGGAAATTATATTTTGATCTAAAATGGCAGTTTCTGTCTCCTGTAACAGACACATGCCAGGAGAGAACATGTTGGTAATGTTGGTGTCAGAATAGCATAAAGTAGTTGAAAAAACTGAAGAGACTAATTTCTGTCTTTTGTGGGATTCTGTAACTTCATTTGATAAAACTCCTAATAAACTCCCATTTGCCTTTCCTCTTTTGCACAGCAAGAATATCTGTAAAATAAGCATTCACAATCTCTAAGTACAAAAAGTGTTGCCAGCCAAGGCAATGCTGTCATGGAAGTATGATGGAAAGAACCACAGAGTGCCAATATTTAAGGATACTTACTTCCAACCATTCTCCTACAGTGCTGGAGTAGATGTTGTAAAACTCTCCATGTAACCAATTTCATGGTCCAAGTGGAGTGAAATGCAATGTGTATTAAGCATACATTATGAGAGGGGAGAAGGAATGAGATTTGTAATATTTTCAGCTGTAACTTTCTAAAATGGGATGGTCTAAATACAGCCTCTGGGCAGGAGAAACCATTGCATCCATGCTAGCCCTGAAAGAAGCAGTGGGTGGAAGTATAAATGCAAGAGAGTACTCATCCTGCAAGGTGCTGTCATTGCTTTGCTGGCAAAGGGGGTTCTGAAACTGTTCCCTAACCACCCCAACTCGGGCTACTACAGGCAAGAAAGCTGCCATCATTCATTTGTTACTGAAGACAGCATAAAACTTATGACCTCTACAAGTAAAATTTTCCTATATATTCAAAATGTCCAATTACTTTGCTCGAGATTAAAAACATGTAAATAAAATATTCATCAAATTTTATACAAAATCCATATTTTCAGTACTCAAGTACAATAATTTTTTTCTCAGTTTCACTTCTGCATTATGGAGTTCTTCTCTGTGCTGGTTTTGACTGGGTTAGTTATACCAGCCTGACCATGAGAAGTGGTGAATGAATTGTTTTGGGGTTTTTTGTGTACATAAGACTTTTGCTTTACCTATTAAATGGTATTTATCCAACCCACAAGTTTTCTCAGCTTTACTCCTCTAATTCCTCTAACTCCATCCCACTGAAAGAAAGTGAGTGAGTGGCTGTGTGAGGATCAGTTTATGTCTTGGCTTAAACCATGACATCCTCTAATTGTTTAAAAAATACAAACATGCAGATAGTGAAATGTTGCCATTTTTATATAATTAACAAGGATGTGTTTTTTTCTCAGACAAAAGTTCACTGATCCCCTCTAACCTTTATCACAGTAAAAAAGAAATAAGACACCATGTTTAACATCAGAAATTCACACCTGAATCACAGAAAGTCACAGTAACCAGGGAAACCAAACAGTGGCATGGACAGGTTTTTATTAAAGCATGGATGGGAGGACAATTAATATGATTATTATAGGATACTGGCTTTTAAATAATAGCAGCTCATTGCAACTTATTTTGCTTTTGATGGAGTGGAAAAATGTTGTGTCTATGAAGAAGCAAAGATAAGTACTTTGGTGAGAGCTATACAGAGTTTCTAAATGGATGGGATTTTCTATAGGTGAAAATGCCTTTGTCCCAGACCATGATGGATGTTCTTGTCTGACAGGCACGTGGGGGTGATGCTCACAGCAGAGTCCCCTGCTAACAGACACAGGAGCTGTGGATTGCCACCATGAGCCATTTTCCTTCCTCTATGTAACCCCCAGCTGTGACTGAGCCATGAGAACATTTGTAAGATGCTCTTGGCAGCCGCTGGTGATGGAGGGAAGGATGAAGTCCTGCCCTGACTGCAGTTTCCAGAGCATTGTCACAGCTAGCAATGCTCTCCTGTGGCACACATGCCCCCAGGCAGCAATGCTGACAGCAACCTGACAAGCAGAAAAGCAAGATTGGGAAAAATAATCCGTATTGCCTGCATATGATTTCATCCTCCCCTTGGTGAGCAAAGTGCATTCTGCAGAGATCTGCTGATGTTGGGAAGGGGAGACAGACCCCCCCCAGCAGTTTCTTCCTCTCCAAGGGCTGACACAGGTCCACATCCACTCTCCTGCCCCCACAGGCTGCCTACCAACCATTTCACACTCCCCAGCCCTCAGCTTGTGGGGGGACCTGGCCTGGGCACCAGGACCTCGTGAGCTGCGGGGGCTCAGCAGCAGCTTTTGGCCAGTCCCTGTCTGGCAGGAACCAGAGCTACTGGTGTGGCTCCTGGCAATTTGGAGAACTCCAGCAAGGATTACCCTGCTCAGTGGCCTTTGAGCTGCCTCACATGAAGATCCAGGAGCAGAGCTTCTCCTCTAAGCCTGTTGTCTGTGACTGTGAAAAGAAAGAAGCACACCTGGGGAGGGACTCATCCTGCACAGCTCAGGCTCCAGCCCAGCACAGCAAACTCTCTCCTCGCGGGTACAGAGCTCCACTCTCTCCATTACTGCTGAGGAAGCCTAGAAGAGCAGTTTATACTACATTAACTTTCTGAAAGCAAGGCCTGGTGAGATGTTTTAGACTTTAGCTTTCTACTGAGTGAAATATCAGCTGCTTAATTCCCACTGAGATAGACAGGATTTACAGAGCTATACAGAGGGCTCCCACAGCCTTTGCATTACATCTGCCCTTTTGGGGCATTCACTTACAGAAAACTGCTTTCTGAGCAAGGCTGGTCAGTTTGTTAGTCTGAGGAAGACACCAGTCTATAAAACTTCCTAAAGAGTAAAATATATATAATGAAGCCTTTCTGATTTATATTATTCTTTTTTAGATGAGAGAACAGTAGCTGTATGACTACCTGACTGTAATATTTATATCACCTCAGAGGACAGTAGAAGATAAAATAGATCTTCCCCTACAAACACCTGAACATTTAAGTTTTCAGTATTAAAATTTTCCAAAGATGCAAGTATTTATGGCAACGCTAAAACAGAGAAAGACGTAGATGGCAAGGTTTGGACAGGACATAGGACAAAAGGAGCTTAGGTTTTTTAATTTTGATTTTTTTATTTGCAATCTTTTTTCAAATGTTGAACTGGAGAGGGGAGAATGAATTAGAGAAGAATGGCAGAAACCCTTAAAATGAAGCCATGAATTACAGGATGTGGATGTTGAACACTTCCTCATGTATCTATCTCCCTGGAGCTCCAGTCCCAGTAGAGGCCTTTAATTGCTATGTGAAAGCAAGCAATAGTAATTGAATAGAGTATGTATTCACTTTCCAGTGAGTGTCTATGCCAGTAAAACCTCATGACTCAAATATTCACGAGAAGTGAACACTGAGTGCAAGTCAACCCAAAATGGATTAGTTATTTGAAACTACAAATCGATCAAAAAGAAATGTTCTGTAATGTTTGACTAATTTTTTTAACTCGAGCAAATAAAAACTTTCCTCGGGAAGGCAAATTCTTAGTGTGCCCTTCCCTATTCAACTGAGTTTTTTGTAAGGATAACAAGGCATTACAAGACCCAAACCTTGAAAAAGCTCTTTAGACATAAGAAAGATTTGTTAGTTTTCAATGCACAAATACATCTAAATTGCTTGTTTTTAGCTTTCTGTGTTTTAAAAGCAGTGAGGAGAGGCAAAAAGCCTTTTTCTCTCCCATGCAGAAGGATAACAAGGTATTCTTTGCTTGCAATACCCCTCGGAATAATTTGCAGAGGGAATTACAGGAAGAAGTCTTTGAAGACATAGATTCAGTATTCTACCAATTTCCAACAATAAAAACCTTGAAAGTTTCCACTTATTTTTACCAAGTTGTTAATTTTTATATCAAAGTGTCCTAAAAGTAAAGTAACAGCTGTGTAATTTGCCAGAGAAAAAGGTTTTAATTTGCATTAGTTACCTTTTTCCTTTATTTCTCTTGTCTGTCAACTGTACCAACAAAAGCCAAGAACTGATCAGAGATGCTAAATCCCTGTAAGCACTTGGGTCACCTTTCTAGCCTTCCATCAGGATTTGTGATGAAGTGTGTTCATCCAGAAACTGCTGGTTGTAGATTATTGAGCTGAAATCTTTAGACTGGTGTGTCTCCAGGAGAATTTAGTGTATGTATCCATTCACTCAGGCCACACATTAGCCATCAGTCTATTTTCTGTTCAAGGTTCACATAAAAATTTCATCTCACACTTTTAGGCATCGGCATGTGACAAAAAGAAACCCTGTAAAAATCAAAACTGTGGTTCTGTGATAATGAAGTCCTGGGTCAATGCAATGGCTCATTTTGGCACACAGCTTTTATGATGTCTCCACATTGACTTGAGCAAACTACCATGAATTTAACTTAGGCAAAAACCAAAATGTTTCCAAAATAAAAATTGTATTCAGAGTCCACAAGACAATTACAGGAGTCAGAGGACCAGCAGTTCTGCTGTGGGTAGCAATATCTCACATTGAGGAAGCAAAGGAGCCTTCTGGAAACAAGTGCTACTCCAATCACCCAGCTGAATGGAGAGAGCTCTGAAAATTACTGAAAAGGTTAAAAAACTAGATCTGAAGTAACAACTCTACGTGGTAGCTCGAAATGTGTGTTCATCTGTTTTCTGCTGCTGCACAACTAACAAGAGCTGCAGATGAGCATGCTTCCTACTCATCATGGAATCCCACTGCCTTGGCACAGGGAGCAGCCTCAGAGCACAGCCAAGCAGCCAGGAGGAGCCTGCAGACTCAGAGTCTACTGCTTACCACAGGGAGCCAAAGACACAACCTAACCCACAGGATTGACTTCCAGATTCCTGCACCTTCAAGTGCTAAATGTAGCAACAGGTTTACTAAATAGGCATCAGAATTATGAATGCCACTGTTGAGCTTGTGTAATCAGGCTGAGTATAGCTTAATGCAATTATTACTTTGCTAGAGATTTCAATGACTGCCTTCACAGTCCCCCCATAACATCTGGAATTACACTAGGAAGCATTGAACAAACTGGAATCACTTCAAAAGGGTTGCTAAGACTTCAAGCAGAAGCAGCCATACATCAGTTAGCAGATTTTCTTACCAAAGCGGGTCATATAGGAACTCTCAGGTGGCATAGAAGCACAGACTGAATTAAAACCAAAACCAAACACACCTGAGAATATCTACCCTTACAACTCCTGTATGATGGATATAGAGTTTAGTCCAGGTTTTAATCTGGAGGACTGGGGAGACAGTTTGAGGAATTAGGAGACAGCTGCAAGTGATAGGGTTTATCCTGATAATCATACACAATGCAAAATTGTGCTTCTTCTAGTCAAGGCAAAATGAAGAATTTCATCCCATGATTACTTAGAATTGTGAACCCACTCTTTTTTTTCTCAAAACCCATCCCATTAATGTGAACAGTGCTATTTATATATCTGCAAGGCTTACTAGTGTGAGTAAAAGTTGCTGGATTAGGCTGTGAGTTTGCAGTGTGAACTTTATTTTAGGTGCGTGGGAGCAGAGTCCTGAGATTGCACAGTATCGTGTTGGTGTGAAACATTGAGGAAAAAACATCTGCTGAGCTCTGTGCAAAACAGATAAAGAAGTAAGGGAGAGATAGAGCAGATGAATGGGCAGAATGATAAAATGGTCTCTCATAACAAGCCTCAGACATTTGACTATTTATTTTGAATTATTCTAGTTTTGATAGCCCCCAAAGAGCACTTTAAAGTGCTTAATTTGCTTTGCTCCATTGATTTTAATTAATCTTGCCCTAGGCTTTCAAACTTGATGAGCATGGAGAACTTAGGAAAAAAAAAATAGCAGCCTACTTTCTCCATATAAAATTCCTACACTGCCTCAAATCATGGGTGACTGCAGTGCAGCCCTGGACATGAGCACTTGCCATGCCCTGGGCATGACCCTTGTAGGGGTAACACCTTCACAGGCTGAACTCAAAGCAGAAGAGAAATGTCTACTGCTGAAGCCTTCTGGATGCATGGAGCAGACCCAGTTCCTTCCCCTCCAGCCACAAAGCCAGTGGATACCTGCCTGCAGAATGAGCAGTTCTTTCCACAGCCACAGCTCCACAGTGGCCCAGAGTTACACAGACATCACACTTCTGTGCTGTGAAAGTCTCCTGCCAGCACACAGCAGATGAGCTTTTGCACTCCACAGGAGGAGGTGCCTTGGCTTTAGGAAGGAAGGATGATTGACAAACAAAGAATTACAGGATCCTCTGTCCTCCCAGGAATGACTGACCCAAGGCAGCTCCTTCAGTAAGACACATCCTGGGATCCTTTAAAGGCACCAATGATGACTGATGACTGCAGCATAGGGAGAGTGGCACTGGCATCAAGTCCCTCTAATGAAGGTGAATTTGACTGCTGTCAAGCAGTTGTGCAGTATCTAACCAGGTGTTAAACACCTATGTAATTGAAATATCTTGTTCCTGAGTTACTACATTCAAGATTTAAGAGATATTTTCTTCCAGTGAGATATTAACTTCCATTAAAGAGTCAGAAATCCCAGAGAGACAGGGACCTTCTGCCTGACAGCACAGCACTACCACCATGCATGGGATGTGTGATGGGATCAGAGACTGAAGTGAAGATGTGCCATTTTAATGCTTTCCCAACCAAGCAGAAACACTATCAATGAAGTGACCAATTTGCCATCACTTCTGCCAAACTCTAGGTGTGAACATGCCATCTCTTTTTGATTCAGCTGAGAACAGCAACCTCCACAAAAGCCCCCAATCCCTCAGCATCTCCCTGTTGAGAAGGGCTGCTGAGTGCTGGGGGAAATGCAGGACTATCACGTTGTGGGCAGCACCATGGGAGGAAGGGGATGCTCTGGCAGGACCAGGCTGTGGCAAGGGGCCCCAGTCCATCATGCAGGGGGATAATAAGGTCAGCCCTCAAGTGGGATTTACACCTTGTCCTCCTAAAGGGCAAAACGCTGGCCAGCATGAACTAATCAGTGGTTAAACTGTTACTCAGAAGCTGTAATTTAACATTTGTGACTTCTCTAATTACTTCTGTCTTATTCTGCATCTTGCCTTCCTGGGAAAGGTTATTAGAAGGTCGTATGTTTTAGATAACAATAACTTAGGTCTCCTGCCTATGAATAAGCAATCTCAGATTTTCTGTCTGTAATTCTGAGTGTGCCTGTGTCCTAAAAAAAAGGAGGAAAAATAATTTGCTTTAGGAAAGGAAGGTATTGATAATGTATATCCACAAGAGACTTACAAAGAAATCCACAAATAAAGTAATTAATTAAGAACTTTAATCAGTCTTGGAGTATCCCACACTGTAGTAATCAATCATTTTAATTAAAAGAAACCATGCATTCTCTCCCTGTCTTTTACCTCAGCCCATCTTTACAACACAGCTGATCAAAGACGTCATATTTCAAAGACGCCGAGTACAGTTTCCATAATCTTCATTACAGAATTTCACAAAGCAACAATATCCTCTGTATTGAAGTGCCTGCCTTCTTATGGAAGCTTTTGCTTTTGCTCAGGAGAGAATGATCAGATAATTGTTCAGCAGCTCCAAATTCCCGTGCTCTGTGTAAGCCAGGAGAGCGGTCCCAGCTACTTTACACCGAGGTGCAGGGGCTCACCCTGGTTTCTCTGGGACAAGCCTGGTTTTCCACACACACCCAGACAGGCATTACCACTCAGCAGCTGTCCCTCCCGTGTGTCCCCAGAGAGCTGGACCTCACAGAGCTCCCCATCCTGCCTGGTACCTTTTCTTCAACAGCTGCCAAGAGCAGACAGCCCAGGAAGGAAGGAATGATTGCACAGGGAAGTACACAGGGATATTTCCCCACTCTGAGGGGTGTTACAGGTCAGGGACTTCTCGAGCCAGAGGCAGCATTTATTGGCCAGAATGGGTTTTTAATGCAATGCACTTCTCCAGTCCTTTTTGAATCTTGTAAAAAGCTGAGATAATTTATTTCTTTTTAATATTAGCTGCTTTGTTCTGCAATTTTCAGAGCAATCTAACACTAAAAATGGGAATGAATGAAATATTTTGTCTCATAACAGGCAAAGAAACGGTTTTGTTCCACTCATCAATGTGTTGCAGTCTCCTAAGATCAAAGAGTGCTGCTACTTCCCTTTTAGGAGCACAACGAAGAATGAAGGAAAAAAAAAAAGAAAATGCATTTATAAAGTAGATGTATCTTTCTTTCCTTAAGTTGATTCTGTTGTTTAGCTGATATCTGCCTCTGCCAATCAGCATGAAGTTTCAAAGGATATCTGGCTTCAATGATATCTGATGTTGATTTCATTTAAGATAGAGAAAGACAAGGGGATAATAGGGAGAATCAGTCAACAAGAAAGACATAAGTCAAATGTTGTAGCAGGGAAGATTTTTCAGCTGTCCTTTTCTAGAATAAAAGAAACAAAAAGCAAATGGATCAGTCACAACTATGATTCGTGCACTGCTTAAACTGCTGCTCAGAGAAAGGGACTCAGAGAGATTGTTCCATTTTTCACCACCCTACAAGATAGCAAATGGGAACAGAAGCAGCTGACATAGTTCAGCAGCAGGTTCAAAGAGCCACTGGCAGAGTTCTATTTGAAGAGATAAGTAAATCATGATGTGAAAGATAAGCAGTGATGTGGCCTGTAAACACTGTAGGAACAGATGGATCAATAAAGGGCCTCTAGACAGAAAGTCACATTTGAGCATGAAGTTCCTGACTGAAAACTGAGGTGCTAATTATTATATTTATATATGACCTGAGAAAAAAGGAGTATAGACAAATGGAAAAAAATTACTTACATTAATCAAAAATAGAAAAAATCAGGAAGATCTCCTCAAGAGAATCCTGCTGAAACAATGTGACAGCTGGCGAACAGACAAATGTGAGGGAAGTGGTCTGAGTGATTCTTCTGCATTACTAGTATGGAAATGCAGTGCAGCCACAAAAGCCCTGCTTGCAGAAACAGTCAAAACAATGGCATGCAAAAGGAACAGGACAGAAAATTCTGAACTTCTAAGTAAACAAAAGTTTACAAAAAGTAAACAAAATGCTCACCCAAAGTAAACAAAATGCTCACCCTTGCTTTCAACAGGATGTCTCTTCTGAGCTTCTTAACTGAAGAAAATAGAGCTTAACTAGAAAGCAAGGGATAGTGCAAATATTAATGGATATAGCACAATAAAGGTAGAAGACAAGTCTTGCTTTGGAGGCAAACTGAAAAGATTGTGACTTTTTAGAGGATAAGTGAACAAAAGCAGATATACCGAGGAAAATTGTTTTTTACCCTGCTATAAATCAAAAAGAAGGTAACATTTGAAGTGTTTAGAAGGCAGGACTTATCTACATCTGAGGAAATGCCATCTTTTTAATTAGAAAACAAAATGTTAATAGCCCATGGATATTCTTATTTCAAGGTATCAAGTAACAAAGAGCCTTACAGATTAAACAAAGAGGATCAAACACCTATAGTGCTAGCAACACGCACTGACATTTGATAAAAATTAAATAGAAAAATAAACTTCTATCTGTTTTTTTAAGCTAGCCATTAGCTTGACCACTGTAACATTTCTACAGTTTCTGTGGCTTCCTGGAATGTACACCTGAACAAGCAGAGACCTGTGCTCCTGCTGCACAGTGCAGCACTCCCTGGACTTCGCTGGCTTTGCTGTAGGTGCAGCCCAGCCACAGCAGTGCTGTGCTTTGTCAAAGTGAAAAAGTGCAAATGTGGCTTCATACAGCCCCACTGAAGGTGGCTGCAAGCACTGAAGACCTCCATGCTCACGGGTACCTGCCAGACTGGTTATGAGGAAATAAGGACCAGCCTTGTTTCATGTGGTGCTTCCTGTGATTCCAGTAGAAATCAACACTGTGTTCATAGTGATCCTACCTCTGGACACAGACAGCAGTCACTCTGATGAGGACACAATCAGAGCTAGTCCACCTCCCTCACTCTGCTCTACTATTTTGTCCCCTTTACAGTTTATTTTCCTAATAAAAAATAAACAGCACACCTCACTGCTGCAATCCTCACTGTAACACAGCCAAAATATTTTACAATTTAATTCTGTGTTCTTAAAATAGGCTAACTTCAAATGATCACATTCATTGGGGCTACCTCTAAGTGAATGACAAAGCATTTGCAGACTTCAGAAACGAGATTGTCTCTGAACAAGAGAAAGACTTGTTAAATGGGACTTCAAATAAAAAGAATAATTACTCTAAGAAAAGAGATGGTGAAGACTGACAGCTGTTTTGATGTTTTGATGGAAATACCTTGTGAATGACCTGAAAATTTGTTTTGGACCACAGTATTGGCTTGAGAATGGGTGAGTTATATTGGGAATGAGCTCTTACACAAACTTTTAATGCATTATTTATTTTAAAAGAAACATGACCACCAATTTTTATTCAAATAGACTGGAGACACCATTGCCCTATGGAAATAGGCAGGCTTGCTTAAAGGGACTTTGCACAAAATGTACCAGTATTTAATATTTATGAGACTTTTCCCAGGTTTATTAAAGTTCAAGTGCACATCTCTTGTTATTGCACAAGTCATAATATTTAGGGTTAGTTAAAAATAATTTATTCCCACTAATTCTAATGTGAGCAAATAATTCTAAAACCATACAGACAAAAAAGGAAAATCTGAGTGCAAAATACCCAGCTTCTCCCATTCAGATATCTGGTCCATTGATACTCCTGGCACTGCAGCACACACAGGTAAAAGCCTCCCCAGTGCATTAAAACCATTTATTGAAGGTAACTCTGCTTGAATCTTTGAAACTAGAGAATTCCTGAGAGTCTTGCTTTTCAGTTCTCACTTCTACTGTTCCTTTGCTTGCAAATGCAATAATTACTAGAACTGATAATAGAAAAATAGTTGGCAGACCTTGAAAAAAATTTGTGGGTCAAGCCCACATTGACAACTTATGGCCAGAGTGTAACTGGAGCTCTGCAACAAAAATAATAGCACAGGTACAGTTCCTACCATAAAAATCACCTTTTCCCCAGTACCCTTCTTCTATAATAACTTCTCTCTTTCTCCTTCTCCCCACACACCATTTCTGTGATGGCAGTTAGCCAAAGGCATGCAAGAATGAATTGCACTGTTGTGGCATTTAAATTATATCAATACTGAAATGCAGAATAGAGTCCTTTTCTATTTTATCTCTAAATTGAATGCTTTCACAGAGAGGCACTGTTATCTGCATTACAATTTGAGAGCTACATTAGTAAATCTTGAATGCTCTGAATTAGCGTATTCAACTTTTGAGATGGATGGTTGAGCTCAACACAAAAAATGTATTAAGCTAAAGATATGGCTTCATTTGGAGTGAACATATATTTTGAAGAATATATGGGATTTGGAAACCAAGCCTAAATTTCTGAGCAGCCTGCATCCAGATGAATGTTACCCCCTTTTAAAAGTAAAGTAAATATTTTTAGATTTTCCTTTAAAAAACTATGCCTTCAAAATGATTCTCCAGGTACCATTTTCCTGTCAGATGGGGAAATTATGCAAATTCTCACTTTCATACAATCATTGGAGCAGTCTGGAAATGCTGCTTGTTAGTGGAGAAGGTTCCCACCCTGTTATGGCACATTGCAAGCACAGTAGTAATGCTACGAGTATATTGATGGGTCCTGCAGCTGCTAAACAGTTTGTGAGGGTCTGAAGAAATGAATTAAATATCTGGGCATATTTCAGAGGTTTTATCTTTAGGACTTCAGTGACAGCAACTTCTCAGTGCCCGACAGTCACCCAAAGACCCTTTTGGCCTTTAACTAATCTGGAAGTTTTCAGGTTTCTGAGATGCCACAGCTGCCGGGTGCATCTCTGGGACATGCCTGGAAGTCTTGTGCTTGCTGCTCTCCAGGGTGGGTGCAGAAATTAAAAAAATCCCTCCCTTTCACAAAAAGCCACACAGAGCAAACAAGTGCATTTAAAATCTATGTTTGTGGAAAATTGATAAATAACATGATGATCAAATTGTGTGCTTATCTTGTGATAAGTGAAAGGTATTCTGAAGCACAGTCTGTGTTTTCTTTTTTCATGGATAAGTGAAATTTGCTGACAAATACCCAAAGTGCACCTGCTTCTGATTAAAAAAAAGCACAGAAAGACTATTTACTTTGCTTGAGCTCAAATGATTATTTCTATGAACCAACTGGTAGTGCAAAAGAAAAGTATTCCCACAATTGAAAAAATGAGGTCAGAAATAGTTATACAAAAAAAGTTCTTTGCCACTAAAAATTGTTTCATTTGTGAAACTGAAGTTATCTTACTGGAATAAAATGTGCCCTCAGTACCAGTATTATTTGATAATGCTGACCCAGAAACCCATCTGTGAAAAGTAAAATCCTTCGTTCAAAGAAACTTGAAAAAGACGGAAGGACTTTGGGGAGGAAAACGGAGACAGGCTATGTTTGCAAGCTCATAACAAGGCAGATTTGAGAAGAACCCCAGAGATCTCTGGCCATGGCTGGAGCTGGATCAAAAACACTTGCAGCACAAGGAGTATGCTTTATGCAGGTGAAGGGAGGTCAGGGCTGAGGCTGGAGTTCCACCTGTCCCAGGGAGAGCTGTGACCTGGTACTCAGCTGGAAACCACCAGCTCTGCCACCTGAACCCAGGCAGAAACTGCAAGGGCTCTTGTCAGTATTTTTAGCCCTTTTCCTCAGATATCACGTGCCAGCAGCTGATTTTCCTCTCTTCATAGCTCCTTGCACCAGAGGAGCCATGCTGACTTGGTGTCATGGAAATGCTCCAGCACCATGCCTGGGAAAGGAAAAGCCTCCAGACACCAGCACCACAGGTCAAAACCAGCCTGCAGCTCACCCTGGCCTCACCCCAAGACATTAGATTATTTTTGCCAGTGCATGAAATAGTCTTGCATGTTGAAGTGCAAAACATCTCTTTTCTTTCCCCTTTGACTTAAAAAATCCTAGAAGGGTTCATGTCTGCATTTCAGTTTAATGAAAAAACATTTTTTATTGAATTCTGTCTGCTGGTGATGCCCATTAGGGAACCTGTCAGAGGTTTCAGGTGAAGTCTTGATCCCTTTGATCTTGAGTCCATGGGGATGAGGAACAGGTTACATTACTTTGATCTGAAGGAGACGATATGGGATCACATTCATATGCTCCTTGATCTTCCTGTAACCAGAAACCTTGCTTGCCATTTTTGTGCAACATTAGATATGGATTTCTTTCCTCAAACAAATCTATGGAGTCACCTCCTAGGAGAAAGAAATGGCCTCTGCCAGGGTAGGGGTTGCAAGTTGTTCAGTTTCTCAAAGACCTCCTGCCTCACCTCTCCCTCACCTGTTACAGACAGCAAAAAGGATTTTCAGATGCTCACACCAGAGCGTCACAGAGGAGCCAGAAGGAGAGACTGCTTTTCTGATAGGCTCGCACACTGCTTTTCTGTAAGTTTGCTGTATACAAAAAGAACAGTTTTAATGCATCACTGGTATAACTGAGCACGAGATACCACCCACGGAGGATCTTCCAGAAACTCTTGTGTTCGTCTCTCTCTTCCTGACAAATGCCCCTCAGCTGTGACATTTCCAGTCCAAGGTGGATCTGATAGTGTTGTTTGTGAAAGCATATGGAGGATGTGATGCATCATTATTTATTTATTTATTACTTATTATTTAGTAGCTATTTAATTATTTATTTATTTATCATTTAAGAGTTATTAGAAACTAATTCTTCACTAGGAGAGTGATGCAACACTAGAACAAGCTGCCCAGAGAATTTGTGGATGCCCCATCCCTGGAAGTGTTCAAGGCCAGATTGGATGTAACATGAGTAATGTGGTCTAGTGGAAGGTGTCCCTGACAACAGCATGGGGTGGGAACTAAATGGTCTTTAAGATTCCTTCCAAACCATTCTATGATTCTCTTTGACTTGATCCATTGCCATTATGTGGCTGATGCTGTCTGAGTGCATTTCTGCAGAAAGCTGAAGTGATGTTTATCTACTTGTGCAGCAGATAAATTTTATCCAGGGTAGAGCACCGATCCTCTTAGTACCTGGACGCCTTCCTGCAGGAGTCTGCTCTTGCACACCGTTATAACTGGTGGGATAACCTTTATGTGGCTACTAAAAGCTGGAGGCAGGCACTAAGCCTGACCAGACCTCAGCTGGTTTGTTACCCTTTGCTCCCCTCAGAGTCCCTGGAGGGAGAGCAAGGCATTTGAAATTTCCAGAATGTCAGTATCTTTTAGGGGTTCCAGCATCTAGGGACCTGAAATTGTAATAAAAAGCTTGAAAATAGACAGATACAACAGAGCAGAGAAATGTAGCAATGTGAATAAGTGAACATAAAGTGTGACAAGTAAGGAAGTACCATGGTCCGGAGAGATAACGAGCCAGCAGAATGTAAGGTGAGGTCTAAAAAGGAAAGTGATGGCATCATATGTAGTGAAAGCCAACCAAGCTCCAGGAACATTTTTTATATTTCTGTTGATCCATCTCATCAAAAACATAATTATTGTAGTAATTGGTTTACCCCAAACCTATTTTCTTCCTCCTCTTAACAGCCCCCTTTTGAAGCCAGCAAATTTTCTTGGATCTCTGTGAAGAGCCAAACTTCCTTTTAAATTGATAAATTATGGAGCATAGTATCCTGCTTTTTAAACAGTACTGATTAAATGCTTTCAACTCCACAAAATACATATCCTCCTTTTGAATGGATTCTGCCAAATATGAATCTGTTTTTTTGGTTATTGCTAAAGGAAGTGATGTATATGAAATAAAGAAGTTAGTCTCTACCTCAGGAATTACTCTGCTGTGGTTCCTATAAAAATACTCAAGCCTACACTAGGCTTTGTGCTCTGACAGCTCCCCTGTCCTAGATATCCTTGCTAGGCTGGTTCAAGCTCAGGTGTGGCCCAATGGGCCCCATCTGCAGCTGGGACAATGGTAGCAATGGACCTGAAAAAACCCAGGATGTTCCAGAACTACTTGTCTAATTTATTTAATTTTGTTTATTTTCTTCTGAAAACAGAAATGTACCACTTTGTTTAGGAGCTTGATGAAAACACAAATGCATATTCACATATCCTACACAAACATTTTGTTAAAAATCGGTCTTTTCTTCACACGTTACTTTGATTTCCGAATCTCTTTTTTTTTTTTTTCTGTGTAGGAAATCAGAAAGACAGAAATTTTTTTTTCCAGTGCAGCTGACATTTTACAATTCAGGATTGAGAAAACAGGAAGACAGTAAAATATATTCATATTTAAGTATCAGAAGCTATCTCTCTTTGATCTTATTTTGGCTAGGATCAGGAACATTCAACAGGCTAATGACACCTGTGGCATTTATAAAGCTGGAGTACTAGAGAGACTTTTGCCTTCAGCACTTCTCCTTGCTGCTATAAAATTTATGAGCATTATATGCTCTCTGAACCAGAAGGTCTCTGCTCTTGTAGTGTTTATGAGCTTTGCAGGACAGCCAGGGAGTGAGGAACTCTGAAATCTTACAGAAACTATTGAAATTCCAGAGACACAGACTGAGAAATTTGCAATTCTTATAACCTTTTTCACACAGGAAATAGATTTCCATCAGTCAGGAGGTATAGGGGCATTCCTATGGGAATACTTAACTGAAATTAGCCCAACAATCTCACTCTAAAACAGTAAAAGGCTCCAGTCTGAGCTAGCATAACAAACCCTAGTTATTAGGTGTAGCTAGCTTTCAGATAAGATTTCTGTTGCCTTTCCTCTAGCTATTAATAGCAACAGAGAAAGATGAAGGTTTATGTTGTTTTTTCCCAAAGGTTGAAAACTCTGGTATGTGCTAGGGATTGTAAATGCTGTAGAGTTGCCCTGAGGTTCCTCCACTGTGACTCCGAGAAAAATTTGCAATTAAGTAATTTAACTTTCATATGTGTTTAGGTAGATTTGTCATTATAATAATAATAAAAAAAAAATTCCTGTAGTCTTAACTGGGAAAGATTTTTGCCCTTTTGCAGCAAGTCTGGTGAAGCAGCCATAAGGAGAACCTTAAAAAGCAACACACAGCTCAATTTAACCCTACATACACCACACACTTCGGCGTCCCAGGCAGCACTGGGCAGGCAAATCCTGAAACCCACTCTGGCTGTGAAACCTGTGAAGGGGCTGATATCCAGGGGAGAGAAATAAATTAACATCTAAACTGCTTCTTGCTTTACTGCAAGCAGACTCTTGAAGAAAACCCAAAGCTTGTACTGAGTATGCTCTTAAGGAATTTTTTAAAATATCCAAATGAATTTTGTAAACTGAATTGAATATTACATTAAGCCTCCCATGTGATCTGGGGGAAGAAAGATTTTGACTACCTTAGGGGGGAGAAATGTTCATATGAAGAAAGTTGTCCCTCCTCCATTAGGATCTGGGGGACTGCCGGGGCAGTCAGGCCCAGACTAAGAAAACAAACACCACATGCAGCAAGGATAACTCATCTTAAAGCAAAGCTTATGAGCTGCAATCTCATTTTCCCTGACATCAAGGAATGAAAGCAGCATGGAGAACATGTCTAGCAGGTGAACTGAGGTGCTAATTGTACCAGAAAGCAGCAGATTCACAGGAGGGAGAAGCACCTTCCAAGTCCTCAGCCTGGAAAAGGGTGATGGGGGTAGAAAACATTTCGAGACATGAAGGAAGGGAAAGCTTGAGTGAAGTGCTGTCTCTTGTGCTAAAAATGTTTCTAGAGGTATGTCCTCCAAAGGGCCTGCCTGCAAATCACTTAGGAAAATGGGATGGGTCTCCACCAGCCCCAGCAGCAGCCTCTGGAGGAGGAAGCATGGTTTGGCTCTGCCCTGAGAGGCCTGGTAAAATGTGCCATACTTATCTGCATCTCGAGTGATCTGGACTAGCTTATTTATATACCTCCAGCTTCCAGCAGACCTGGAAAATACCCATTCTGGAGATCAGCTCCTGGTTATTCTCACATCATTCTGGACTGCATTCAAAAGCACATTTTCGTGGATGCTCAGCTTTCTAATCTATTGTCCGGTTTCAGCCATGTTGGACAATAGAGCAAAAGTCTCTGGGAGAATCAGGATCCTGCAGACTCCACAGAAAGCTGCAGGCTACACAGAGAAGACACTGGGGGTCAAATACCCACAGGCTCACCTCAGCCACTTGTGAGTGTTGAAAGAGATGTGCAGTGGAATGGTTGCCTGTATATTGCTGTCAATCTACTCTGCAGGCAGAGGTTGTACACACATGTGGGGATAACAGAAAATCTTACTATAATTCAGTCCTAAAGCCAATCAAGCAGGAGACATAAATCTGTAGACAACTAGGTTTTGAAAGAACAGGTGCTTGCAAAACTGTTTGTTACCTAATTAAATTTTCTATCTATTTTTCTGCATGGTGGTAATAATCTCCATATCAATGTTTATGATCTGCCTGAATCTACAGACCAAAACCAGTAACTCAAAATGCACAGGATAAAGTGGTTATGTCAGTACTGTATGTTCCTCCTGATGGTGTACTGGAGACTAAACTCAGGGTAACCCAGCTGGCTTTTCTTCTTGTACTGGCTTAAACAGGGATTTCTTCTATGAAGTGTTATAATGGGCAGTGAAAGCATTAGTAGTAGCTCAGCAGGGCTCTGAATTGAAGTTATGAAAAACAATAAGCATGTTCTTAAATGCATTCTTAGGAGTTTGGCTAAACTAGGTAATGGTCTTGATTATAACCTAAAAAAATTATGACTCAATTTAAAAAAAAGTCAGATTTATTCAGATTATGGGTAGTTTGGGCTGGATTAACAATTAAGGTTAGTTAAAAAAAGAAATATACAACTTGTATTGCTTTTTATTGGACTTAGATTTATCTGAAAGGATAAGTTTATGTGAAAACACATATATTTTCTGTGGAAAAATCCAAAATAATAATGAAGGCAAAATTACTACTGACTTCAGAAAGTCTACATTTTTAATTGCTTCATACCAATATTAAATGATTTTGCTGGCTGACTTCTGATGCCTTCTGAAAAGGGAGAAAATAAAGGTTTTACGTTTGCAAGTAAAGAGTTTGTAGAGAGAAAGGAAAAATTTTAGGGAAATTAGGAAACGTTCATTGCAAAGTCAGAAGGAAAACTGTGAAGGTATGATTTTGAAGGCTGAGTGAAAGTTGAAAAGCTAAAATGTCAGATGACTCCTTTTTCAGACTGGGGAGATTAGGTTCATTGGGAGTAATTGTGGTGGATGGTAACATCTCCCCCAGTTATGAGTACCATAATCAAAACTCTTACTCATAAATGAATTTATGTAAAAAGAATGGGTATTTTCCCTTCCCCATGAATTTTGAAAAGCTGTCAAAAGATATTTTATCTGTCCATTAGCTCTCATCACAGCCCAATTACATCAAATTACACATAGAGAGTTTTTCATGATTGCATTGGAACAGAAGTCCAATGTTGAAAACAAATGGTGAAAATGTAGGATGAGTACATAATGTACTGTTTCACATACAAAGTAAAATCTCTATTATGCATAAGCACTTTAAAGTTTCTTAGGCTATACCTTGGGATCTTGCTAGCTCCTATATTCTTCCTAAGTCAAAAAATTTAAAATCATTACATTCTCTGTCATTTCAATGGGAATTGTAAACGGCCTGAAACGAAAATATTTCATCATTAAACTATTGGCTGCACACAGCAGAATGAAAGGATTTGCTTCTGCATCATAAGACTTCCTGAAGGTTCTGGTGCAAAACTTTATGTTTTGGATAACTTTGTCTCTCAAGACCTGAAGGTCAGATGTTGTACAATATTTCTCTGTATTTCAGGGAACTATGCCTTGTCCTCTTGGCAGCATGAGAAGGCAGAACTGATATCAATTAGGAGCCAAAATGTCTATGATTTTGTAAGAAAAACACTGATAAAACTCATTAGAAGATATCATAAAATGTATCCATTATGCAGCTAATTTTTTTGTAATGAAAGCCACAAATAATTTTAAAAATAGAAATGCAAGATTTAATTAGATATTCTTAATTATACAAGTATACAAATACCCTAACATGAGCCTTTGTTGTTTTCTTAACCAAAATAAAGTTTTACATGAAAAAAATTTCATAAGCAAGGTGAATAATTTTCACTGAATATCCATACCTTCTGAAAATGCCCAAAGCAAACATTAACTTTCTTCTAAGAGAACTGCTCACCATCAGTTATGTGTTTGATGTTACTATGGTGTATGTAACACCACAGCTAAAAAGAATGCAACTGTAGGAAAGAATTTTTGTGTCCTATTCCTCTGTTAGAGAATCCAAATGTGCCTTTTGCCGATAAAGGACCTGAAAGTTGACAGAAAAGTGTTAGACACAAAAGAAATCCACCACTACAGAAAAGCCTGGGAAAAGGAGATATGACAAATTATGTGGGCTAAATCTGAGCAGCCTGGAGTCCCTGCAGATCCTGTGAAAAATGAGGTGTGTGGATTGACAATACAGGTAGCAGAATGTCTCTCTCCTGAAATGTAGACTTGATCCAGCTCTCAACCATTTTTGTGTAACAGATAAGTGAGGCAAACAGCTGTGTAAAAAACTCTGAATGAGATAAGAATAAGGGGGAAAGGTCCTTTGGTGAATGCCAGCACTTTGCAGGGTGTACAGACAGCCCATGCCAGTGTGGGTGCTCTGGTACAGCAATGCTGTGCTGAGATGAGATCTGGGGCTTCAGCAGAGATGGGCAAAGGGAAAGTGGGCACTGCCACTGAGGGCAGCAGGGAACGCAGCTCACTCCCCACAGAGGAGAGGCACGATGCCAGGAGAAGTTCTGCAGTCACAAATGTGAAGGAGAGAAGCTCATATTTTATCTGGTACAGCAAAAACCAGGCAAGGAAGGGTGGAACAGCTCGCTCAGGAGGACACAGAAAGCATATGGCAGCAGTAGGTTTTTGGGGAAGGGCACTTTTCCCTTTAATTCCTCATTTTACTACCTGGTTTTGGCATCAGGAAGCACAAGTTTATTCTCTGGTAGTTTATGAGGTCTCTTGTGTTGAAAAGTTGCTGGAGGAAGGAGCAAATGGAAAGACACAGTAGTACTCCAGAGCAGCTCAGGCAGAAATACAAACTAATAAAAATGATGATGATGTTAATAATAATACGATATGTGAAATAACTACAGCTGACAGATGATCTATTGATTAAAGCCTTTCATATGACAGGATGTCAGCCAGCAGAAATAGGAAATCAATACCTCATTTAACAGCAAAGAACGACTCAACCTCCTCCAGGCCAAAGAGAGATGGGGCTGCTTGAGCAGACAGTATGAATTTATTTGATCTAATTTTGTGAAAAAGAAAGGTTTAATTATACTAAAGAATGCGTTTCCTTGAATCCAGCAGGGAAGGGGGAGTTGTTAGGTAGCCTATGAGCAATTAGTCAATCTAGCCAAACAGCAGTGTTCATGCATTTCAACGCATGTTTCTGGGATGTCAGAGTTTTTGGGTAAACCAAAGACTGCAGATTCCAGTAAACATGAATTTAAGTACAATATAGCAAAGGCAGGAAAGTTAATATTTTCAAGAACTTGCATATTTTTTACGTATTTGCTGCAAAAAGCAGATTCTGCCCCAAAAACTGGTTGTCTGCCACTGGGAGTTGACAAGCCACAAAAAACATGTCCATGAAGAGGCTCTGATGGAGGAATGCTCTTCACACTGGATATGAGAACATCCCTTCAGAGAAGAGCACATGGGTGTATCTTTTGTTCCTGTTGGTCTCCTGTGCTACAGGAGTTTTCTAATCCATGCTTCCAGACTTGCACACAATTCCAAACAGGAGATTTTTGTCCCATCTATTTTTTTTCTTCTTTTTTTTTTTTCCATTTTTTGAGGCAAGTATTTTAGTTCTTAAGATTTTACTCTTAATTCCTATAAATGATTCTCTGGCAAAAACAGAACTAGAAATAACTCATGCATTTTTAATGGGGAAAGCAGGACAGCCCAGGAACACAGGATCTGTGGATGGAGTAGAAATCACATGACATTTTTGTAACTGGGTTGTGTACAAAAGATCTGCTGCTTCATGAGCCCAAAATTACTGAGATTCACAAAGGACTCAAAAGGAGATAATTCTATGGTTTGCAGGTTGTGATTTGTGGGCATCTTATAAGGAGTCATACTTGCCTTATTTCTCTTTCTAAGAAGAGAATAGAGCAATAAAAAAAGACATGAATACAACAAAGCAATTTGTAAAACTACACAGGAAAGCACTTCACTGCACCAGAAATATTGCATTTTCATGCATACAAACCACAAGTGATCTGCAGAGAAAACTGATTCTCTACAGTTTCAGAGAAAAATGTGTTATACATGTAGTTTTACAAGAGAAGGTTTACCACAAGCACACTTGTGCCCTCAGTATCTCCCCTACCATTTTTTGTTCTCCCCCACAATTTGCTCCTTCTTGCAATCCTGAAGGAAGAAATCCTTCAAATGCATGTTTGTTACCTAGGGTGCAAGGTGCAAGTGGGAAAATGTAGTACTGAGGGATGTAAAAATTGAGCACCTCAACAATACTGGGTGCTCATTCCTGGAGGGAAAAGCAACAACTTTGATTAAATTCCTAATTTTATTTTTGCCCACACCACTTAACCTGCCATAGTGTAACTACTGCTATTTAAGTTGCCAGGATGGTGGCACTTGGGCTCCCAGCCAATAAGAAGGGCTTGAGGGAGGAACTGAAGAATTTTCCACTACATTCCTTTTTTCTGTGTACATCTCCCCTGAACACAGAGATCCTCTCCTGTAAAAAGCCGAATTCCAGTTGTTTCTTTTCAAGAACTGGAATTAATGCTTTTTGTTTATTCTGCAATTGTACCAGATGGGTTTTATTTAATATTATTTACTACCAATACAATGGTCCCCTGATAACATGGCTGTAAGTGATCTTTTCTTGTAGCCTTGTTGACAACCTCAGTGAAGAGCCAAAGATCAAAAGAGCAGGAATGCTAAATAACCTGTTAATCAAAAATATTGCAGCTAAAATTGACTGGCAATGTATTCTGGGGAAATCCACAGAGTAATTGGTAATCCTTGTCAGTTCTCTGTTTTAAAAGAGGCATTTGTTTTCAGTGCAATAAATGGTTCACAAAAATAAATTAAAACCAGACTCTGGAGAATTAATGAATCCATAATTTCAATATGCAGAGATAAGGATGAAAGCTCAGTGTTAGTCAAGCATGCATTTTTTATTCTGCTTCTTTCTGTAGCATGCCCAACAAAGAGTTAATTTATTCTTAGTTTAAGAAAAAAATTATAAACACACACTCTTGACTTGATTTTGAAGTTTTCCTACTAATATAACTGTTTTCTATAGCTATCAGTACCAAGCACCACGTTCAGAGTATTGCACACTCTCAGTATTTGGTAGAGCAGAGTAACTAAACCCTATACCTTACTCCCAGGAAATGCAATAGCCCAACCATGTAATAGACTCACTAGTTATAAGGACAACACCAGGCCTCTGGGGATCTTGGAAATATCTAAGTTGTTTTTTCTTAACCAGTGATTAGCTCACACCAGGGGTGACCAGAGTAGGTGTCCCCTGGTTCCAGGCAGGGCTGTGGCTCAGCTCCCTCCTTGCAGCCCCGTGTCCAATATGCAGCACTGTGAGTCCTCATCACCTGCTGGAGTGCCACAACCTGCTCCTCTAGGGATGGGTGGCAGGGCTCAAGCCCAAAAGGAGCTTTGGAGCATCTTTACCTGTAAAACCATGGCTCCTCTTGGGATTTGCAGTCCACTCACTGCAACATTGCAAAAAGCAACTCTGTTTTTTTAGCCTAATAATTTGCCTTTAAAACCCCCCAACAATACAGCTGTTTTTGTATGGACATCTAGAGATTCAGGAATGCACATGTTGAAGAGTGTGGTGATATTGCCTCATTTTAGAGACAAAGCACATGATTGTTACAGTTTCATCTCTACAGCTCAGGCAAACCAGTGCTGAAGTGGAGGGGAATCATCCAGGGTAGCTAAGGCTGGGATGCCACAAACAGAGCTGCTATAATTTCCCTAAGAGTCAATACTGGATCTATATAGGGGATGAAAAAAGTGACAATTATTTGGAAGAGGAATCAAAACAAATCTAGATCTATTTTTCAAGGCCTGGAACCTGTGAGCTGCTGGCTGAGCAGGTGCTAGTTGGGACATGGACATTCAACACAGAGGCTTCCCTACCACAAACTCTCTCTGCAATAATGTCAAGAATTGCACAGTTCAAGGACATTAAGACATGGAAAGCTGTACTTTGCACAATTCAATGTTCATTTCTATTCTAGAAATTTCTATAGTGGGTTACAGCTTTATTACTTTTGAACTGTCCCTGTGATGGAGATGTTCTCCTCCTTTTACAGCTGAGCAACCCAAGGTATGTAGACTATCAACCCTATATCATATTTTGCTCCAGGCTGTCTGATCTGCCTCCCAAAAAACCTGCCTGCAGCTCTGCTGGGTCCATGGAAATGCAAAAATCTTTGGGCAGACTCCTTCACTCCTTCACAGGCCAGATAAAAAATGGGGACAGACTTTGCAATAAGGACTCTTGCTATAGGACAAGTGGTAATGATTTTAAATTAAAATACTGTAGATTCAGGCTACACATGAGCAAGAATAGTTTTACTATTACAGTGGTAAAGCACTGGAACAGGTGGCCCAGAGAGGTAGAGATGTCCCTTCCCAGGAAACATCCAAGGTCAGGTTGAATGGGTCTCTGAGCAACCTGGTCTAGCTGAAGATATCCCTGTTCATTGCAGAGGCATTGGACTAGATGGCCTTTACAGGTCTCTTCCAGTCCAAACTCTTCTATGAATCTATGATTCTGACTGATGCCAAAAGACACATGTATCATATACTGAGAAAATGGACTTTGTGGGTTCAGCAAATGAAAGGCAGCAGAAGCAGCTGCACAGGGACTGCAGAGGGCACTGGGGAAGGGCAGGACTGGGGTCAAACACCTGCTGAAAATGAGAAATGGGAAGGTAGAAAGCTTATGGGTTTTGCTTTCATTACAGGTCCAGCCCTGGGCAAGATTGACACACACTGTTAAAGTCTTTAAGTGTTAAAAGAGCTCACATCATGTTATACACAGTGTACATGCTGTCATGGCCATGCACAAGTCAGAAATGAAACAGAGAAACTAATAAATCCAAACATACCTGCTCTGTGTCTGAACAGACAAAATCCCCTCCAGGGCCCTGCCAGCACACCTGGACTTTGATAACCCTTTGATGTTCTGCTGAGCACAGACTTCAGCTGTGGCAGTGACTTTCTACCAAGCTACAAAACTCTGAGCTAACCATTAACATCTGTTAAGGCTGGAGTTGGATGGATTTTCTCAGGACAGATGTTCACTGTCCTTTCCCAGTTGCAGTTGAAGGGAGGAATTAGCCAAGTACTGGCTGGGATTTAGGAGCCCGGGGGTGTACTGCCTGCACAGACCTGTCTGGCGTGCCAGGACTGCCACCCTGTAACATGCCTGGGATGCACAGAAACTCCCCAATGAGAGACAGAAAGGGCATGAGTGAGGAACACTTGGCCAAAAGCAGTACCTTTGCATTTTCTAAAAAACTGACACAAAGTCAGCAGTTAAATCCATAAAGCAATCTCAGAAGGCAGGACCTTTTTTTCTAAGGCAGAGACAAATTGCTGAAAGTTTTGTTCTTTCCCATGCTCAGAAGAAAGGGCTGTTGAGGAGAATTTGTGGGGCAGCTAGTGAACTTTCTCGATAAAAGTGTAAGGCTGACTTTAATGTATTCCCATCACAAGCAGTGAGGACGTTTATTAAAGAGCACTGAACTCTGAAACCCCCTTTAAAGCTGTTAAATCTGATCTTTGGTTCTTCAACATGGTTATCAAATACATGAAGCCAATTGGCTGCACAGCAGCTGCTGAGACTTCTCTGCACACGTTACACCCCTGCTACCACCAAAGTGCTTTGCCCTGGGAAAAGCACCATCAGGCAGCAGCAAATAGAAGATAGGGACACAGAAGGAGATGGTTGTATTTGGTCACCTCCCACCCTGTGATAACACCTGGGCCAGAGCACCAAACCAAAGAGCACTGCACTGCAGCACAGTCTCCTCCCCAGCTAACCCGCCTCAAAACAGTGCTGGCAAGGAGGTGATCTGACTGGGGAATAAGGAAGATTTTTCTAACTGGTTTGAAGCATATTTTAGGATTAAGCATCATAAATATGGATTTACTTTTCAATTTTGGCTGAAGCTATTTCCATGCTCAGTTTTGTTAAAGAAGACTCCATGTTGTCTACAGCCAGTTTTCACTGGAGTCTGAGCCTAGGTAAAAGCCTAGTGGAAAATGGTTTGAAGGAAAAATCTTGGTGTGTCTTACAGGAAGTCCTCTAAAGCAGGGCTTTAGACTTGAGAGTGGCAATAACGAATTTTTATTTGGAAAATCTTACCGGATCTTTCAGAAGAAATCAGTACAGAAGAGGGACTTAACTTCTGTCTGTAAAACTATGTGTCACACAAAGCACCAACACATATTTTTAAAACAGCTTCCACCTATGCTGAATCTGCTCCCTAATCACAGGACTCTAAAGAGTATTTGTGCACTTGTTCCTTTTGCAAATGTCAAGATCACTAAGGGATTAACTGTAACATTTTATAATAATTTTTGCTTCTCAGCAGTTTATAAAGAAATGCTTACACCACGGGAATTTTACTTTTAAAATTTTTTTTTTTATTTGCCAGATTGTGAGATCAAACGGAGCCAAACCAATTATCTGCAATTCTCAAATGACAAACATGCAAACTAAAATATTTGCAGGAAAGCAAAGAAAGTGTCGAATTTCTTTGTAATGCAACAGAAAAGCAAGGGTTGCAGCATTTTAAAGTGCTTTGATTAAAACTCTCTATGGGACAATACGTCAGGTGGTACTGCAAGGTCAGCTCTGCTGAATGAAGCTGAACCATATTCAGTCTCTGATTTTGCAGTTATGTATGTCCTTATGTCACTGCTTGGGACTAGTGAAGCACAAAGCCAGAGCGTGATGTGCTCAATTTGTCCTTCAGTTGCTCCATAAAGCAGGAAAAACAGCCCCAGGTAAGGCACAGCCACACTGTGAGTTTTGTGGAAGGCTTGGAAGAAGCTCCTGAGCTTTCCCTTGGGAGTACTCCTGGAGGACAAAAGCAGCACCAGAAAAGAGTGGTCCCTTACAGAACAGCATGGGCAATAAAGCAGCTTCCAGAGATGAATCAGAGCAGCAATGATGGCACATTGTCGCAGTTTATACGGCTTCAGGATTTTTTAGAGCCTGGGGCAGATTTGCAAAGCTGGCTGATGGAAAAGGACCTGGGGGTGCTGGTCAACAGGGACTAAACATGAGCCAGTGTGTGCCCAGGGGGCCAAGAAGGCCAATGGCATCCTGGCTTGTATTAGCAACAGTGTGGCCAGCAGGACCAGGGCAGTGATGGTCCTACTCTACTCAGAATCACAGAATCAGTCAGGCTGGAGGGAACCACAGTGGGATCAAGCAGGGATGTCTGAGAGCAGAGGATTGCATCCAGATAGTTCTTGAGTATCTCCAGTGAGGGAGACTCCACACTTTCTGGGCAGCCTGTTCTAGTGCTTGGTCCCTGCACAGTAAAGTTCTTCCTCATATTCAGATGGAACTTCCTGAGCACCGGTTTCTGTGCAGTCTGTCTGATTGGTTGGCACCACCAAAAAGAGCCTGGCTCCATCTTCTTGGCATTCCCCTTTTAGACACTTATACACTCAGCACTGGTGAGGCCACACCTCAAATCCTGTGTTCAGTTTTGGGCCCTTCACTACAACACAGGCACTCCTGTGCTTCAGTGTGTCCTGAGAAGGGCAGCAGAGCTGGTGAAGGGTCTAGAGCACAAGTCCTTTGAGGAGCAGCTGGGGGAGTTGGAGTGGTTCAGTGTGGAGAAAAGGAGGCTCAGGGGAGAACTTATCACTCTTTACAGCTGCCTGAAAAGAGGCTGTGGCCACGTGGGGGTTGGTCTCTTTTCCCAGGTAATAAGGGACAGGACCAGAGGAACTGGTCTCAAGTTGCACACGGGAGGTGTAAATTGGATATTAAAAAAAATTTCCTCACTGAAAGGGCTGTCAAGCATTAGAAGAGGCTCTCCATGGAAGTGGTAGATTCATTATCCCTTGAGATATTTGAAGGACATCCAGATGTGGGGCTTAGGGACATGGTTTAGGGGTGGACTTGGCAGTGCTGGGTTAACAGTTGAACTCTATGATCCTAAAGGTCTTCTCCAGCCTAGAGATTCTATAATTGCAATGAAGAAAGCACCCATTATCAACTTGGGCCTCTGAAAATATCCCTGTTCAGCACAACTTTCTGGCTGCTGCAAGCAGAGCACTGCTGATCCAAAGAGTGCCAGACGTGGTTGTGCGGAAACATCATTTGCACCCTCACAGCCCAATTACATAATCACAGTGCTATATAAAGAGGTTCTCCACAGGGGGCCCAGCAGGCACACTCAATAGTCCCTTCTTACATCCAAAATAAGCATCTGAAGGCTGACATGCAGTGAAGCTTGAAATGTGAAAACAGCACACTGAAAGTTCAATATGCAATTAACCATAAAAGCAACACTGCCTCAGTTTTTAGAAGCATTTATAATATGATGTCTGAGCTGATTTAATAGTATGGAAAAGATAGCAACTGACAATGTCTCTCAGAGGAACAGAACAAACAGATGTATTTAAGTCACATACACATGATGAACGTTGTAAGTGGGAAATAAATGATCAAGATGCTCAAGATTTTCAAAAGTTGACTATAATTTTGAAGATATTTGGTGTAGTCCAGTTGCAATAGAGGCCTGTTTTCAGAAAGTGCTGAGTAACCTTTCTCTGACAGCAACATCACTGTACAGCATCTCAAACCATGTACCAGGAACTGTGACATCCTCAGTGACAGTGGTTTTTGATGACAACCAGCACAGGACAAGGACAAGGTGCTCGGAGGCAATTGTCTCGGGTCACATGAGTGCTCAGCTCCACATTTGCTGGGACACAGACTGCTCCTCTGCCATTTCTGTGAGACCCCAGTGCAGCCTGAGCTTACCCAGACTCAGTTTAAGTGGGGACACATTGAATTATTTTTTAAGAATGTCCGTTCAGGATTGTTCCACTTTTTTGTTATCAAAAGAACGATGAACTGCATGGGAAAGGACAGTTAAAACCCTGCCCGCAACGAATATTAGATTATTTCGAAAAAGGTGGAAAAATCATGCATGGCGAATATTGAAAATCAAAAAGATGAAGAGCCTCAGGGTAAGGGAAATTTGTGGAAAAGCCTCTGTCTTTGAGTTCCAATAGAAAGACTGACAGCTTCAAATTTTGTAAAATAATCCAGATTAACTCCTGTTCATTCGCTCTTCTCTTCTTCCCTTCCTTTACCTTTCTTAGCCTTCCACCTCTTCTCTAGCATAGTTTAAACTTCAAATTCATCATTTACTTCAAATTCTCACACAAGCAAGTTTATTTTACTCTTCTGAATGGAAGCAAATGAATTTTATTTTCATGGCTCACTCTCCCAATGCCTTCTGCACGGTCTGATACATTAATGCAGATTATCATTCTGTGCACTTTTTGCATTAATTCTCAACTGACTGACCCTCTTCATCTGTAATTATTACCATGAAGGTTTTGAATATCATTAAACTCTTCTCACCGACTGCATTAACTTTAAAAGGTAATTTGATTAATTCTGCAAGCCACTGGTAGATGGAGATTTAACGCCTCATGGAATTTCTGCATTATCAGTATTTTGCAGCAACTAGATCTGAAAGATAAACAAAATCCTTGGAGACCAGATGAAACAGGTTGGTTGTTTTTGTGAAAGATTTTAAGTAATTTTGTTAAGCTTTAAAAACCGTGTTCTAAATTGTTTTTCCCAGAATTACAAATGGATCATTCCTCTGCATTCCCCCACAGTACTGATTTAATAACTTTTCATTTCTGTGAAACGCATATATTTCCAGAGCTCAGCCAAAGGTTCTTCACTTGGGAAAACACAATGTCTGTGAGGCAGCAAAAGTTATCAACTGGTAAATTGTAGAACAATATAGCCTGCCAAAATAATCAACAGGTAAAGACTTCACCTAAGTTCAAAACTTCGTGGGGAATGAAGACGCATGCTAATGCAGCATCAGTGTGGTGTCAC
The DNA here is from genome assembly GCA_013396995.1 of Dicaeum eximium. Lineage (NCBI taxonomy): Eukaryota > Metazoa > Chordata > Aves > Passeriformes > Dicaeidae > Dicaeum > Dicaeum eximium. The sequence continues at coordinate 52,372 of VWZP01008265.1, read as the reverse complement.
ATACAGCTGATGCTGGTGTGTTTAAATAAAAGTATTGGAGGATGGTGAGGGTGGTAATGGTGTAAAATATGGTCATAGCATTGCTGAGCAGCAATGTATTGCATTAATGGCCCAGTGTAAGCAACTGCAGAGAGCAATTCTCTAGCAGAGATTTCTCCCTTCTCCTCCTCAGGCAGTCCGACGGCTGTACTGACAACAGCTCTTTTCTGTGTCTACTACTTCAAGGGTAGCAGAAAGCAATATCCATTAAAATTTCATAAACATTAGCAAAGGCTCAAATTACAGATTAGAGTAGTGAATTAGGGCTACACGATTCCTTGCATGGCATATGTTGAAGGGCAGTGGAAATAGAAATCTCCCAAGGAAAAGGAGTTAATGGAGAGGCAGCAGCCATGGAAAGCATCCTTCTGACCCATGCCAAAGCACATCTGCTCCAAAGACAAACTGCTAGCCCAGCAGGGCAGAGCTGCTAGACAAAGGATGAGTTGAGTGGTTTGTTTGAGGTCTAGTAATAATTTCAAGTTTGTGTCCTTCATGGCACAGCAGAAAAGGACCATGGCATTATCAAGCACTGTGATACTCTTACACACGACACTGACTTTTCAGAGGGGAGTAGCTGGGGGCTTTGTCTCTCCTTGTATCAAGCATTTCCCTCATCTCTGTGGTTTAGTTGCTTGGGTCAGACTAGGTTAGAAAGGCTGCAGGTGTCCAGCTGCAAAGAAAGATATGGGAAGCTCTCTGCTCTGCTCAGGAGCTGCATTTAAGCAGAGGATCCCACCCTCGTTGTCTGTCTGCCTATGCTGCAGGAGAGCCTGTGCCCCATCTCACAGCCAGGCTGGGTACCATACTGAGAATGTTCTGTGCTGCTGAGACTGATGACAGTGTTATCCAGATGGGCATGAAAAAGGTGTGTAGGGAATGATATTTTTAATTTTTCTAGTAACACAACTGTGAAGTGAAATACTGGAAAGTCATCAAGCAGAATGTTTATAGCACATAAAGGGAAAGATTCTTTACCCCCCTACAAAATGAGTAATTGAACTGTGAATGCAACACTGCAGAATGCTGTAAAAAATAAATATACAGGTTAAAAAACAGACCAGACAGATCAATTTACAGAGGATAAATTCATACTCATATTTCAGACAATTGGACTAGATGATCACTGTAGTTCCCTTGCAACTGAACTATTCTATTATACTCTTTTTTTTTTCCTTTTGCTATAGAACTGGGGTGAGGGGGCTGAGTCAGACCAAAATCTGGTTGTAATATTTAAGTTGAAAAACTTTTCAGTGGTAACAGGGATTCATTCAACAATTTACCAGATTAGCTACTTGAGATAATAAGTATTTCTTCCTCCAAAACACTTGTTTGCACATGCACTGTGGTTTGTCTAGGACAATGGGTACCGAGTGCCATCACCTGGAGGAGCACAAGGTAAGGGGGCTGGCTGAATGCTGGGATGCTTGACCTGTGGGTCTGCAATGTGAAGGCCCCACTTTCAAAGCTTTGATGGTGCAAGTTCAATGACACCCCGAGCTTTTCATGCACTCCCCAGCTGCCCACGGGCAGAGTTTCAACTCCACCCTCTGTTACCTCCTGTGGGTGTTCTAACTACTCTTGTCGTTGCTATCTCTACAAGCCAATTAAACATCTGCTAATGATGATCCTATCATTAGATCAATGAGGGAAACTGACCTCCAAAAAGCCAGGATTTCTCACCAGTCAGCCTGGCTTTGTTCCCACCTCAGGAAATGGCATCATGTGTTCGTGCTGCCCTATTCCAAAAGACAGTCTGCCTGCTTCAAACTGTGCTCAATATCCACTTGAATGTATAGACATACCAGCTGTCATAAAGCAAAGCATCAAAATGCTTTATACTTTACTTATTGTGTGCACCTCACTGGCTAAGCTGCGTGGCATTATTTCTACTTCCTAACTGGACCACTTTAAATGATTAATTAATGAAGTATAAAAAACTTCAGAGACAAATTTTTGGATAAATAATACTGCTTTGTTTGATAAAATGTATTTTTAATTGATGTGATTTAGGTAATTAATTTTCTCTGTCAGTGCAGTGAAATGAACCTAAGTCTTTTCCAGTCCTGCATTTCTATTATTCTGTAACATCTTTCTGTATCAGTCAGGTCTTGGAAATAGTAATGCATCAGACCTTTACAGACAAAAATATCTATGGCAAATTTGCACAATTAGAATGTCATTATCTTAATTAAATTTGAACGTTGGTTGAAATTTCTGACTTTTTTAAAAGTAGACACTGTGAGAGCTACATAGCATTCTTAGAGGATACATGGCTTATGCAAAAAATATGATGCTCATGAATTTTCCTGAAAAGCTCTGGATGATATTTGTAAGATCTAATTTATCAATAAATATCTTAATGAGTGGAAACTTATTTCCAACCAGTCTCCTTTTTTTGTCAATTCAACTGCATATACACATACATATACTTCTTTTTTCAAGCTTCAGCTGCCATGGCACTCAAATTACACTGCAACAAAGACTTCCCTTGAACACAGAGGGAAAGAAAATACAAGAAAAATCAAAATGAAACAGCAAAATGCTGCTTCCAATACACATTTCATAAGGGTCTGTATTAAGAGTGGGCTGGAGTGAGACAGGGGAGGACAGAGGAGATGGGTTGGCTGCAGAAGATGCCACAGCCATGGCTGTCCTGCTGTCACAGGCCTGTGGCACCCACAGTGACACTGAGATCTCACCCTGTGGCTGACCCCCTTTCACAGAATATGCCCCCATTCTTACATTCCCCTCTCTATCTCTTTCTTTTCCAGTAAATCAGAACACTTTTCAATTTACCTGCTATTACTTCCTGCATTTCTAAAGCCCTTACTACTGCCTGGGCTACCTCAACACACACCACATAAATTAACCATGGGCCAGTTTCCCCTGGCCACAGTGTGGGTTAGAAAAGGCAGTTTATAATTCTCTCCACAGCCCAAACATCAGCAATGAATCCTTCCCTTAAAACATCTTTGAGCATCATTATTATTTTTTAATGCTATACTGTGAGTCATGGATGTTACCAGCGTTACCACACTGTATTCAACTTTAAAGCATTTAAATGTGGAATTCGCATTTAAATGTGGATTTCACATTTAGCAGATGCCTTTTTGTAATGGAAGATAAATGACTGAGACCTAATTTTAATATTATTTGTTGCATATATGTAGATGATGGACTGGGCAACAGTAATATCACACAAACCATAATATTTTTTGATGCATTTTGTCATACATACATGTGTGTACCTTGAAGACAACAACAAAATCCGAGCTAGCATATGTGGAAGGGAGGCAACACTGACACCAAAAATCCCTTTCAAAAATTTGTGTCCAGATGGGTGAGAAAAATAAGCCATGTTCCTGAGGTACAATAGTGTACCTAATCTCCCTTAAAGTGGAAGCAATCTCATCTAAAGTAAGAGTTTTTAAGCTGGTTTAGATGAAAGGCAGATGCATGTAACTGCTGAGAGAGCCAGAAGCAGGAAAATTAACAAAATGTTGGTAACGAAGCATTTATGCAGCAGCTGCACTGTGCTGCAAAACAAGCACAGGTCGTTAATTAGCAAAACATCTTCATCCATGACCAGCACTTTAAAATTTGAGAGACTGTTTACAAATAGCTGAAATATTCAGAATATGCTGTTTGTTGAGATCTATTTTTCATCCTGTTGGTTTTTAAAGCTCGTGTGCTGTAAGGCAAGCAGATATTTGTTGCACTCCACTGCTAGAACCTGTGAGAGTAAGGTGTGCATACAAATGCCTCCAGCACTGGGCATTCAGAAACAAGAGCTCCAAGGCATCTTCATAAGAGAGACCTTAACAAGGGTGTCACGGGGACTGACTAGACCCCAAAATACTTTTATCCCTGACCAAACTCAAGCACAAATCCTGTGGAAATATATTCTGTGGAAATAAGTTCCCTCAGGTAAGGATTTGGGTGCATTAAGGGATGGCTCATCCCTTAATATCCCTGATGTATGTAGACATCATCTAAAGTAAAAAATAAATGGCTCCATTTACCTCTGCTGGGGTGGCTGGTTCTCTCCATTTCACTTGAATGTACGTAAGATTTTCATCTTAACTACAAAGGCAGATTTTGATGGGCTACAAAGTGTTTCAACAACCATTAAAAACTCTTTATCTATACTACAGTAAAGAATGCTGTTAAGCTTAACCTGCATTTTCTGAGCATTTGATACACATACAAACTGACAAAAATACGGGGAAAATGAGGAAAACACAAGGGAGAAAGTTTGTTCCAAACATAACCCAGCAAGTAGAAAAAAAGGGAGTGAAGGTGATGGAGAAGACATATAATGGTAGACATGTGAGTGTCTACCTGACACCCTGTCACCCATCTCTTAGTAGACTTTTTGCTTTGAGTGCTTCACAAAATAAGGCATTTTCTTATTTTGAGAACAATTTTTTTTTCCCTAGAAACTTAAAAAAAGGACTTCTTTTGTTTTGCTCTGCATCTTATCATCTTCTATTGTAGTTACAAGTAAGGTGTTGGTATTTCATAATCTAAAGGCTAAATTTAGTAACTGTTGTCTTTTTATACTTGGAAGCAGGACAGCAATGTTCCCTGATTCCAAATCTGGGCCTCAGAGAATAATGGCATTATCTAAAAATATGTAGCTTTTCAAATATAAACACATTTCACTTTGTCAGCATTTTGCCAGCTTTTTAATGCACTGACACCAAACTTATTTTCCTTAACAAAGTCTTTGCCAGGATGGAAATCAGTATTCAGCACTAAAAAAAGCACAACAGCTTGCTGAGTCTCCTGACAATAGAGGAAAGCACAAAAATCGCATTTTTATTAGTTGTATCTTTATGACAGCGTTCAAATACACAGGTGAATTCCCAGTATATAAACAAATATTTATTACTAACACAATAAAATATTTATAGCATTGAATAGCTATTCAAGAACCTAGAAACTTGTAAGCTTCAATATGAGGGAGCTTGTAAATGAATGCATAAATAGAAAAATTATGCCTTAATTTAAATGCATTCGTTATTTAAATGTTCTGCAGCTTTTAAATAATTTTTTTAAAAAGTTAATTGAAAGCAAAGAATATTTTAATAATTTAAGAGGGCTTCCTGATTAATTTATAGGATTTATCTCCTTTCATTTTTGCTGTAAACCTTGCACAGGTGAGCTGTGTAATTTGCTCCACAAATGATTTCAGATTTGTCACAAATGTTTTCTTGTCTGGTAAAGTTTGACAAAGCTAAAGATCAAATGGTCACCTTGGGTCAGACATGGAACATGAGCAGCTTGCATTAAAAGTCATGTAATTTTTTTATATTGGTGGTGTTGCAAAAGAAGCAGAATTTTACACGTGCCAATTTTGAAGATGACCTAATGGGAAAATAGCTGGGTTTTGCACTCTAAGACACCAACACATCTAGTCAGTGGAGATTGCCACTGAATATTCTTGTTGCAGGATTGAATTTTTGTAAAAATAGTCTGGCATTGGCTGCAGTTTCAGATATCTTAGATATTTAGGCACAACATCAACTAAAGGAACTAATCACATCATCTTCTGAAAATGGAGCAAATCTGAGCAGTTCTGGGAGAGACCTCCCACAAAGGGCCCTTTGTTAAGGCAGCTGCAGAAAGGAGCTGGGTGCTGATGGATTTCAGGACAAGGGAGGAAGAGATGGAAGTTCTGGGATGTGTTCCCGTGCCTGTGCTGGTGGCACAGCAGTGGGACAGCGGTGGGCAGGGCAAAGCAGAGCTGATGTTTGCCGAGGCCAGCACGGCAGGGGAAGACATTCAGAACAGGCACTGGGAGGTCAGAGCAATCCCTCTTTGTGCAGGGGATGTGGTGGGAGCAGGCAGCACCAGCAGGTTTAAACAGGGATTAAGCAGGATCATTAATACTTGGGAAGGGGAGTAGGCAGGGAGGCTGGAGAAGTTCAAGGCAGTGGCAGAAGAAAGTGGCCAGGCTCACGTGCTCTCCCCAAGCCATTTTGGCACCACAGAGCTCAGAGCGTGGGGTAACACAGACACCTTTTATGCCTAGGATGGCATTTCTTATGTTTGTGTTCTCACACTTGAGATGCCAGAGTGAAATGCTACAGAGCAGAAAAAGAATAATATCACAGCCTCACAAGAACTAATTGGAGTTGGAAAGCACAGAAAACAGCCTGGGTATTCAGCAGTTTTCTGTGAGAGAGCCATTTACTGAGGCTGGCTAGTTGTGCTTGCAGATGAACAGCAGAGCTGGCCTTGGTGGGAAACTGCTCCTGCAGCAATCCCATCCCACATATTGCAGGATTACTGGTACAGAGGTCTCATCCACTCCTAGGGCACCATCAGCAGGTCAGTTGTGGGAGACAACACAGGAAAAACACTTTTCACTGCAAGAGAAGCCACACTTCTCTTGGACCAAAGCTATTCTTTGGTCCATTTATCTTCATGGATTACAGGGAGCAGGTGATTTAGACAGTTACATCCAGTTCAAGCCAGAACTGCAACTACATCATCCAAGCCAGACAAGGCAAAGTTCTCCTTTTATGGGGATGTCTTAAAAAATCCAACTTGACAGCATAAACTATATTATAGTTTGACAGATAAACTATATTATCTCACTGCTTTTTGTAGTCCTCTGAATACGGTCACCCAGTGATCTGTCTTGTGTTATACCTGGGTGCCTTTAAGCCCCATGTTTGTGCAGTACCCAGTCCTGGTGTGTGATTAGGGCTCCTCTGAACAAGAGAAAAGCCAAGAAATAATAACTATCTGTGTCAGAAACACAGCGTTTTAGCAGGGCAGAAATTTCCAATCACTGGGAGCAACTTTTCTGTTATGTCACAGGCTGTGGGTGTATTAAGTATAAACTTCCCTGTTGCTGACTTTTGCACTCCCCAGAAGTACAGCATGATTAATTCTCTGCAGACAGTTCAGAAGCCTTAAAACCACCTTTCAAAACTCCAGGTGACAGAACAGTAAGAGGAATATTCACCCTTGCTATTACCTTGCTAGGTACAAAGGGACAGACTCTTGAATCAGGTTTGTGGGACTCTCTTTGCCTTTCCCACTGCTGGTAGCCCTCCCACCCAAACTGGACATCAGGGCAAAGCAGATCTCTGGAGAGCACAGAAGAATTTTGGTGCTTCACATTACAGCTTTAATTTCTGTCTGAGCACTTAGGAGTCCCAGGCCAGACTAGAGCTTTTCTTGTGATTTAAGAAGCTGTAATATACTTGTCATCCTTTGGGCTTAAATGTATCCCTGAAGTTATGCAACTGATCTTTTAACTTCTAAAGTCAACTGGGAGCTAAAATCTCATTAAATATCCCATATCCATTTGAATTAAAGAGAAATTATGTATGCTTTTAAGTCTAGTTTTAGTTTGTGCAGAATTTATCAGTTGGCCATATCTGTATTATTAATTTTTGTGGACAGACAAGCTTCATGTTTTACTTCTCAGAATACACTACTCATTTTTCTGTACTAATTCAGTAGCAGTTAGTAAGCTGCATCTTATCAGAAAGCTGAACATAATGCGAGCCTTGGAGCAGATGTGAAAAGTGCTTTATTCTTGGAAAAATGGTTTGATTTTGAAGTCTATGATCAGAGGTAAAGTCTGATCACAGTTAGAAAAATAAAGTGTAGAGTGAAATGAAACCCAAGAAAAAGTGAAAAAAACCCCAGGGTTGTAGGAAGGGAAAATATCTTAACCTATGAACGTAAGTCACAGGAATGAGTGAAGAGATGGGGAAAAACTCTACCAAAAGCCCAAAAAGGATAATGTTTTCCTTCCATTTTCACTCTGCATAAATCAATTTATTGCAGTTGGATTGTTCAAGTGTTACATTTGCCCTGGAACATTTCTGACCCTGCTGGGCTGCCAATTTCAGCGTCTTTTTGTCACACTCCTGGAGCAAACACGTACACAGACATTCAAAAGGATTTCTCATTTTGCAGAAATACCAAACAAGCCTTAAGAAATGAGATTCAAGAATAATTGTAAGGCACAGGTTTCCTTCACTGGCCCCTGACACCACGCTCCAACACAAATACCATCCCTACTTGAGAAGAACCAACCTGCTTGGATTTTTTCCCCATGTGCTTCCTGTTAACTCACTCTTCCCCAGCTCCTCCTCTAGTGTTAAACATCAAATTTTTACTTCCTTATGGCAGGAAGTGCCCAACAGGTTTGTGCAGGGGGGTGCAGCCCAGCCAGGTGCCATAAATACAGCTGTAGTGCCATAGGTGCCGTAGTTGTGGAAGGCAGAAAGCTTCATGTCCCTGAATTTTAGCTTCAGCTCTCAGGAAACTCTGCCTACACAGAAAAGTCACCCAAAAAGTTACAGTTTTCATACTTTTTCTGGGAAAGCAGCCCAGGCTGTTTTCTGGCAGTAATGTTATGGCTGATGAAGTGTCTACAAGAAACAGCCAGAAACTCCCTGCAAGGCACAAATGGTCCTCCTGAAGCCTCAATACCATTTCATTATGGGCACTGAGCGAGATGGAAATCAAGAGGGAAGTTTCATCTAAGTCTCATCATAATTCAGTGATGTGGAACTTAAGTGTGCCTACAAAATTGACTTTGTTCTTTTGCCTTTGCAAAGTCCTTCTTCAATTTACTCAGTTCCCCTTATTTTTTCCCCTACATTTTCCATTTGCTGCTATGTCCTCTTTTTCACCGTTTCATTTTCTCTCTGACCTCTCTTCACAGTCCCACTGCAACTGCAGTTTCCATTAAATTTGAAGAAATATACATTTCATACTGGTTTTTACAGAATAAATTCTGTATTGATTGAGACCTGTGAAAAACTGCATAAAGGAAAGAAGTTAAAAAAAAAAATAGAGGAAGTAGGTTCCAGCTATGATCCTCTGCCCTGTGAGCACAGATAATACCCACCAGGAGAGTTTCCTCATTGTCTTGCACAGAGTTGCCTTTGCTCGTTAAATTGGATCTGAATTATCTGAATTCAGGATGATTCTTAATATAACAAAGTCCCTGCAAAGAAGTTGGCAAAGGATGAGGACATTACATGGAAATTTGATGGCAGTATCTGATATAATGGATGAAAAATTGGTTTCTTCATAAACGTGGTGCTGAACTAGAGGGAAAGTAATGTCATCTTTCCTGATTTCAACCTCCTACTGAGAAATTGTTCTCTGTTGCACATTATGGTCCTCTCATATATTTCTCTTTAGAGCAAAGAATTTCCACAGGGAGAAGTGGAACCTTGGGAATAATTTTGTGTAGGTAGAGTGTCAAGCATGTATCTCCTCATGTCTCCTGTCTTTCGCAAGGCATTGCAGAGGACCTGGAGATCCAGGACTGTGGTTTGGAGCAGGTTGCCTGGATCATGCACCCTAAAAGGTAAGCACCATAGCACTGAACTGGTAGATGCCTCCTACTTTTCTGGATCTGGTCCAAATCCTTCATTACAGTTTCAGTACTGGAAAAGATTCTTCTAAGATTAAAACTTATCTCTTGCTGAAGTTGAGCCTTTAAAAGAGTGGTGACACGCATTACCCTAATGCAGTGTCCTTTTTTAGGACACAATTTCAAAGATGAATCATGCTCATATGCAAAAGGTGAGAGACTCCATTTTCTCTTATCAGTCCTGTAAACAATACACCTTCACTGTGTCAAAAATACCCAATTAAAAGCTTAAAATAAAAATAGATCTTAAAAGAGACAGTCCTGCCCGTGGTTCAGTGCTGATGCTATTTCAAAGGCCCAGGAGACTTGCCCTTCACACTCCTCATGCCAAGCAGCAGGAGGCTTTAAACACAAAGGGACCACCTTTGAAAGGAACAACAAGGAGCAGCTCCCAGCCTTCAGTATGACCCTGCTGGTGGAGCCCCTCAGGAATTTTCATCCAGGGAGTGCCTCATGGACAGCAGGGCAGGCATCCCCTCCTTTGCCTGCAGTGGAGTTCCCTTAGATCAAATCAATTCTCCTTTTGCTGCTGCAAAGCAACACAGCCACAATGCTGATAGTGCTTGGTGGTTCACCCCTCTCCTGAAGATAAGACAGCTGGGACTAAGTCATCCATGCTGGAAATTCCAGGAAATTCTTGAGCTTTTGGGAGCTTGGATTCAAGGATGGCAGCATTACCTCCTAGATCAGGAGAAAATAAACCAAGGCAAGTGGAACCCTTGTGGGCCCATAGAAGCAGGTGTACATGTGAAGGTGTGTACACCCTGCAGTCACTTCAGCCACACGGATTTTATGTATCTCCCATTTTGTACAGGAGAAGGGCACCAAACTGCACAATACTGCTGAGGCTGAAGTCATTCTAGACACATTCCTGGCTTCAGTGAAGTTTCATTAAAAACTCAAGTGTTAAAAGAGAGACCCATAGAAAAAGAAGAGATGAGACATGAAGATTTACACTCTTGAAGCCAGGAACTCAGTCTGCCTAAGTTCCCTAAGCTGCCTCTGCATCTTATGTGACTGTGGACCTACATGAAGCAGAGCTTACTGCTTTAAGACACACACAAAATGAGAGAAAAGAAGCTTCTGCCAGACAGAGAAAGGGCAGAAAACACAGAAGACAAAGGAAGAAGATAAGCTATCCTCAAGATAGCTTGAGGAGGTGTGTACATGAGAGAGAGTCCAGTGATCTGAAAAAGCTACAAGCTGTACAAGTGGGACCTGAATATCACAGAGGACTCCAGCCTGAGTTAAAAGGATGCATTAAGGAAATGGTGAGAGCAGATATTTATAAACTGTATTATGTCCAAATGTCTCACGTTAGCTCAGGTAAAGAGGTAAATGCAAAAGTTAAGAGTAGGTTAGGCACAACTGGTTTTATTCACAAAGCAAATTTTGCCTGAATATAAACCAACTAGAACATAAGAGCTATATGGTCACTTGGAATACAAACTAAAAGCTTCTCTTCTGACTAGCACAGGCTGAGGCATTTTCAGAGGTTAACACTCTAAACATTCCACACTGCTGCATTTGCCAAAATTGCCAAATATTACAATGCAAAGATCAAGGGTAATTTTTCCCAAGAAAAGTTTGCTCTGCCTCTCGTGTAGTTCTAAATTTATCGGCAAACCATTGTTTCTATTACAGCTTCCTTCTGCTATCACAGAATCACAGAATCACATTGTGTTCCTGAGAGCATTGTCCAAACACCTTTTGAACTCTGTCAGGGTTGGTGCTGTGACCATCTCACTGGGAGCCTGTTCCTGTGCCCAGCCACCCTCTGGGTGAAAATCCCTTTCCTGATCTGTGAGCACAGTGGCTTGTGAGCAGTTTGGCCTGTGAACTTGGTGTGAGGGGTAGACCCTGGCTGGGCACCAGGCAGCCACCAAGCCTCTCTGGACAGGGGAAAGAAAATAAGATGGAAGATGACTCATTGGTTGAGATAAGGCCGTTTACTGAAGCAAAACTGAAAGTTTGCGTGTGCACAAGCAAAGAGGAAAAAAAGATAGGATTATTCTCTACTTCCTGTTAGCAAGGAATGTTCAGACACTTCTCAGGGAGCAGGGTTTCAGCATGTGGAGAGGTTCCTCTGGAGGCAAACACTGTAAATAACAACTGCCTCCTCCTTTCCTCAGCTTTTCTAACTTAGCTGACATCATTTGGTATGGAGTATTCCTTTGGTTAACTTGGGTCAACTGGCCTAGTTGTGTCCCTTGCCAGGACTTTGCTCACTCTCAGCCTATGGGTGGGAGGCAATGCTGGGGAGATGGCGCCGATGCTGCTGCTGCTCAGCAGTTTCCAAAGCACTGGTGTGTTATCAACACCTTTCTAGATATCACTGCAAAGCACAGCACTGTGGGGGCTACTATGGGAAAATAAACCCATCTCAGACAGACCCAGTACAGCTGGGATGGCTACACTGCTGCAAAACATGTTTGAAGAACCAAGTTAAACTGATTAAAATCTCAGCCTTACCTCTACCGTGGGATTTTGTTGAGATTTTTGCCTATCACTTTGGCCAGACAAACCAAGTCACATGGGCAATCTGACACTGAAACTGCAATTGCAGGCATAAAACTGAATACCTTTTGGACCTCCTTCGTCTCATGCAAATTCCCACATTACATCACATGGCTGCTCACTTCATTGGAGTCTTGTTGACAGTAATGCTAAATACCAGATGTTTAGGGATTACCTACAAGGGGGCCTGATGTTGAAGAGAGAGTTATGAGATGATCTTTCTCCTTAGAAACTTTCCTCCTGGCAATGAAAACAAGTCCCAAAACTCGATGGTTTGCAGTTTCCCAGTTGTTTGTTGTTAGCCTTAAATTTCAAGTTTCATCCGTATAAACATTGGATGAATTTGGTTTTTTGGATCCTGCTTCGACGATTTTTAATGGCACAAAAATGTAAGTTCTCATTTTTTTACAATACAAGAATATATTTTCTAATTTCTCTTTTTAGTCCCCTTCTTTCAGGGGAAAGAATGCCCTCCTATTTGCCATTTCAAATCCTCTGTATTATTCCTATTTTATTTTGATGTCTACTCTTAAATAAATTGCCCTTCTAGACTTTAATGCCTTCATATGAGATTTCCCTTAATTGTCTTTGACAAGCAGATCTCCCAGAGGTTGTCAAGGACAATTTCTCTTAGTAACTTATGCTTGGGCCATTCAGTGACCACCCAATGGTCTGGCAAGGTGCACCACCTTTCATCACTTTCAGAGGATTTGTCCCCCAGAACCACAGATCATTTACTGAACCTGCATCATACTTGAGTTCACTAAGAGTGCAGGCAGATCCAAGGTTTTGGGCTGAATTCATCAGACCAGCAGCACACCTATTTACGTGCTCTCTGGAAAAACAATGTGATTCTCTGTAGGAGAGCCAACCCTGGTACTGCTCTGCTGATTGTTTCTGTGCATGTTACACACCACCAGTGACTATTGTTATTGTGTTATCAAATACTACCAATAAGCAGTAATAAAAAAATCAGGAAATATCTTCCCTCAAATGAAAAACAGTGGAAACTATCAGTAGACCGTAAATGTTATTTCCTCTTTTCTGTTTGTTTGTTGGTGTTCTTATAGTTTTAAATGTAGGACAGATTTCTAGAAGTACTTTTATCCCTTTTCATCATTTTTATTCCCAACAGCAATAGTGATACACTGCACTGGTTCTTTGAAGAGCTGGAAAGGGCATGAAAAAGTCAAATGGGAGTAGTGTGTCCAGATGCTAGATATAATTTCAGCTTCCCAAGAAATAACCCTGTTCAATTTATTTTAATGCTGGTAATCACACTCTATACTATCTACTGCTGAATCTAGCATCAAATCTTCCCAACTGGAAATAACCCCTACAAAATGTGTCAAGAGTGGGTGAATACCATAAGTAGAATTTGGGGATAAAGAGCTCCAAATGCCTGTTTTCCTCTGGCGAATTTCTACATAAAGCAATCTAACTTTCTCAGAATTATTTTGCTGATGCCTGCTTCTTCACACAGCCTTTATACAACATGCATTTTGTAGAGAATAAACAGTAGTTTCTTCTTTAATAACTATTGTATATAACACCTGGAATTTTAGTGCTGGGGCAAAGGAGGATTAGTTGATCTAATAAAAGGGTTTAGGATTTGTAAAGTTTTTCAGAACAAGTAATTTGTCTCTCTCAAACAGTATTTCTTCAAGACTTGCACTGGTTTTTTTTTCATTTTCTGCTACATCTCATAGTGCAGTTGCTCTTGAATTTTACGAATTCATTTGTATCTTTCCTTTTGAGGACTCTGTTTTCCTGCAATGTCTTAAGTACTCTGCTGGCCTAAACCAGGATTATTGAGGAGCCTGGAAAGGAGGAGGCTTTAGCTGAATCTGAGCACTTACTACTTGTCAAAATACTCTGTAATCCTTGGTAGGATTATTCTCTGCAGTGTTTCCTTGCTGCTAAATGATAAACAAATAAAATTTGCTGTTTCAATACAGCGTGAAATGTTCTTTCACTTTTAATAGACCTGAGGCAATATTTGACAAAGATACCAGAAGGAAGAACAATGAGGAAGAGGAACAAAGGCAAGGGTATATCAGATTTGTGGTGAGCTTAATCCTGCACCCCAAAGAGTTGGACTACAGCAGGCCTAACTGTGACAGGTCTGTTTAATAGAGATTTTTTTCTGATCTTGAAGCTGAAATGTGTCTTTGAGGTGGTCAGACAAAGCTCTCCAAATTCTGCATGCTGGGAATCACAGTCAACACTAATTCAATGCCAGGAGAAATGTCAGGGAAGGCAGTAAACATCCATAACAGCTAAAGAAATCTTTTAAAAGGCAGCCCAGGATAGATGTTTTGGGTGAAAATTGGGTGGAAGACAGACCCTCAATTTGGGAGGACTGGAGGGTAAAATAATGGATTAATAGCCCTCAGTGCAAACAACTGTTGTTTTTTTAGGAAAAATTGAACTGCAACCAACAGGCAGGTACTGGAGTGATGGTGTTTCACCAAGCTATGGGGTTATTTTCCCTGCATCAGCCCCTCCATAACAGTCTTGGCCAGGTGTGCTTTCTGGCAATGAGACTCTGCACCAAGAGGGGCACACCAACATTTATACCTCAAAATACTTCATGAGATTCAGAAGAGGTTATAAAAGCATAATTATAATTTTATTTCAAATAAGCACTGTCATGAAACTCTGATGACTTCCCTGTTTTTGTGGTAACGTGTAATAGTGATGGACATCATACAGAAATTCACACACTCCTGCTTTTGCAATCACATTCAGCACATCTTCCAGCTACTTTTATCTCCCAGAAGGCTATTATCTGTTTTGATTCAGGGAAATTTTACCATTAGAGAGTTTTTAGGATTCAAGTCTGAGTTTGTATATATTTCTGGATCATTTTACTGTTGGTTAGACTGAAGAAGACTGCCAGAAGGAATGTTCTAGCTATTTTCCTGGTTTTCAGGTGTTCTAGTGGGATCTCAGTGCTACACATACTCCTACCCAGAGTATTTTGTTGGTATCTGCACCTGGAAGTGCAGCTTGTCTTTACTTTTGTTAACACTATCACCACATTTTCCTCTGTAAATTCTTCATACAAAATAATTACAGGTTTCTTCCCATGGTTTTTTTCCCAGGAATGCTCTTCTTGGCTCTCAAGAGCTTGATGTCCTGCTTGTGCTTTGTGGCAGTCTCTTCTAGACCTTTCATTCATTTTCCAGGACCTGCTTCACACCACTGTACTGTTCAACTTGTTCCATGACAGCCTGTGCCAGACGATATCAGCACAGTAAAGTTTTTGGGATAACACCTAGTTCTCACAATTTCTCCTGCCTCTAAGCTTTGCCCTTGTATAAAAAGAAAGCCACTGTAGCTTCTAGCTCTGTTTAAGAAGTATTCAGCATACTAAATATAGACTCCAAGTGCACACTAGTAGCATACTCTGTTCGTATGCTTTACATGGTTGTACTAGTAAAAGCCACAGATTTTTTCTTGCTATAGATGGGGGAAGCAATATGTGTGAACTGCAGCCTCAGTATATTAATCTGCACTAAAAACCAGCAAAATGGTCCTTCTTCCCAACAGCATTTAAATCATAAAACCCATAGCAGCAGTGAAGGATAAACTTCTGAAATTCTTTGGAAAATGCACATCAAGCCTGTTAAATTTTGATCCAAATCATCTAAGTCTTTAGAGCACCCAGCTGAGAGTACACCTGGTCTGGGTCAGGTTTGCCCCTAACACCTCTAAAAGTCTCAGTTACCTGAAAGAGATTAATTCATTCCAGATGTCCACCCATACTCAGAAGCACCTTCAGTTCCTAAACCAAGAGGCTGATGGAGGGAAACCATTTGTTCTACAAATTCTGGTGGTGTGCTGACAGTGAACAGAGGCAAGGCTGAGGCAGTCAGTCTCTCCTTTGCCCCAGCCTTCACCAGCAATGTCTCTGAGGTCCCTGTGCAATGAGAGGGGACCCATCCATGCTGGAACATTCTGCTCCAGGGGGGCTGCGCTCTGCGGAGGGGACCCACGCTGGGCTCTTTGTGAAACAGTGCAATCCATGGGAAGGATTCACTTTGGAGAAGTTTGTGGAGGACTATCCTGTGGGAGGGACCCCATTCTGGAGCAGGTAAATAGTGCAGAGTCCTGCCCTTGGGGAGGAAGGAGCAAGAGACACAAGGTGAGATGAACTGACCTCAGCCCCCGTTCCCCATCCCCTGTGCCACTGAGTGAATCCAGGAGTGAAGCTGAGCCCAGGGAGAAGGGAGGGGTGGGGCAAAGGTGTTTTAAAATTGGTTTTATTTCTCATTATCCTACTCTGATTTGATTGGTAATACATTTAATTTATGTTTTCCCCACGTAGTCTGTTTTGCTGTGATGGTAACTGGTGACTGAACTCTCCCGGGCCTTATCTTGACCTGTGAGCTTCTCAAGATATTTTTTCTCCCCTGTCCAGCTGAGGAGGGGAGGGATAGAACAGTTTTGGTGGGTACCTGGCATCCAGCCAGGGCCAACACACCACAAGGCATAATCCCTGAGAGGGTTACACAGGGTTCATTGAATCAGTGCATTGACTTAGATGGTTGCCAGTGTGGATCTAAGAATATCTGCCCTAAATTTGTTTTAGCACTCCAAATACTACAAACACTCATCCCAATTGCTTTCCAAAGGGATTATTTTTCTCCACTGAAAAGCAGCCAGCTCCACAAAGCTGCTTGAACTCAGTTATGGACTGAGCCAAGTTGGTTTTTAACATTAAATGATGTTTCTAAATTGCTTTGGGGTTCACGCATGACAGTTCTTAGGCATTTGCAAAGAAGGGTTTAATTCTGCAAACACCCAAGTCACACACAAACAGTTCTCACTCAGTGATACTGCCTCTAATTTTCACTCTGAGACCGTGGATTTTTTTTGTATGACTGTGCAGTATCAGATTAGCAGCCTATCAACTCCAAACCTTTCAAAAATGTGAGTAAATCCCCTGAAAAATAATGTTAGCTTAAAAACTATGACATTTTAAAGATTGCTTTACCATGCTAATATTCTGTTGATAATTACACTTGCTAACTTCATTTTTTAAGCACAACCTTGAAAATAAAAATGACAAAAATCTTCATTTTTTAAAAACGAAAAGTTTGCTTTGGGATGGCCTGCTCTTCCAAGAAAAGAAGCCTCACGATAAATACAACAGCAACTTAAGTGCTGGTAACACAAATGTTTTGCTTAGGATAGAGGTTGTTTTCCTGAGGAGAGGAAGGGGAGGTCCTTGAGAAATGGGCTAATCTCTGTCAGATCCAGTTAGGTACAATAATACTTAAAATCACTCTCAACACTCTCAACATTTCATCAGGACTTGTCCAGTGATGGAGATACTGCAGTGTTCCTCAGCATACTCCTCCAAATCTTCAGTATTTTAAAATAAAACCTTCCCATCTCTCCATTTTACCAAATTGCTTCTTATCCAGCTTATGGGGGATACAGAGCATCTCGTTCCTGGGAGAGGCAGCAGAAAAGGGGAGAGAAAATTTCTGGTGTGAAGTGGTACTTGGCCTCCATGGGTCATTGCTGCTCTCCAGTGTATCCCACTTGTTTCTGGAACAGCAGTACCCATATCTGGAGAGATTCCTCCAGCTAGGTTTTCACTAGTTCCCAGTGGCACATTTCTTTCATTATTTATTTAATGTCTTATTTACATATCATGGCTCTGCATCCTGCAAAGGTGGTTGCTTTTGTTTTGGAGAATGATGCTTAAGAACCACTGCATCTCTTCCACCAGTTTCTGCCACCCAGAAGACCCTGCTGCTACATTTTGGACTATTTGTGTAACAAAGGCACAGTTAAGCAGATCCTGCTCAGTGCTTTGCAAGAGCTGCTGCTCCTGCTGAAAGATGCCTCAGCTGTATAACTGGATCATGTACTGACAAGCTGGATGTCTGTGCTTTATGAAAAGACTGACACAGGTTTACACAGACACAATATCACTGTATGGAGGGCCATGCTCCTGGGGAATGCTCAAACAACAAGACAAGCTGGACATGCCACGCAGGCAGCGTGGGTCCTGCTAGGGATTGCATGCATTGAATGTAGATAACAAAGATGTGCAGCTTAAAAGGACATGAGAGAAATGCATGATACAACATCCATGGAACACATCAGAACTCCTTAGGAAGGGAAGCTGTGGCTGGGGTTGTTTTTTTTTCCCTGAACATTTTGTCTCAGTGTGTTCTGGTCAGTCTCCTGCAGAGAGTGAAGCTCACCACTCATCACACTGCCTGGATAAATAAATCCAAGTGATGGGTCCAGTGCCAAGTCAGGGGTTTTTTTGCGAGCAGACTGGCCCCTTACCTTGATGAACTGAATTAAAAATAGAACCTGGAAAAGGCACCTGTGTCTGGAAGGTGAACAATGGGCTGTGCAGCTGGTGGCTGGGAGAGGGACGCTGGGAGAAAAAGTTACAGAAACTTGCCAGCTGTATGCTACATGTCCCAGAATTTTGCTCCAATTTAGAAGATTTAGAAGATCAATTTGAACTCTAAAGCTGTCTCCAGCTCCTTTGTTACATGTAGATTTTATAAGCACCCTCCTTAGTTCTCCATTCCTGTAATTGATGTAAGCACTGAGCAATTTTAGGCTCAGGTCCACTTTGTGGAGCTCCTTGCTGGAAATTAAACCATGGTCTTCATTTGGTGAGCGTGGCTATGGGAGCTGGGGCTCTCTTGCCCAGTTTTCCCTAGATGAATTCTCCCTCTCCAGCTTGCTTTGAGATCCCCATGTAAGACAGCACTGAAAGCCTTATGTGATGTCCTTTGCTTTCCCCTCTGTCCACAGTCTCCTGCCTTTGTCCTAGAGGGAATTATTTTGTTTTGACACAATTTGTTCAAGGCAAATTGATGTTGGCTTTTTCCTGACACTGTTTTATCCCTCTGTAATCCATTTCAAACACATGAAAGAACTCCATAAATATAGAAATGAATTAACCAAATATTTCCTACCTAATCTTTAATGGAGTCTACTCACAGTTCATAAAAATATTTACGCAGAGACACATTATTGTGTTTTTCTGATCCTTTCTGAGCCTACGTAAATGCCTAACATAGCTGCTCTCTGCACAAATTAAATAAGATAATTCCCCGTAAATGAAGTAAAAAGCTGAGACTTAATTTGTGAGGCCAGTCACTCACAGAAAATCCTAGTGCAGTCTTTTCCAAAGGCTGAGGAGGGTTTGGCTCCGAAAATTGCAACTCTGATTTTGCCCCTGAATTCGTTTGAACATTTATTCAAGTGTCAAAAAAATTGTAAATGATAACATCAAGTACTGCATTATGCAGCAAGGTCTGTAAATCTCTTTGGTGAAGTTCAGGAGTTTCATGAGTGTATTCAGTAAGTACACAGGAAATATTTAATAAGTTTATTTATAAAGCATTATAAAGGGTCATAAATGGTTTATGGGCATGTAATAAAGAGATAAATAAGTGTTAAGGAGTATTTATCAAATCAGTACAATCTCCAAATACAGGGTTTAATTAGCATTTCTACAAAGTCTCCTGCTCTCTCTGCCATCACATTGTAAATGTTACAATTCTCAGCAAGGCTAGGATAAGCCGTGGTACTCCTCCTGGAGCATTTGTACTACAGCAATAATTCATAGTTTGGATGCCAGGATGCTGGGACTTTGATTAATGTAATGACATACTTTATGGTATCCCTGGCAGATGCTAGGAGAGATCACAATTTATACTGGAAAGTGGATTCAGGATTCTTATTCAGAGCAGAAGGTTTCAAGATAAATGATACACTACCCCACGGCTCCTTGCAATGGTTACTGATTGTGTTTTATTACACAGTGGCGTAACTTGACCTTAAGAAATACTGCATACATTCAAGATACAATTTATCAGGTGGCTTATGTATCAAAGAAAAACTCTCAGCACTCAGACATCAAAACAGCCCTCAGAAACCACAGCCTGATACAGAATTCCCTGGATGCTCTGTGAGTGGGGCTGTGAGAAGACCTGCTCCAGCAGCTGAGATTTCATCCCCTCTCCCCAGAGATGTGCAGGAGCAGAAGGATCTGCTCTCCAGCCCTCCACAGAGCCACAGTAAGATCACCCAAAAGACCTCTGCCATGGACAGGAACTTTCAAACCAAAATAAATCCCAGGCCTCCCTCCAACCTTCAAACCATTACATCTTAAACACAAAGAATTTTTGTCTCATAGAATAACACAAATGATAATGATGTAGTCTTCTTTACAAGAGCAACTAAACAGCATTATGTCACTGACAAAGAGATGGGGAGTAATTGAAAACTAACACTGAGTATCATAAATGATTGTTTATCACTAGACCAATAAATGGCTGTCTTTGAAAGTGGACTTACTTGTATGGTTAAAGTTTAAATCAGCATTTATGGTAGCAATTTAAACTCTTAAAATATACACTTCAAAAATAAAAATACTTACTGTAATGTTCCTCAGCTGCATTTCTGCAGAATAGTCTTAAATCATTCCAATTACTTAACGCAGTCTGTAATTTATCAGCCCAAATAAGTCAGGCTTCTCAAACCCAGACCCAGATACATGTAATTGTTAAATTACATAAACTTCATGTATATTATGAATTATTCAGATGTAAAATGGACTCTTTAAAATTAATAAGTGCTTTTTTAATATGCAAACAGAATATTGATTACATATACCTGACTTTTTCTTCCTAAGTTCCAATGTATTTTTCTGGGAAAAGAGTTATCCAAGCAGGGCGTGGAGTAAATGTTGCAAATTAGGAGTTAAAAAAGAAAAAAAAAGCATGAACCTGCTGAGATGCATCAAGGCACACATGCAAAGCTCACCCATGCATGCAGTGAACATCCAGAACTCCCTGTGAATTCAGAAGTTGTGAAGTATCTGAGTCATCCCTTTGGCCCACACAGACAGCCTCAGCCCACACAGACACACTGCAATATTATACACCACCCACCATTTTGGTAACATAAATATTACGATTTAGAACTTGAGTAGTATTTTCATTTTTGCATTTCTTTACAGGCATTACTTAATTAATCCACCCACCAGATTAGAGGAGCATTACTAGCTCTGTTAATCCACACACAATTACCAGCAGTGGTCCATTAACGTTACGTAAGAGGTGAGAAGCAGAATTGGAAGATCCCACTGGGATCCAGGTGACCCAGAGTGCCCCCAAGAACTTGTCAGGGTGTCAGACTGCCAGAGGGCAATTTTGGAGACTCATATTCAAGGGTGACTGTGGCTCTGCTGTCAATGAGAGGTAGTTTTGATGGTGCCAAATGACATATGACACTAAACGAGAGCTGAACCTCCATTTCACCTTTTTGTTCATATTTCACTTACTTTTTCCTGCTGGAAATCATTATACATACAGGCTTTTTTCCAGGTTTCATGCTGTAATGTTTGAACACAGATCTCACTGAAGTAAAGAATAAATTTCATTTTGGTATTACAAAATACAATAGAAAAAAATAATTTCTGTTGTAATAATGAGTTCTTACCAAAGTTTCCTTTGTGCATAAAATGTATTACAGAATTTTAGGAAACACTTAATTTGATTAACAGTCTTCCACATTAATCCTTTGCTCAGTCACTCTTGAAAGCTGCATTAATTTAACAGAAGCTTTGCCAGGCTGCCTGCATGGCCATGGATCAATATCCTAAAGGGCAACCATGCATAAGCTTTGATTGTGACTTTATGATCAAGTAAGTAAGTCCATCTAATATGAATACTAACTGAAATACCCAAACATTTGTGCCTACTTTTCTACATTACAGTGTTTAAAAATGAGCTAGCAACAGGGGCTACAACCTCATATTACACTTTTGATATTATTCTGACTATGAACAAAAAAGTATTTTAAGTCTTGGATACTGCCTCAACTTTTAGGCAACACAGATATACTTGATCCTAGAGGCCAATATGGATTTTATAGAATGCAGAGCGATATTACACGGCTATACTTTGCAAAAAATACATCTCTATACAGCCATCTACTCTTTACATGGGGGTAATGGAAATGATGAATATTATCCTGCCTTTTCCAAGATCCCCACCAAACACTTCCCCAGGAAGAAGCAGCAGAGCTCCTGGAGGAGCCTTTGAGGAGAGCTCTTTTGTATCTCAGTGAGACAGTGAGCTACTGGGCAAGAATAGTGGTCTTCCTTCTTCTGAAAAGAACCTTTTCAGTATAAACAATCACAAATGTACATTCACAGTGCGTAACCAACATTACTGGGACTTCTGTAATTGCTAAATTTAACCCTGCAAACCCATAATGAAGAGTTCAAACCAATACAGCTAGGTTAAGCACATAGTTAGGGAATTGAAAATAGATGATGGCTATAATTACAGAAGGGAAAATGACGGAAGAAATTAAAGAAGACCTGATATTCACAGGAGAGTGTTTAGATCCTTTTCTGAAAAAAGCCTTGGGGAATATTTGCAAAACGAAGATTAGCATTACTGCCACTGCTCTTGGGATTCATTATTCACGTGAACCCCTCAATAACTAACACCTATTTAGTAATAAACTGTGTTTCTTTGATGTGGTTAATGACTGATATAGGAACAATTATTACTATTGAATTTTCTGTTAGGTCTGTTAGACCTAAAAGTGGGGGGGAATGGAGTGCAGGAGCATGGAAATTCTCTGTTTGAATTCAAGTCTTAGAGACTTCTGCTGAAGTGCTTTCTTGTTTCCTGCTGCTCTGTTGCACAGATGGGAATTTAGGATGAAGCGCAGTGGAAACTTTACCAAACTACCTCCAAATCCAAACACTGAAATTACCTAGTTTGATGAAAGATTGCCTTCACACTACAAACTGTCAGTCCCACTGAACAGCACTGGATTCTGGATTCAGTATCATGTCCAGAACCAGGAGGAAGGTTTAATCTTTAAATGAGCTTACTCAAACTGATACAGATCTTCATGTAAGGGTGTGTTACTCTAGTTCCCATCAGTTTATTAGACAAGTAGGACATAGTTTTCTTCTGTGCTTTTTACTATTTCTCTCCTCCATTTTTTCCTTTAGGCCTGCCCTATTTTTTTTCACCCCATTGTCATGTTTACATTCAAAACTTGAATTCCATAATTTTTTCAGTTGTCCATGCTTGGTTTATTTTCCCTTGTGAGTTTTTTTCTCTGACACAAGTTAGTTTCTCTCTAACTGACAAACCCAAATTTTCAGCTTTCTTACACAGCTTGCTCAAAGTGAATTTTGCCTTCATGTTAAATCTCTATCCCACCTTCATACACTCTCTACCTTAGTGTACTGAGCTACAAGTAATAGTGAACCAGTGCCATTTGTCTCAGCTAGCTGTCTCATTGCTGCTTTGGACTGATAACCAGATCAGCTGATGGCTCCTGCTCCTGGGCAGACAGAGTGGATGGACAGCTAGGGAGGAAGGTGGTCAATAAGCTGAGCTTCACGGACCAAGGTCCTACTTAGAGCAGATGAAAAAGGTACTCGTAATACAGGAGAGGGAGAACAGGGCATGTAGCAGGATTTGTAGGCCAGAGGACCTGTATGAGCTTTCTCATGATATGTTCCAGAAATGTGAAACTTTAATGTTTATACAGCTCTTCAATCACTTGACTTCACATTTCAATCAACTGCCTTTTTTAAACTGCTCTAATTCTATCTCTCTGAGAACGTACGGCTTTTGAATGTGGAATAGATTATTTGATCCATGAAGTTTTATGAGTAGATTCAGCTAAATGCTGATAAGTCCAAGAATAAAACCAGCTTAAAGATGGGCTGTACCATACAGTGATGATGGATAGCACAGAAATTTCATGCAGTCTGCTTCCTGAATCTCATCACCAAACACTACAACTTGCTGGCAGTGCTTTCTAAAACAGCTTGTTCCTTCACACAGAAAAGTCAGATTCTCTTCTACACTTTCTGCCAGGGAAAAAGTCATGGGATATACTGGAAAATGGCACCATTATTTAATGTTGTTTCTTTATCCCAGAACATGACTGTTGTATACAGCATCCTGTGGAACCTGCAGTGACAAACACACACAGATGTGCATCCTATCTGTCCTGTTTGCAACCTAGGATAATAGGAAAAAAACATGAATGTCTGTTTGCAAGGTCACAGTGTGTTTGTACATGACTGTCCTTCATTTTAACATTACCTCACTGTGGTTTCACAGTTCCTTTAATTCAAATCCACCTTGTATCAAGACTGCAAAGGTGCTCCTCTTCAGATGGAGGTGCCTTTCAGACTGGTGTGGCTTCTGCTGGAGATCAGTTCCCCAGTGGCATCTGTAACTGAGTGCCTGGTCATGATGAGAGGGGCTGGAAAGCACTGACGGGTGTCTCCTGCTCCTCAACACCTGGAACTAACTTTATAAACAGGAGACAATCTGACAAAGACCCAAAAGCAACCATGACATAAAGTGACTCTCTTTCAATCTACACATCTACAGATGTGCAGCATGGATAGGAGTAGCTGTGGGATTGAAAACTACTTGCAGCAAGCAGAGCAAGCCCACTGGTGTTAGTGGAAACTCAGGATTGACTCCCCAGCTCTCTTAACTCTGTCATCAATGATATCTTTTTTTACCACACATAGGAAATGCCCTAACAAACTGCAGATTCTTGGAGGAACTAAAACCAATACACAGAAAAATGCTTCCTACAGGGACAACCAGACTAAGGTCTGAGCTAATTTTGCCCTTCTGGAGAGCCTTCCTTATGCCTGGAGACAGCACTGCACAGAGGCAGAGAAATAGATCCTGTATAATGGAACTAAGCCATCAGATAGTCAGCATGGAGAATATCATGGCATTTATCACATCTTCAGAGTGGTAACAAAACAAAACTTTTTGGCATGTTGGACTGGATAGTTAAACACTGAAAAAACTCTGTTCTTTATCATCGAATACACAGTTGGGACATACGAGGAAGGATTTGGATTAATCTCGCACTATAAATGGGTTAAAATCTACCAAAGTATTTTAAGTATTTAAGAATAAATTAAACATAACATAGGAAGCTGTTTGATCTACTGGGATGGATGCAAGGCTTGTGGGCAAGCACCCAAATGAGAGACAGATGCCTAAGGAGAAGTGCAGCCCTAGCAGGTAAGCAGGACCCTTCTCAGATTTTTGGGCTAATGAAGTACTGACTGCAGAATAAAGACATTTAAAATTGATGTTTTCCTCAGGATTGACAGTAATGGGTATTTTCAGAAAACAGCACATTGAAACCACTTACACAGGTTGAGGTTTGGAAATCAAGCAGGGAGCCTGCACAGTGTGAAATACAATGGTGCAGTTTGCAGTACTGTAATTGTCTATTTATCTGCATGCCACTGAGTATCATCAGACACTCATACAGCCAGCAGCACAAGGCTGGGAAGACAATAATACAATGTCAAAACCAAGTCAAACTATGTCAGCACAAATGATATGCTGCAAACCAAAGTAAATTGAACATGAAGTCTTAAGCCAGCAAAGAAGGCAAGCTTAGAGCTCACAAAATCAAGGAGCTCTGAGGATATTCCTAATTACTATGAGAAATTACATGTTAAGAGCATATTTGCTCATCCACACTTCACCTCATGTTCAACAGGTGTGTATGGTAGGCAACCAAGGTAATCAATGCAGGCACAAAAGAGCTACCAGGGCTCCCATTTTAGTCATGATGGGTCAATGCCATCCAGGAAGACACAAATGCTACTGAAATTAATGCCTCCATCAGGATTAGCAGACTATTTGGCAGCTTCCTCAGAGATTTCAAAGCTAGGGTTGGTCCTGCTTGTTCACTGCCAGGCTCTGAGAAAGGGATGCAAATACCTGAGAAGTAGATCTGACATTCAACCTGCCAAGCCCCTGCTCCTCCACCTGCAGTGGGTGCCTGTGATGCTGCTCCTGGGATATCAGTCCTTACACAGGAACTGCTTTGCCAGACAAGTCTCCTTCTGCACAGCCACTGAAGTTGGAGTTATCAGTGTTTTCCTCTAAGCTCTGATGCAGACAGCTGGGGCACCTTCCCTTTAAAATAAATACACCTCTCATGGCTTCCATCTTGCAGAGAGAATAAATACTTTCAGCAGGGAATTTCTTGTATTTGGTTTCAGACCTCAGGGCAATATTTTTCTAAACATCTGAACTTTAGATGTTTTTGTTATTTTTCTGCTGGGAGAAAGGGACACAGAAAGACATCCTTTGAATGCTGAAAAAATATTTTTACAACCTTTTGAAAGGGAACAGGTCTGCAGCTTGAGGTAAGAAATCAAATTCTTCCTGAGAATAAAGTATATTCTTCAATTCAGTTAAAAATACCAATTAATCTTTCCTTTTTTTTACAAGAGACAGCCTCCTTTGCTGATTTCACTCACAAAACATTTGACAATACATTTTTCATACAGACATGGTTTGCTAATTGCCATGGAGAGTGATTCAGTTAGCTGAATTTATTCATGAATCTTTAAAGCATTTTTTTCTTGTAATCAATTTATTCATTGATTATCATTATATTTCTGAAATATTTTTGTTGGTTTGTTTACTCGCCACTGTACATTGGAAGTCTTCTATGGGATTTTTCTTCTTTCAGACTAAAAATAATTTTAGCTGTTTCATTGTAATTGTTTTATGAAGTTAATAAGTATTCATATTATTGTTGTTGTAGTTGTTACTGTTGTTGTTACTGAAATTGCAGCAGTTGTTGCAGTATCCTCCTGCTTTCTTTGCTTGACAAGAGAGAATTAGCTCATTGTTTTCATGCCCATGAGCAAAACCTGGGGAAAAATCCATCATTTTCATGAGAAATGTGATCAAAGTAGGGGAGAAACACAGCACGGAAAACCCTGAAACATTCACTGGGAAGTTGTGTGTGCCCTTGTTAATCTGTGTGGAAGTGCAAAAAAGTGTGGCCATGAAAGATGCCTGTTGTTACCCATCTGTTGCTTTGCTTGTTCTTCTCCACTGTTGCAAAAATTACTGTT
Source organism: Dicaeum eximium (assembly GCA_013396995.1). NCBI lineage: Eukaryota > Metazoa > Chordata > Aves > Passeriformes > Dicaeidae > Dicaeum > Dicaeum eximium. The sequence goes on along the minus strand of VWZP01008265.1, from coordinate 25,439 downwards.
TGTCCCCTGGTAATTTTTTGACTTAATGGAGGAAAACAAGTTTTTCTGTATGATGAAAATACTAATATCAAGGATGTGGAAAGTCATAAAGGGAGGAGGTTCCTAAAAAGATAAAAAAGTAAATCCAATTTCAGCATTAGACCAGCTAAGGAGTACTAAGCTGCCTAATTTTTCTTTTCTTATTAAGTCAACAGTTCTCACCATTATTGTTTTTCATTAATATTTGACTTGTGGAGTCTTATTACTCTGTAAAACTCAGTTTCTCTCATTTTAAAATTTGTTTCCCTCTGAGAGAAAGGAAAAGTAAATATCAGTTCAAAAGCAAAGGGTAATTTATTTTTTAAGTTATTACAAATTTGGTATTATAAATATAATCTTATTAGCCTAAGCAGTGTAGTGATTTTTTAGGTTCCTCAGGGCAAGGCTTAGCAGTCCCCTGAAAAAAGACATTTCTAGGAAAAGAAACTGTTTATTGGTTTGTGATTCATCAGGGTACTAATTTTCAAATGCACATAAAAATAAATCCCTAGAACTATTTAGTACTGGAGTACTTTTATAGTAAGTATTTTATTCAACAGTAGATGCAGTTATCTGTCTCTGTGCTATATCACAAGCAAGACAAATGATTATACACAACATTACTACATACTGCCATGATTTTGGCTTGGTCCCTAAAATCCCCAATCTGTTGTGTAGCTGGAAACAGAAAGCCTTGCAGCCACAGAGCTGCTTCCTCTGGGACACTTGTGTACAGGTGAAATAAGATTGTTTATATGGAGAAAAGGGAATGGGAGAGAAAGCATCAGATTTTTGCAACAAACATTCTACAGCAATGTCCTATATCACCCTGAGTCAAAGGGGACCTCTGTCTAGTAAGTGAAAAGGTTTTGGTCATGCACAGAACATTACATCTGACCAGTCACATAAGAGGCCAAGTCTATCAGACTGGAGATATGAGTACAATAGAATCACTTCTTGTATTTTTAAGCATAATAACATACTTTTATTTTCTCCCCAGCAGTTTTAAATCACATGAAACAAATTCTAGCTCCCCGATTTCCCTTTCCTCTCCCTGGAACCTCCATCCTTAGGATTATTTCCTGAGGTGCTGAGCTCCGTCATCTGGGGACAAACCTGGGAGATGCCTTTTTGTAGGTAAACACTCAAAGCTGGACACTGAAGAGGAGGAGCTGAGCCCCATTAACTCTGTTTGGTGCATCTGTTTTGGAGGAATGGACAAGTTACCCATCATTTGTAGCACAGAGCCAAGGCTTTGGTGTCGTGTCAGTGAAACCCCTGCACTGCAGACCCTTGAGATCACCTGACAATGCCCACAATGATGAGGAAATCCCCAGGGTGGATAAGAAATATAAATATATTATAAGATATATAAAACCAGAACTTAGATTTTGTTTTGGTCTTATTTGTCTCTAGCAGCTTCCTGGACATAGCAGAACAGCACCTAATGCATATTTCTCCCACTGTCTGCTAACTGTCTGAGTTTCTCCTTTAATTGCTGTGGAACAAGTAACTTTTCTTCACTTCCTCTGTTGTTTGGGGATCGAGACAATTCACGTCCAGCAAACACAAACCCAGTAATATGCATTTTGGGGCTGAAATTATGTCTTCCATGTTCTGCAGTTACTATGGTTACCATCCCACAGCATCCCTGCATGCATGGCTAAAAGAAACAGCAAAAAAAAAAAAAGTCCAGGTTATATACAAAAGAAGAGTCTGGGCCTAATAAAAAATACAAAGTATGACTTGAGGAATATAAAAGACTTATTTTCCACAATGACAAAGGAAGATGTATGTCCCCATGGTCTTGTTGATAAATTTCCCTACTTTGGCTTTAAATGCTGGAGTAAATTTTTGTCCCATCTAGAACTGGGAAGATGGATGAGACACACTCTTTCTCCAGAAAGCAGCCAGTGTCAGTGCATGCTTGGGAAGGGGAGGACAACTCATGCTTTATTCCAGTAGGAAGCTAATTACCTGGAGCCATGAGCCAGGACAGTGTTAGGGCTCCTAGTGCCAGCCTGGGCAGCCTGCCATCCTCACTGGAGTTAGGAGGACACCAGGGGTTACAATGAAAGCTGGAAGCTCAAGCCCTGCTCTGGACTGGGCACGGAGTAACAAAAGGACTTGGTGGCTACAGTGGAATTCTGTTGGAGTTGTGTGTCTCAGACCACAGATGCAACATTCAACATCAGGCCAAACCATGAGAAGTGCCTGCATCTGAGCTGTCCCCCAGAGTGAGTGCTCTCCTAGCTGTACTTCATTTACAGAGCTTACTGCCTTCTTTGGTCCTCACCATGACCAAGAACTTCAGCCAGACCCTCCCCACGCCTGTAAGGATATGGGTGCAGACAACTTCTCTGGATGCCTGACCCACATTCCCTGGAGAGATCCCTGTACAGCAGATATGTCCAGATATCTCTCCAGGATTGTACTTTATGTTGGTGGGATCAGGGACATTCCTGACTTCTTCCTCATCCTGAAACATCATGGGTGATAGCACTAGTCCTGACCAAGGAGGGAGACTTGTGGGTGATGGAAACCCAGTTCTCAAAAGACAGAAGCTGCTCTACCCCATAGGAAATGCTGGTACTTGTCAGGAGGTAACTGGAGACCAACTGGAGCAGAGAGAGTGACCAAAACCTAATTGTAAAGGTAATCTGTCTCTCTGCTTGCCAAGGCAGAGGTGACCTGAGCTCCCACCTTTTCACAAGGCCAAAGGCTTCACATCACTGTAACCAAGAGAAGGAGGGAGGAACTTTCCCTGGGAGGTGAGTGATGTGACTCTGAGCAACCCACAGGCTGACTGACCTCCAGGCAGACTGGACACCTACCCTCAAACTCTGCCCTGCAAACCCCTGCATGTTTTGAGAAACATTTACTCCTCACCTTCAGGCGAAGACATCACTGCCTGAAAGACACAACAGCTGGGACCTGAAGACAGACATTAGGATTACTATCATTTCAACAACTGAGCAACTAAATAAAAAACACCCTGCAAGTGGAAATAGGATTCTAAAAAACCCCCCAGTATTAAAAAAGTCACACACTTTCAACTTTGACACACCACATGCCCTAGAAAACACATTCAGTTAATGGTCGAGTCCATTCTTTATGTACCTAACTACTCACTCTGATGAATAACTGGCCAGAGAACTAACTCCATTGCTATGCCAGTGATATCACTGGGAAAGCAAATAAATCATCTTCAGTCAGTCATTTGGCATGGATGATTTCAGAATAAGTATAAATTTGTGAACTGCTGCAGACAGCAAAGTTACATGCACACAACAGTAAGTGTAGGAGAAAGACTGGGGCCTTCCTGAGTACCTGGAGACAGCTGGAAGCAGAACCTGCACTGTCCTGAGTCTCAGCTTTGACTATTATGACCTGTGCTGGGTTTTACTGCACACCAGCATGATGAAGGCTTCATTTCTGGTATAGCAAATAGTCTATTCAGAGCGATGATGATGTGGAATACTCCAATTTATGTGAAATCTAGATGCTAGAAAGTAATGCTCTTATTATCCTGCATCTTCTTATTTTTGCTTTTCCTATGTGAGCATGATTGTATCATAATTTTCAAAGTTTTCACCGGAAAAAAAATGCAAACTGAATTCTACAGCCTTATGATACTGAAAAAGAGCTCCTAATTATTTTATTCTATGTTGATTTGAGATTGTAGCACCAAGAAGGTCATTGCTTTTCAGGGTCACCTTCTTTTTGATCTACAAAGGTTGATTGAAAGCAGAGCAACATTTGAATGGTGAGTTGTTCCTTCGGTGTATATCTCAGAGGCAAGGTATGATTTCAGGAACAAATGACAACAAGGAAAGTCCCTGATCTTCATTAACAAATGATTGGCATGAGGTGCTGTGAAATGTGAGGGAATAAAATAGAATAAAAGTGTGAAAATGCATCCTTAATTCCCCAGCACTTCCCTGCTGTGTCCTTAGGGCATTTCAAGACCTACCTTGGAAAAGGCTTTGCATAATAATCACTGTTATGATGAGTGCAGTGTTTCACATTATATAATACATACAATTCACCTGATAAGCATTGCAAGAATTATTTGCAATTAAAGTTTTAAAATGTTCCAGGCTTTAAGATTTCTTCTTCTCTACCAAACTAACCCCATCAGTTTTCTCAGCAGCTGCTCAGTAACTCACTTGAAAGTAGGAACATTCTTTAAAATTCCCTCTAAATGACCACAGATTTGTAACAGCAATGATCCTGGCAGACCCAGGGCTATAAGCAATTCACCAGCAGAGGTTTACTGGTCATCCAAGGACTGAAGTGTAGGAGCTGAGTGAACAGGGTTTAGAAGTAATGAAACAACACCCACGTGTAAGAGAGACAGGAGATTCTGACCTATTGTAGACAAGCAAGTAGACAAGTACATGTTAGTAAAGGCAAAAGCAATCCCAACAGGATCCCAGGAGGAACATCAACGTTGTGGGACTTGGGGTACTGAGGATGCTTTGTACTCCAAGACTTAAGACACTGGCAGCAGAACCCAATAGAGCAATGGAAGGATGAGCACACCACCAGAGAAATGGATAGGGATTAAAAAGCTTTCCATATATATAATTTTAACAGTTTGAACTAGTGTTCATTGTGATCATCATAACTGGAGTAATAATAACTCTTTCATGGGCTCTTAAGACTAAGTAGACTAAATCTTGGCTTTACATCTAATGTGGGGTCCTTTTGCACCTATCAAGTCATTGAATTTAACAATGTGGAAGGAGGATTTCCAGCAACCTTTTCTGTAGCTTGGATGCAGCAAGTTGGTAGCAGTTGTCCTGAGGATGCACTGCCAGCAGAGAGAATCATGCAGCTCAACACCAGCAGAGAGAATCATGCAGCTCAACACCACAGCCACGCTTTCCTGGGGAAACCTGGCACTGCCTTCCAGGAATTCTGGCTCCCAAGCTGCAGATGGACATGGATAAGCTTGGCACCAGGGTCCTAAGACAACACATATGCATGAAGTAATAAAAGCTAAGAACCTGGTCCTTCCAAAAAGCTATGAGATACAGTTCAGGGCCACTCTCTTCCCCATCTTACTGAATTATATTTGGCTGAACTGTATTTAGAATTATTTATTTTCCATATACATTTCTCCATGAAAAATAAGTATGTCCTTGGAGTCCTAAATCAAAATACTATAGCATATTTAGTCATACAATATAGTTTTGCAACTCTACCATATACATTACTTGTTTTTTTTCTTTTTTAGCAGCATTTATTCTTCTAATTTAAAAGCTTGTAAGAAAGATTAAGTATTCACAGCAGTAAACTGTAATTCTAAAGTCATTAGGGACTAGCTATTGCTCAATACAAATGCTAATGCAGTTTAAACTTGATATAACCTTTCTAGATTTAAGAAATCAGCAAATAAAATGTTAACAAAACTTCTGGACTGTATCTAGATTTCATTTTGCATTAGTAAGCTTGCTATTACAGAATGAACAATAACCAAAATCTATTTTTCTCAAATGGTTTCTACTACAGCAAATAACAGTAAGGGAAACAAAAAAAAGTTTAAGTAAGAAATACTCATTCATATGAACTATGAATGAAAAAAACACACTGCATTCCTGAATATAAATAACAAATTAGCAGGCAAATAATGTTGAATACTCTTGAGAAATTTTGAGCTTCACATGTTTAATATGTTTACTATCATTGTTTTGTTGTGTTTATCAAGGTAGAATGACAAAAAGTACGTGTATGAAGAACAAATCCCACAGTAGAAAAATACCCTGCAGTCTGGCAAGTGAAATGTAGAGATGAGTGGAAACTTCAGGAGAGGCTGTAATGCAGCACTGCCAAGGACCATGGTTAGGGAAATCCATACACTTCCCTGTCTGCTTGTCCTACTACCAAAGCACCCACATTTCAGTGGAACTGCACATGGGAACTGTAACTTCAACCTGCCAGGAGGGAGACCAAAGTAGACCTGAGGAATGCCTTCTCCAGGGACCATTTCTTTCTCTTTCCTGTGTCAGCACCTTCCCTGGCTGGAGGACCTTGTGTGCCCATTTTGCCCCATCAGCTGCAAAGGCCATTTCAGGTGGTGATGCCAGGGAAGCATCATGGTGATGCCTCTCATGGGGATGCCTTTCACAGGGAGGCCATGCAGGAGCTCTCATCACCTTTCACAGGGAGGCCATGCAGGAGCTCTCATCACCTTTCACAGGGAGGCCATGAAGGAGCTCTCATCACCTTTCACAGGGAGGCCATGAAGGAGCTCTCATCACCTTTCACAGGGAGGCCATGCAGGAGCTAGCCAAGAGCTGAGCAGCATTTTTGCCTGAAAACAGAGCACCTCTTCCTCCAGTGCCAGCTGCAGAGGGAAGGGGTGTTATCTAGTTCAGGAAGGAGAACACTCACAGAAGGACCACATCAGGATAACACTGAAGTTCAGCACTTGATTTCTTGGTACAGCATTAAGGAGAACATTTCATTACTTCTGAAGGGAAGTTTTTGGGCATTTTAAACCCAAGTCGTCCCACATTCCATCTCCTCTGTCACAGCAGCAAACCTCCATGAGATGAAATGGAAGCTCTGGAGGTCGTGTCCCAGCAACTCCAGACTGTCACTCCCCAGTTCAGACACAAGCCCTCCACTCACCATAGCCCCTGTCTGTGGAAACACAACTGTGCTGAGGTTTAATTATGTAATTGCAGAAATAATTTTGCCTTGTTAATTGAAAATCGCTGTAGCTTTTTCTGTAAAATGAAAAAGCCTAAACTATAGAAGCAGGAACTCCAGTATATAAATTCTGATTTATACTCACACAGACTGCCTCCTCCTTGTCATATTATGAATATATCCCCGGGTATTCTGGACATTTTTTTTGCTTTGTGAACAAATACAGACTTATACGTCTGGTGTCTTTTATGACAAACTATACAGGTGTCATTCTTCCTGCAGGCCCAGAAAAAATGATCTCATTTACTTTGAGTGAGTACAAAATATGCCCACAAAACCCCCCCAAAACCTCAACCAACCACTACAGAATCAGAATACAAATCCCAAGAAATAGATGTGGTTCAGTAAAGTGAAAGGAGGTCATGAGCATCTTTCTTTGAGAGGCTGGTGTTAGACCAGAGAGAGAAGTGTGGCTCTGCAACACATAAATTATTGCAGCAGAGATGGAACGGTCAGTTCAGTGGGAGGACAGAAGTATGGAGAATGACATTACTGGATCAATAAAATCTTCCTCTACCTCCCACACAGTGCATCACCTGCAGCGCCACAGAAGCCGCCAAGATCAATTTCTTGAGTTTTGCTGAGATGTGGGAGACACGCAGAGTTTTTGCTCACCAAATCCATTAATGTAATTAACACGGCAATGCAGAAAATAAGGATAAATCCTGGAAAATCAAATTGTATCCTGTCTATATAGAATTTTGGATTAAAATATTATTAGTAAATTGACATACAGTTATTATTGCAGCAGACTCCTAGGGCTCCAGTCTGCCAGTGAAGCACTGGCTGGGGTACAATAGAAGAGAGACAAAGGGTTGTCTTCATTAGCAATTAGCTAAATATGGAGTTTGTACAACCATGGCAAATCCTTAGAGCAAAATCATTCTGCCAGTCAATACTCTATTTGCTATATGAGCAATCATGTATGAACATAATTTCTTCTGTATTTTCTTAACTCTACTGACGATGATGGTTTTTATTGTCATAAAGGGAAACTTTTTACTGCAGCACACACTGAGAGCAGGCACACTAACCATCAGGAAGAAGTCAGGATTCCCCCATGAACAAGCATTTTCCACTAAAATGTGCCATTTAATTGCACTCACAACTGTGAAAAATAGATTAGTGTGGTTTCCTTTTGTGGCATTTAGTTAGTGTAATTCTGAGACGTTTGTTTGAAAACAGTACTCCATTTCACTGCTTCTTGTTCAACAAGGATTTGATTAGCAAGAACTCTGTTGCTCTTGCAAAACTTAAAGCTGTATTTGGAATTAGGACCTTTTTTATTGGTATGCATTAAAACCTGTTATTGATCTGCTAGAGGTGCTAATGCAAGTGTCTTTTGCAATGCAAACCCAAATTAGATTCTGATCAGGTTCAGAGTGTACAATCAAGGACTACCTAGCAGCATTTTTAAATGAAATGCAGCTTGTGTTTGGCATTGCAGATCAGGTATTTGATTGAAAGTCAGGAAGAATTCCCAACAATGTAGCATCTCTCTTCCTTTGCTGGGCATCTAAAATGTATCTAGCATTCAGCTGCTGCACAATGCTGACTATTGTGTTGTACAGTCTAAAGCACTTTGACATTTAATGTATACTAAATGCTAACTAAAAAGGGGCCACTGCAGTACATTAGTTTAAAAAACATTTGCTAAAAATTTTAAACCTAACTTCTTTATAACTAAAGACTGACATGTTCATTAACATAATGCGAATGTATAAGGCATCACTTCTTCTACTGATCACATAACGAAAATAACAGCCTTCATGGAGTAGTGACAAAATAGGTGGAGATACAGTACAGTGACCATTTAAGACCTCAGATAAGCTCAGGCACCCACTATGCAAGGTGCTGAGATGGGCCTCTAAGAGATGGGCCCTGAAAAGTTTGTAATTTGTACTTGAAAAGACAGATGTAAGCCAGATGTGATACTTCTGTCATAACCCCAGTGCTGATACAAAACAGGTGTTTTCACCTAACCCAATTCTATGATTCTAGAATAACAGAATCATAGAATCATCTAGGTTGTAAAAAACCCTTAAGATCATCAACTCCAACTGTTAACCCAGCACTACCATGTCCATAACCAAACCAAGTAAACCACTCTAGGAATTCACACAGTCAACAGAGGAATGCATTTTGAGGATGCAATTCATCCAATCTCTGCTTTGCAGGAAGATCTCTTCAGTAGAAAGCATGAAATAATCTACTTCTGCCAACCTTGACTGCCTTCCCAGAGGTGCACAGCCACTGTGCCCAGGTGGGCAAGGTGAGGGGAGTACCACTGTCCATCAGCACAGGCTCACACAATGGGCAGTCACCTCAGCTGTAGGCAAAGGTCTCGTTGTGCCAGGGGACATCAAAGGGCTCACTCTGGGGTGAAAACCAGAGCTCAGAGACACTGGGACAGTGCTTGACTATGAGACAACCCTGAGGCAGCAGAGACCAGAATGCAGCTCTTCAGGACGTTCTAGGCTTCATTTAAGCTGATGGTATTTTTAATGATTCAGCTTTGCAATAGATCTACTTACAGAACAGCACAAAACCTCTTGGTTCCACACTGCAACTCTGAGAGGCAGCTGCTGCATGCAGAGATTACTGCAGCCAAACAATGGTCTCAGTGGTTTAGTCTGTTTATTCAGATTTAGATCAACTCAACCAAAAAAAAAGTCTATGTGCCATCACAGCTGAAATATAAAATCAGACAATATGTCACATGAAAACGTGGTCAAGGAAAAACTCAAGATCCAGGTCCTCTCCTCCAGAGACAGTTGATTCCTGCAGTGACATCTCCTGCATTGCAGGAGCACAGCCCCCATTTAGCAATGAGCTCACAGTAGCTCAGGATACAGTTCCTAAACAATTTCTGGTTCCTCTAGACACCTTGTGGTGCCAAACTTTGCTCAGATTTCACCATCCTTTTACAGTAAGTGGCAATTAGAAGTGTGAGTTTGTAAGTGTCATTAAACTCAGCACAGCTCTCCCCAGGCATGCTGCCTGCCCCAGAAACAGGGTGGTGTCCCAGGGGTACCAGCAGTACCAGGCAGTGACTCCTGCACTCGGCACTGGAGAGGCCACACCTCGAGCACTCTGTGCTGCTCAGGACCCTTCACTACAAGAAGGACATGAAGGTGTCCTGGAATATATCCAGGAAAGGGCAATGAAGATGGGGAAGGGTCTGGAGCACAAGTTGGATGAGTAGTGGCTGAAAGAGATGGAGATGTTCACCCTGGAGAAAAGGAGGCTCAAGGGGCACCTCATCACTGCCTGAAGGGAGATTGTGGCCAGGTGGTGGTCAGTCTCTCCTCTCAGGTAAAAGTGACAGGACAAGAGCAAATGTCTTCCAGTTACACCAGGGGAAGTTTAGGTTGGATATTAGGTAAAATTTCTTCATTGAAAAGGTTGTCAGGCATTGGCACAGGCTGCCCAGGAAAGCAGTGGAGTCACCACCCCTGGAGGTATTTAAAAGATGTGTAGATGTAGCACTTAGGGATGTGGTTTAGTGGTGGACTTGGCAGTGCTGGCTTAACAGTTGTGTTTGATGATCTTAAAGGTCCTTTCAAACCTAAAGGATTATATGATTACATGAAAATGCAAATCCACAGCTGGCACATGGCATTTCTTCCCTGTTGTCCTCTAGTGTGACGTGCAAAAGTAAAAAACCCCATGACTGTAACTGTGTCATCAGCACCAACAATGCCTCCCTGCACTAATCCCCTTTCATCATTACCTTTTCTAAATGCTCCAGGATGATGGGAAAATGAAACGACAGTGATTGTGGCAAGTCTCACAGAAAGGTCTAAGCATTAAAAGGTTTTGATTACAGTGAAATCCTTTGCCTGTATTACACAGCAGCCCCTGTGTCCAGGTGGTGACAGAGAAACGAGCTAAGGTCACACCACCCTGCCTAAGCAGTGTGAGAGGCAGCGCCGAGCCCTGCTGGAGAGGGATGCTGCATCATTCCATGTGCCAGCCTTGCTGCCAATGGAAAACACAGCATTCTGTCCAGGAGCTGAAAGAACCCATAACTAAAAGCTTGCAGTGAGGTGCCTCGTCTGTGCCCTAAGGAGCATGAGCAAGGAATGCCAGGGTCAGAATCCAAAGTGTGGGAGTGAAGCAGGGAAAGGAAAGCCCTGCATTTCCCAGCACCAGACTGCAAGGGTTTTGTTCCAAGCCTAATGAAACTATTATTTCCAAATAAAGAAATTAAGATGTACCAATTTAATTTGTTTTTTTTTTATTGACTGGAAGTTAATCATTAATCAGAAGTCAACCCGCCGATATCATTCATTATTGCACAAACACATGTGGTTTACTACATCATGCTGGAAGTACTCTACATACTTCAGATAAGGCTGAGCTCACCCTTAAGACAATGTCACTGAAGCCAGTTACTCCAGGATCGAGCTTTACCCAGGTACAGCTTTAGACCATAACTTCTGAGGACAGCATCAGTCCTTGGTAACAAATGGTGCTAACACAAGTATAGACAAAACCCTGTTTTAAGTCACTGCAGCTTTACTCTGACCTGCCTCTGAATGGAAACTGTAGTCTGCCAAAGTTTCAATATTTGAGTGTTTTCAATTGGTTGCTGCACTAATAATTTGATTGGAATAATTCTAAATAATACATATTGTGACTGAACTAATTTGGCAAGCAGCCAACAAATAATTAGGAAAAAGTTAATTATGTACTTGTCATGAAATGCACTCTATTTATGGCAAAAGATGTTGACTTTAAGTCAACATCTTCATATTTACAGTGAAATTAAAAGCTACAACAGAGTCTAAGTATTTATGTAAAGGACACATTTTCTGCAGGAGAAACCAGAAGAGGAAATTAGGTTTGCTACCACAAACCAGTGATATCTGAAAAATGATGCAAGTGAGGCCTTTGCAATGAAACCTCAGAGCAGCCCTCTGGGTTACCAGAAGATTTCCTCAAAGATTTATTCTGGGGATCAATTTGATTAAAGACTGTAACCAAAAGCAAGAGGGTGGTAATACTTTGCTGATGATACCTAGTTAGGAGGAGTTCTGTCAATTCAGAAGAGAACTGGGATTGCACACAGTAATAACCAGATGACCTTGAGGTCTGAATTAATAGAAATGGATGGAAATCAATTGTGCAAAGTGCAAGGCCATACAGCTAAGGACTAATAATGAGTATTTCTGGCATAAGCAGAGAGCTCATCATCTGGAACTGCTAAGGGACAGACACCTTGCTGTTAGACAGATGCTTCTAGATATCCAGAAGCACTGGCTGATCCCAGAGTCACTGCAAACCACCAAGAGGCAGAAATTTAAAAAAAAAATCTCCTAGAACATGCAAGAAGTATTTCCACAGAGGTGGGGAAGCATTAACAGTATTGTAAAGGAAATAGTGAGACCTCCTCCACAGTCTTGCATGTGAAAATGCAGCACTGCTTACAATGTTTAAGAAAGATGACCTGAGTGGAGCAAGAACAGAGATGGGGCATTTATGATGCTGTGGAGAATTAAGTGTTTGACTTACAAGAAGAGACTAAAAAAGTAGTTTGTTTGAGTAGCAATGGGCAGAAGAATGCTGATGATTATTCAGTATAAATACAGTGGAGGCAAGAATTTGTATCTTTATTGTCAGAGCAGAGAAAGAGCAAGGTCCAGATGAGGATACTAAGAGAAAAAAACCAGGTTTGAGTGTATTGCTTAAGAGATTGATACCAAATATATACATATTAGAAGGGTACTTCTAATCAACATATGAACTGAGCAGTGAGGACACTAAGCCAACTCCTTCTCAGACAGGTGATACAGCTGAGGAGGAAGTTCATGAATGTCCTGGGTTGACTTTATAAGGCTCATTATCCCCATTCATCTGTGTAGCTCAGAAAATAAGTTTTTGCACCTTTAACAGCTGCCAGCCACCATGGGGGCTGGAGGCCCCTTTGAGAACTTTTTGGTGCCTGAGCACCACTGTGAGGTTGAGCAGAGAGCCTCAATGTCCAGTGAGACCTTTTCTCTGTGACCTCTTGTAGATGTGATGTCTTTCCATGATGATGGTTCCATGAACAGAAGTTGTTTTGCAGGGTGTTTTTTTCCGGAAGGAGCAGAAGCCCCATCTTTCTGATAAAGAAATTAGTTGAATTTAGCCTTTTTGTCCAGTGTACTAATTTCTTTTCTACACTAAATGCAGTGAATTAGCTGGTTCTACCTGACACACACATGACATAAATGGACCAAAATACCACTAACTTGTCTATAGAAAGAATTATTTAGCTCTTCTTTCTGGAATTATTTGTAACAATTACATCCCATAGCAGAGAGTATGCAAGCATTTTAGGATTGGCAAAACTTTAGCTTAGATCATCAGCTTTTATCCTAACTTCACAGCCCTGAAAATCCTCCACTGTTTGCAGCTAGGGACGATCCCACAGAGACAAGTAGCTTTGACTGAAGTTTTCCAGACTTGATACCAGAAAAGTGTACCTTCTAGACTATTATTATTATTACTTATATAGAGCATGGTTCTTTCAGACATGGTTATATAAACCAACTTTTCAACTTTAACTTCAATAAATATCAGATATATGTCTTCCTGTCCATATTGCCACTAGAATGAGAACTGAAATAGCATAATATGTGATAAATCATCAAATAAAAAAAAATGGAGCAACATCTTGTGTTGTTACAAGTGGTGCTATACAGTACAATTTACAAGGTAATAGGCCTATTCATCACCAGCACATCATTCATTCCAGTTTCTCTGCTCAGATGATGCAGAGTAGGAATTTTGATGGTCTATTTGTTCTTGCTTTGATTAAGAATAAAACATGGCTTGAAAATAAGAAACTTTTCCTGCTGTTTCACATCTCTGAAATACCATCCTTGTGTTACCAGCACGGATCAAAAGTACTAAATATGCTGATCACAACATCATGAAATCAAAGGTTGCATCCCAGTTCCATCTTTTCTAAATTCATTGTATCAAATTGGGATAAGGATCAAACAGACATCCATTGCATTTCTAAACCTGTCTGCTTTGGCCCCATGATAGTGCAGGAGTTGACTGAGGACTCTGTGAACCTGCTCCTGCTGTGGCCTGATCATCCCAGCTGACCCTAGAGAGGTCTCTTAGGCTGAAGAACACAACATGCTGAAATAGTGCATCAACCTACCTTGTCCTCCATGTCTTGCTGACTACATCTACACAGAACCTGCTCTGCTCTGCTTTTCACCAAGTGGGGATGAAGATCGTGAGGCACTTAGATATTATGGAAAGGAAACTATTAAAAAATCAAATCTTTTAGCAATAACTTTGAGTGCAGTGGCAAATGTGTACCCTGCTCTGTGACATTATGTGTTGGCTTCTGCATGACTCTCACTGGGAGGAAATGCTCTTGCCTTCAGAGTGCTCCCACAGAGGTTTTGCTCACATCTCTTTCTAATTCTTCCAGAGGCCCCATTTAACTCAAATGTCCAAGATAGCTGAGACTGAAGGAATTCCACATGAGGACAACAACCTTCAGACAACAGTCATGTTAATTAAGGTCTTGTTTAATTGCTTTTGTGCCAGCAGTAGATGAATTAAAGGCACTGAGGTACACGAGTGTAAGATGCTCTTTGCCTGGGCTGACACAAAAACACGTTGTATATTCAGCTACAGACAACTGTCAGCAGGTATGGGGACTGAAATCCTGCTGGGCCCCACGCTGCTCACCTTTCCCCATGAGCCAACATTGCACAGCTCCATGCTAACCTGCTGACTACCCACCCTGCTTTTTTTTGGGCCCATCATTGCTGCATTTCCAGTCTTCTCAGGGTTTCCTAAATAATGAAATACCAGAAGCATTGTAATGCTCCCCTGCTATCATGGTGATACATTTGTAGGCTTCTTTGGCTTGGTCACTAAACCACTGGTACAAGTCAAAATGTCTGTGCTGGCTGAAGAAGGCCGGAAATGTTTGTGGCCAGAGCAGGTGTCCTGCTGTGGGACTTAGGACTGCAGCACAATCACCAGACTGCACAGCATCCAATGCATAATTCTGTCCTGAAATAGCATTTGAAATTTTCATTTCATGGTCTGTGGCATTTCAGGTTTTTCTTTCTACTTTAAATATGCTCATTTCACAAAGTACAAAAGCAAACTTCCTTTCATAATCCTGTATCTCGCAAACTCTCACTGCAACTTGAGAACCAGGCCAAATCTTTTCTCCCATGAACTGCCATCTACAACATTTTAAGGGGCAATGTGAGCTTTTCCCCCCCGTCTGCTTTTCTTAGAAGTTTCTCAGAGAAATCCTGTACATCTGACACCTCCCTCCAGGTAGTCTGACCTTTGTTCTCTTAAAACAATAAACAATTTTCCTCTTGTAAAAGAAATGCCACTGCCACACTCCAGGCTGGAAGAAGTCATTCTGGTCATCCTGATTCCATTCAGGGACATGCAAAAACCCCTGCTGATGCTGCTTTAAAGGGGCCCACGTTGCACAGATCTCCTTCCAAATCCTTTCCAGCTCACTGACAAACATTCATTAAAACTGGCATATACAATTGTCAGTGGGAATCCATTATTTTAAAGTGATTTTTCAGAGCAATTTGTACTCTTCCAGTACAGTGACTACAAGACAAGAGATGCTTCATATGTTGTAGTTCCTGCTATGGCACGATGTCCCCAAAGCTGTGAGACAGAGCAGTTGCTGTAAATCATTGTTACTTCCAGCACTCATCCTGCAGCAGGCAGCTGATGGCAGTGCTGTCACAGGATGTAAACAGGGACAGAATGAGATGCTGTGGCTGTGTCCATGCTCCCCAGCTGGCAGGAGGAGAGGCACCCACGTGTCCATGCTCCTCTGAAGGAGGGAGAGGCACCCACAGGTCTTGGCTTTGCTTCAGGCAGGGATTGGCATTTGCCAGCAAGAAGCAAGAGGACTGAAGATGGAAGGAGTGTAGCACAGTCAGGCAGTGCTGTGAGCCCTGGGGCAGGCAGCAGGAGCACTGCACTGTGCAAACAGGGTGTCCTGGTGAGGACATGGCACTTGCAGTGGCACCCTCCAACGACCTGATGTCCCTCAGGCACCTCATTTTCCACTCGCTATCAGGAGTCATCTGAAGGCACAAACTAGTCAGACAACAGCAAATCAACATCATACTCTGTTGTGACAAGAAATCTCAGTCCACTAAATAACCCTCATTTTTCAAATTATATGCCCAAATAAGTGTTTATTTGATGAATGCGTTTATTTGATGAATGCTGCAGAAGAGCATTTTGCCCTATCAACTAAATAGTAGTACTTGTTTACAAACCAGCCTAATTATAGAGCCATGATATTTACTGTTCTATGAGTTTGTCAGTGCTGCTGCAATGTTAAAAGTCAGAATTTGGACACAAATCACTGCTAATCTTAGTCAAAGATAAATTTTATTAGATCTCTTGTATAGGTGGAGACACACCTATATATACTCAGAACTGTTTCAGTGGAACACAGGAAGGAGAACCGTGAGAGGATGGACTGATAATTATTTCCCCTTAATTAGGATCTGATCTTCTGTACATTAGAGGCAAGAAAACAAGCCCAGATACACACACTGCTATTCATTCAGTAATTCTAAATGACATGGAATTAAAAGCAAAGTGGTGAATCCTTCACTCAGTATGCTCACACAACTCCCATTAACGATAATGGTTATTTTGCTGTGACCAGCACATGCTTTGAATGTTTCATTTTCATCACAGTTTTCTATTCAATTAGATTTATTGGCAGCAGCACTTAAACACTAAGAAGGAGGAAGGTGAACTAGAGGTTAAAAAAATACTAATTGCCTATGCAATGTATTCCAGAACTGCAACATCTGCTTCAGGGATCCCCTGGCTGGTGAGGTAAAAGAAGTAAATTTATTCTTTGCATTTCATCCATGGTTTGTGGTTGTTTTTGTGCCTGCCTGTGCTGGCTCACACACAAGGAGAGGAATCAGTCCCCTGTGCCATGCTCTCATCCACACAAAATGTGACACTGAGGTGCACTGCTCCTTGTTTGCAGGACTCTCATGAAGTGGAGCTGGTGTGCAGTGCCACCAGCCCCAGGAAGTCTGAGGACTCTGGTCATGAAGCTGTGACTCTTCCTCCCTTTCTCCTCCAACTCACAACCTCCTCCAGTGCAGCCATGGGGAACACGTGCAGCCTCTGACCTGCAATGGCAACTACAAAGTGAAGAGAGCTTCTTAACAAATCTTTCCATGCCTTTTGGTGGTTGAGTCACCACAATCAGGTAAAACATGATAGAAAGATGCCCATCTGGGGGCTCTAAATGCTACAATCTCTCCTAATAAAATCAAAGGCAGCTTTTCAAGGTCTGGCCTGCAAGAAAGTATTTTTCTGCTTTCCACAGAAGGTGGTAAGAAAACAAAATTTATTATTTATTTATCATTTAATGTTACAATGTATTAATTTTATTAGATATCTTGGTAAATATATGAGGGCTCCTGAACAAGACTTGCTTGGAGAATGCTACAAGCCCAATTTCCACACCAGTGAATGTAAGGACCCCAGAATCCTTGCTCTGACTTCATTTGTAGGAGCAGGCACTTATGTAAATTAATGCAAGCAATCCCTGCTTGGCTTGTGGACCTGGAGGTTGCTGTCAGATCCCACTTTCTGCCTGTGGAATTCTGCCCTCCATGAGCCATCCACCACCCAAACACAGCAAATGCTGCCAAAGAAGGGATATCTTATACTCCCATCAGCACAAAGCATGAGCACACAGGTGTTTGTAGGAGATAAAAGAGAAGGGGAAGATGGAAACTACCCAGGGTTATTAAATTATCATCAGTCTTCCAGGTATCTCTGGCCAATTCCTTCAAGTCCTATCATTTACACAGGTAACTTCATCAGATTCGTTTGCAGTAACAAGTCAGTAAAATGGACTGGATTTGGTTCCAGAGAGAATTTGATCAAGCCAAATAAACCACTCTCATAGGCAATGAAGACAATTCAGTCAGAAACTGGTTTCCTTTTCTTACAACAGCAATCTATCTCTCTATAAAATGTAATATACTCTCTACATTTCCCTGCAACTAACTGAAAATGTAGGTTTTGTAAACATTTGATAGGAGTACATGATCACACCAGCCTGAGTCAGCAGAAACATTTGGTAGGGCATATCTGATAAGAAATTAGATGGGTGAATTATGCAGAAGACTTTCTATACAAATCTTTCATACTTTCTGTAAATTTTGATAACTTGACAAATAATTTCAAAGCCAAGAAGTTTCCTTCTGCTTCTGAATATTTATGGAGTGGAAGAAATACTTGTTTGACACCAATGGGAATCAGGATACAAACACAGCAGCATCTTTTCCTTTAGCCCTGGGCAAACTCTAGATGTGCAAGACTGACTCCTCCAGCTGTGCCAGCCTGTGAGCCAGAGGATGGGGGATACAGGAAGAGTGTTAGAAATCCAAACCAAAAGCAGATTTCTAAAGCTGTTGGATTGGAATTGTAACAGTATTTTGCACAAATACTGACTTCACTTGAGATGCAAAGAAAAATGCTGTGTTCAGATACAGCTATAGTGAACCTGAGAGTTCTCAGCACATTTTACTTTATGAATACAAAATTTGCACATTTTGTGCTGTGCTCAAAGAAATGTCAAGTAGGTAACCCAAACCCCCAAATGACATAAGCAGTAAATCTAGTTTAAAGAGCAGTGAGTATAATAACAAACTTTACAGGATTCCAATGTCATTGCAGTGATCAGCCATAGCAAAATGCTATCTAGGCATTACCTCTACCTCTGAATTTCAGAACTGAAAGTTAACTATTATGGGCAACAATATCTAATACCAGGCTGGTATGAAGCCCATTAAGATATACCATCTGTGCAAACGTCTGTCCCTAAACACATTTTATTTATAAGATAAAAAATAGGCGTGATATGAGAAAACCTAAGAAATAATAAGGAATTAAAACTTGCATAGGAATGAACACTTATAATTAAAGTATCTAAAAATACACACACATGAATGTTTAGTACAAGGAAAAGCACAATGATCTTGCACTGTAAAACAGCCTCCTCGTGATAAAACCTCTTTTCCAAGCAAGAAGGATTCCTCAATGTCATGGTTAAGCCACAGTTGCTGCAAGTGAATGGCAGCGATACAGGTCAGGAAGCAGCAATAAGATCTCCTACCACAAAGAGAACACCACATCCTGATGCAAAGACAAGACTTTCAATATGTGATTTTGATTTGAGAGCATTTTTCCCCTCTAACTTTGACCGACTGTTTGCTCACACACCAGCTAACACAGCTGAGGTGATGTTCAAGGGGAGCACAGCAGACTGTGTACATCAACTGTGAGGTCAAGACCAAGGACTGAAGTTTCAGAATGTCTTTTCAGTAAGGATACTATAAATGAAGGCTTTAAAACTCTGAGACTAAAAACTAGCACCCTTTTGCTGTTTTTTAAAGCTCAATATCTTCACTGCTGGTATGGATTCAATAATGACTATTTTCAACTGTGAGTGCCAGAGCATTGCAATGCCCTTATTGCATAGATTATAATTGATCTATTAATTAACACTATTGTGCTCCAATGCTTTGGCTGAGTAATTTTTTTTTTCTCCTGGGAGACCTGCAGACTTTTGTGGATGAGGGTGGCATGATGAATCCCCATGTACAACATTGCTTAGCTGGCTGTTGCACAAGAAGAAAACTGCTATCAGCTAAGGAAAAATACAAGCAAATATGCAACATGAGGGCAGCACCTTCCTCCAGCTCAAACATCCTATAACTGCATGAGAGTTCAGGCATTAAGAAAATACTGCATTAACTGCAGCAGTGGGTATTGTAAAAGCTGGAGGAGTCTAGATAGCCAATTTTCTTTCCACCACCTGTTTCCTGACTGCCTGGTAGCCCCAGTGAAGCACTGGGTTGCCAGTCCCTCTGTGCAGGTGTCCTCTGGCAGCAATAGAGGTGTCCCCACAGGCATTTAAAATGGACTTGGGTAGCTATTTTATTGATATTTAGTTTCCTTTGGAAACTAATCAAGACCAAGCATAGCATGATAAAAGAAGCAAAGGGAAATGATGGACTCACAGGGTTTGCTTCTGCATGTCCTCCCCAGCAGCACACCAGGGTTTGCTCTCCCGTTGGGTGGATTCAGGCACCAACTCACAGGTGGAAACATTACACCAAAGAGTCTGAAAAAAATCTTCAATCTCCTACCTGTGCTCGCTCCAGGCTCACCTTTGTGCCGTGTCTGCAGGCTTGAGGTGGCTGCAGTCCTGCCTCTGCCAGAGAGCCCTGCTCACACCCTCCCGCTGCTCAGGGCACTCTGGCCAGGAGAGGCAGAAGGGAAGGAAGTGGGATCTCTCTTTGAGGATACTGGGTGTGTAAATCTGCATCTATAAATAATGAATAACTGCAGCTGCATTTTTTACTCATGTTGGAGAAAAAGAAGAGTTTCTAATTTGGAGCGAGACATTGTTATTTTCAAAATTGAATATATATAAGCAAGGAATTCAAGTGAAGAATCTTTGGCAGAAAACTTCATCAATTTTCTAATTTGTTTATGTTTTTGATGACTGACTGAGAAAAAAATATTGATTGACAGGTCCAGAGATAAGTGTAAAAATGCTCAGAAAGTAGTAACTTACAAATGCTACTTTCATGTAACATTTTCCCACTTATCAAGTTTCTCACATTTCCAAATGGATGAGGTAATCTTAAAATCCTCTGGAACCAGAAAATTGTTTTCCACATAAGCCACATACTATCTTTCAACCTGCTTGCAATGTGCCCTGATTGCTAATGTCCTGTAAGCAAAAATGCTACATATTCTCCTTGTAATTTTTTTCATCATTTTAAATTAACTTCTCCACGTGCCATCAAGAATTTTAAGAGGTCCTTGTGCCATTGGCACTGTTGCTCATACGTGAGGACATAAACTTTCAGACAACTGGAAAAATCTCCTGTTGTACCAGTATTTTCAGCAGGTAACAGAGGCAGCTCAGGTAATTAAAGCTTGTGAGCCTGACTGATCGTAGAGAAAATGATGAAATGGCTGAGAGGGACTTGATTAATAAGGAAATAAGGATGGCTAATATAATTACTGACAATCAACACAGGCTCATAGCAAGCAGATTTTGTCAAACTAATTTGATTTTTTATGGGGCTTCAAGTTGCTAAAAGTAACAATGATGGCACAATAGACTTCTAAAAGCTGCTTTAGATGGTGCTTACAGTGTGATGTTTTGATTAACCTGAATGATATAAAAATCAACATGACATACATTAAAAGTATTAAAGTGTGAGTTATTGTTCATTCTTTAGAAAATTATTCTTGAACATGTGTTTCCAGTGGGATCCTAAAGCTATTCTTAGCCCTACTCTTCCTTATGTTTTATCACTGGCATGCAAGAAAACAGAAAATCATTACTAATAACGTTGGCAGATGGGATAAAGATTAGAGGAGTGGCTGAATAATGAGACAGAGCCTGCAGTGCAGGGGGGATTGGATTGCTTTGGGACCAGCTAACACAGACTCCAGCAGACAGAGACCACGCTGATAAGAGCACGAGCAAATCTGAAAAGGACTGGGGGAAACCATGGGGTTTTCAGCTGCACATGCATTTGGGTAAGGTATTCTGCAAAATGAATGAATACAGTTCTTTAATGTGGAAATACTGAATGGGATGTGAAATACTGTGTCCAGCTTTGATGCCCACAGTTCAACACAGATATTCAGTAGTCAAAGAGTTCAGAAAAAAAAAAAGAATCATGAAAGAGTTGGAAAACACAGCTCATGAGAAAAATGTCAGGGTGTTCAAGAGATTTAAGAACAAAAAGTCTCTGCTCACAGTCCAAGACACAGTGTCAAACACAGACTGGATTTAGAGGGTTCTTCAGTCTGGCAAACAGACCAAGAACAGGAAACTGAATCAGGAGCATCCGTTCAGACATATGGTGTAAACTCTCTATAGGAAGGATGATTTACCACTGGAACATCTTTCCAGTTCTTTGACAAATGCCACATCACTAGACACTAAACACTTCAGGATTTTTCTCTGAAAGATATGTCCTATTTCAACCTAAAGTCATTTGAGTAAAACGTGGCCTGTGCTATTTGGGGGTTTAGATTACCTGATTCTGGTGTGTTCTTGGAATCTGAAAACTGCTGTTCTACAAATATGTCTACTTATCAGGCAAAAATGCAGCAGTAATGAAATGTTCCTTGGAAAAAAGTTCTCTCTTTTCCTGTCCCCCTCGTCCTGGTAAAGTTTCTTTTTTTTTCCAGTTGAAAATCCTTTTCAACTAACATTCTTCTTTTTTATCCAGTCCCCAAATTTGAAGTTGTCAATTGTAGACCAATGATCATGAATCCCAGTGTCCAAAAGATCACTAAGGACAAGTGCTGCAAAATTCACAGAGAGAGAGAAAACTAATATAAAAAGGATGCTGTAGACAAGAGACCTCAGTTCAATCCCTGCTCCTAGGCTATTTGAAAAAAAGACTCCTCAACAAGGCTGGATATGCTGATAACTGCCCATTTTAAAGCTTCAAACTATTACAAGGCTTGGCTGGGATTTATATTGATAATATAGGGATGAAATGCTTTTCACCAATGTTCTTTCTCCTGGCCTATGCATTTGTGCATGTGTACATTTATAGCAAACCTCCACTTTAAAGGATCTTTAGCAGATAAAATAATCACCTGAAAACACTGTATCACTAAAAAAAATCAGTGAACTGGAAAAACAAAAATCACTAAAATTTGCAACATAACCTGCAGAAATTGAACAGAATAACAGATGGCACACAGTATTCTTTCTCCAATTAATGGCTAAAGAGAAATAGCTTACTTGAGGGAAAATGACACTTTCCATTTAAACTCAGGGTATTTTAAGGCAACAATTTAGGGGAAATTCCAGCAAGCAATCAGCAGCTGTTATGACCCTTAATATTTCAGGACTTGATCTTCACAGGGGCTAAACCCTGGCCTTTCTCTCAGGATGACGTCTTTATTTTATGCTAAGTCTTGTTCCTTGCACCCATTAAAGTCACTCCAAGCCCAAAAGCATGAGATAAAAAGGTGGTGAGCAGAGATATAAATAATATGTTCACTGCAGAATAAATTCATATCTAAATTACAGGCCAAGGGGAAAAAAACAGCTTCTGCAGAAGGCTCATCACATTCACTGCTTTCCCTTTCATATATATTTCCCTACCTTCATTCCCAGACTATTTACTGCTTAATAACTCATTCAAGGTCTTGCTTGAATGCTTTGATGCTTCTCGATTGAATAGATTTTCTTTGGAACATTCTCCCTGAGCTGTATGCATTGCATTTGCTATGAAATATATTTTGACCAATGCATTATCTTAAAAAAAAACCCTAACCAAACTCACACAATTTTCAACTAAGTTTTTTACGACCATCCCTGAATTTAGCATATCAAAATTTGGCAAAATGGTCATTGTGGGCATGAAAAAATTCCTATTAAGGTATCTCTAATACATTTTTATTTATTCCACTGAGTTGAATTTTACATGCAGGCTTCTAGATGTTCCTTACTTTGCATGAGTGAAAACATTCTAAAACCATCCAGCAGAATTGAGCAGCCCCCATGCAAACAAATTTCCCAGTTAAAAAAATTAAGACTTTGATATTTGGAGTGACAGTAAGATCACTCTAAGCTTGGTAATGATTTATTTGTGACATCCTCACTGGTATCTTTGTCTCATCAAGCCTAACTCCTGTGATTAAGGTTTTGTTTCTACTGTTAGCAATGCAAGGAGATTTTATCCACCTTAATTATTCTTAAAGATTTTCAGTTTCACAACATTGAACTTCTGAACATTCAATGGCTGTTTATTTTGTTTCTGATCTATTTCTCAAAGACACTTGAAAGTGCATTTTTCTAAAGATATTTTTCTCTTTAATTTTTCAAACCCTTCTGGATGGTGTAAATATTTTTCTTCCATATTGATTTTTGCCCTTTTTTCCTTCAAAAAATGCTAATTATTTCACTAATGTTAACTGGATCTGACTCATTTATGTTCGATTAGCCATTTGAACACATAAATTGCTATTATACTCCAATTACCTTGCCCACCAACATTATTAATGCAAGCAAAACTACACAAAAATATTAGTTAAATTGCTGTTTTAATTAAAAGTAACAGTTTCTGTTGAATCCTTTATTCTGCTGTATTCCCCTATGAACTATAATGCTAATTATCTCAAAGTATAAACAAGAAGTTCAGGCTTGCAAAGCCAAGCACTCCACAGATAGGAAATGCCAAAACTAAGATAGGCACAGATGCCAAATTTGAGCATCACAGCACCATTTTAACACAAATAATGGCAGTCATTAAACATAATGATATGTTAAATATCCAGCAAGATTAGAATATATTCAGCAGCAGTCCTGCATTTAGCTGTACAGATTAGGATGCTTTCGAGTACCCTGTATAAAAAGAGTAATTAATCTCACCTGAATTTGCTCTTTGCAGTGCTGCCTCTGAAGCCCACAGAGACTTGTTCCACCTGCTCAGGGCTGGTGAGCTCAACTCTTCCCCTGGGATGCAAGCCAGGGAGAAGTCCAGCACCCTCTGTTCCCACAGAGACAATTCATGTAGGGATTCCCACAGGGATTGATGTACCTCAGTGCATTATAAATGCAGTCTTTAAAGAGTAAAAGCAAGGGTTTGTGTTTCCTTCTCCAGAAGCTTCAGAGAGAGATGATCAACAGATATACAGAGCAGGTTTTACTAAGCCAAGTACAGGCTTAAGCATTGTACCATGCCAATTGGAAAAGAACAAACTGCACTGAGGTAGACAGAATTTGTCTGAGGATTTATTGCTTTTTGTGCCTGTGGCCAATCTTGTATGCAGAAGAAACTACTAGGAGAAGGTGCTCACACCACCCTTCATGGCTGAGCACCAGCAACCAAGCTGATGGTCTTAGCAGGGCTCCAACAGGTGCAGTAAGGAGCACAGTCAGAGAGCCTGAAGGAGTGAGCTGAGAATTGTCTTGGTTTTGGACAGATTGGGGAAGAAAACTTCTTTTAGAAAACAAACCTCTTCCCCCCCCTTCCCCCAGCCCCGGGGTTGGGAAGGAAAATCTCGGAGGAAAGTGGAAAAAACTTGTTTATTTTACAAACAACACTTTTTAACATAGAAAGGAAAAAAAAAATAGTTTTAGATGTTATTTAGGCAGTTGTTGTGAAGGAAGGGTACTTAGCTTTTTTTTGCAGACTCACGTCTTAGAGTAGGTCTTGAGTCGGTTTAATTTTTTAGAGACAGGGAAGAAAGAAAGGGAGAGAGAGAGAGAGAGGCGGTAAAGCAGCTAGCAAAAAAAAAGTAAGTAAGAAGTAAGTAAAGTTGAGGCAGTTAAAGCTGAAGAAGCAAGCAAGCAGCCGCCCCCCAAAGCGAAAGTAAGGTTAGTTCTGGCAGCGTCCCGCCGAGAGAGCGAGAGATGGGGGGGGGGGCGGGGGACCCCGCCGCTCTAGACAAAATAAATTTCAAAGAACGATTGGGATACGAGGCACTGTTAGCTTAGGACAGAATAAACCAAGGGGGTGTGTGAGCCAGGATGAGCACTGTGAGCAGTGTGAGAAGGGTGAGCAGTGAGGGTACTGTAAAGAATGTGAGCAGTGTGAGCTGTGTGAGGAATGTGAGCAGTGTGAGCAGAGCAGTGAGCAGAGTGAGCAGAGTGA
>VWZP01008264.1:77472-96224 GCA_013396995.1 Dicaeum eximium | reverse complement strand
CGCCCTGGAGAACCGCCCTGCACCTGCATTCCCTGCTCCCTGCACAAACCCCCTGCAGCCTGCACAATTCTTCCCTGCAGAAACACCCTGCAGCCTGCATTCCCTCCTGCTCCCCCCTGCCCGCTGCCACAGATGAAAGGAGGGGCTCAAACTGTTGCTCAGTTGTGCAAACATGCTGAGTGTAAAAGAAAACAATCGAATTATTCCGTGGTGAGGCACCAGCAAGTGCTTTAGATCCAATGTGTGTCTATTTGTCACCTTTGTTTTGGTTTTGGAAAGGATTTTGAAGGCTAAAATTGACTTTTTGACTCATCCCTTGATGCTATCAGCCCTTCCGGATTTAGTTGACATAGGGTGAGTTGGTGAGGTTGAGCAGGATTGGATTCTGAGGAGGAGAAGCTTGTCAGAGGTTCGTGTTCCCAAAAATCTGTGAGGGAGAGGAACAGGGCTGTCTTTGGGTTTGGCCAGCCAGGGTGAGGAGCTGCCAGACCCTGGAGTGTTGACCTTGGTCTTTGAAAAACAAACTGTGGAAAGGCAGAGTTGAAGTCACTTAAAAAAAAAAAAAAAAAAATTCCACCTCGTTGGGTTGGGTTTGTGTCCTCTGGGGAATAACTGCAGGGACTGCAGAGCTCTCCACCTTGTCCATCCTGCAGAGCCTGGTGCTCACCTTCCTCTCCTGCCCTGGGAATGCATTTGGGAGGTGTGGGGTGGCTCTCTACAGCCATCCCTGGGAGCAGGGCAGGCCTGCAGTGGTCTCACTCCTGAACCTGTGTGCTGCTTCCAGGGGCTGTTTGAAGTCCTGATAAAGGTGTCTGGGAACAAGGAGTGCTTCTGTCTTCATTTTCAGGATTATGTTGTGTATTTACATCGGAGGGATTTTTCTGAGTGAAGCAGGAGAGGACGTGGCTGTGGAATGAACAAAACGCTCAGCTCTGGGTGAGAACACAAATCCAGGTGCTCTCCTGGGGGAAACCCACCTGGTGTGACCCCAGCAGCTCCTGGCTGCAGGTGTGTCCTGCAGGAGGGAGGCTTTGTTCTGACCAGCACCTCGGCCTGTAGACCCTTTCTCTGAGGCTGAGGGGGACTCTAAGCTCCAGCCCAGCAAGCTGTCTCCATTTCCCTGCTCCCCACACCCTCACATGGCAGCAGCACCACCTCACCCCGCCCTGGTGGGGTATCACGCCTGAAGTCTGGCTTTGCAAGGCACAGGGCACAAAGACTTGCTCAGGCCTCCTCCAGGCAGCCGCTTTTAATTGCAAATGGTGATTTTGAAAGGGGGGCAGGGAGAGCCCTTGCTCCAGGCTAGAGAGCAAGAGATTGAAAGCTCGCTGCGGTGGTCATCGGAGGTGAAGAATAAGTCATAAATGATCCAAGGGCAAAGGCCAAATATAGACTGATGGCTGCTTTGTTCCTGCAGCCTTGGGAAGGACCTTGGTGCTGCACTGTGCTGGAGGTGCCCTGGCCTTAACCCTTCCCTGCTCAGCCCCACGCAGAGGGTTCCAGCAGTGGATGCTCTGTGCTGGTGGCTGGGTGCTGGCCTTCAGCCAGGCTGCTGGGTCCTGAACCTCCAGCTGGAAACCAAAACCTGCTGAGAATTTCTGGGGGGGACAAGGAAAATGGGAAGCTCTGTCTTTTGCTGCTTAAGAAAGTGTGTGGGGTTGTGGTTCTGAAAATCCTATGAATATATGCTTCAAAATATCCTGTGGGAAGTAACTTTGTCCTTTTCCCAGGCAAGTTCGTGTATTTACCTTGGTTTATCCACTCTAAAATGAGCACCATAGAGTTAGGACCAAACCTCCTGGTAAATTCCTCGGAAGCTCCAATTCCTGCACTAAAGGCTTTTCTGTGGTGTGAGTGTTGGGTGGCCACAAGTCCCCAAGGTGACATGGTCTTGCCAGGATTCCCTTGTCACCTGGTGGGTCACATTCATTCCCTTATTCAGCTTCTCATCTTCCCTCTTCCTTTTCTCAGCCCCTCCTCACACCAGGGTACAGCGCAGACATTCCCAAAAATCCTGCATGCAAGCTTTAAAGCCACAAGCTGCTTGAGCTGTATGAAGCCAGGACTGGCAAAGACCAGACATTCCCACCTGGTGACGTGGAAAAGTTGGACAGGGCTGGTCACCTCCTTTCACCACCATCCATCCATCCATCCATCCATCCATCCATCCATCCATCCATCCATCCAGTGCCTCAGTTTATCCTTCTCCTCCATTTTGTAGTTGATAAAAGTTCTCCAGCACCTGGATTTGTGCATTCCTGCAGTGGGAATGTGCAGGGCTGAGAAGGAGCAGATTTTACAGCCTGAGAGAGAAAGAATCCAATTCCTTGCAGGTGCTAAAATTCATTTTACTGTACGTGTGTTTGAGACTCCTCTCTGCTGGGAATTAAGTTAATTCTTATCTGCATGGGGTTTTTGCTGTGGCAATTCCACTGTGGGTTATTTTGTACAAATTTCAACCCATTGATTTTTTTTTTTCCTGGACCCAAATTATCTCGGCATCAGCTTCACCCAAGTTTAATGGAGATAAACTAGGGAAAGGGAATGCTTTAGCCCATTATCCTCCAGGAGACGCACTGGCTGGATTTTCTCAGTTCCTTGCCGGGCAGACCAGGGGCTGGCTTCTTGCATGTTTAAAATAATTCTGATAAACGAAGCCCTTCCTGCTGGGGCACATTTCCTTCCCTCCCGCGCCTCGCGCTGCCGGGATTCTCGCGGAATCGGGAAAAAACAAAGGCACACCTCAGCCGTGCCGGCAGTCCTGAGCCCGGCATGCATTATCCCTGAAATCCAAGGGGGATCGGCAGCGGGGATGTTTAAGCGCAGGCTGTGATCCTCAGGTGTGACACCGGCCCCGCCGCAATGAGATGCACAGTCATGCTCTCTCCCAGACGCGGGGTTAAAGATTTGCTTGGGGCCAGTCAATAGCACGCACTGAGTATCTTCCTCAAGAATGTGTCTGCTCTTTTCCTGCCTCCAAGTAGCAGCACTTGAGTCTCAGTCCCCTACTTGAATCACTGCACTATCTCCACTTCATCAGAAACCAGAGTTGAGTCTTTGATGATTGTTGTGACTCACGGTGTCACAGAACTACTTACCCTGTGATTTCAACTTTAATCACTGATCCACTATCTATAGAGCTGCCTGTGGAACAGTTCAAATTGTAATTATAGGAAGCTCATCTGCTGCAAGCCACAAAGCAGGCTTTACCATATGCCTTTAAAGGTGAACTGATGTCACGATGAAATAACTGTGTTTTGCTGCAGATTGATACCACTGGCTGGGAAGTTAACATACAGCATGAAAGCTGTGACATTTTGCAAGCCCTGCTATCGCTCCCTAAGTCGTGTTAACCTAACATTCCCTGTTGTTTTACAAGGGATCTGCGGGTAACTGGGAAGTGTCCTCGGCTGCCTGAGGGTGGGGAGGGGACGTGGTGCTGGGGGAAGGAGTTGAGGGGGGTGATGGAGCTGTGCAGGGCTACCCGAGTAACACAGGCTAAAGAACACGGGGGTGTGTTTGTCCTTTACCCCTGACCCGACCTTAACAATAATTTTGATCTCTTTTTCCCCACTTTGAACGGTATTTCCTGATTTTCTTTTCTGCTGCTGTGTCTATCTCAGGAACCTTTTCCTAGGGGCTGTTTCCTGTCCCCCGTTGCCCCAGTTCTAAAAGCCCTGGCAAAGCTCTGCCCTGTGCTCGCTCTTTCTCAATTTACTCATGAGAATATTCATGGTCTGTACAGCTCAGTTGTCATACTGGTAGGACACACAGGGCAGGACGCAGGTGCAGGGAAGTGACATGCCCAAAATCTTAATCAAAGTCCACACAAGGGTTTCTGCAGCACCTTACTCCTCAGAAACCCAGGAGAGAATTCCAAAAGCCAGAGCAAAATCACCTTACTCTGAACCTGTGCCACAGGAAGCATTATTTGTTTCTCAACAGCGAGGTGGGAGCTGCAAGGCACAGGGCAGCAGAGAGCCCTCTTTTCCCAGGCTCTGTGAGGGAGCTGGGAATGGTCTCCCAGGCTTTTTCCAGTTTTTCCAGCTGTGCACAGAGTTCAGGCTGAGACCCTCCTTGTTCCTTGTGCCTGCAGCCCCCAGTGAGAAGAGGAGCAAAGTGGAGGTGGCAAAGAGTTTGCTGTGAAAGTCTTTCAGAACCCTTCAAGAGGAGTGAGCGGTACTGAGCTGTCAGGGATGTGGTAGAGATGGCTGCACCTCTCATTCTTTGTTCACCTCCTCCTTCTTCCCAGATGTGGCTGCATTTCAGCAGTGACACATTTCAAGAGAGTTTTGGGAGCTGGAAGAATTTCTGTAAGCCCAGCCCAACCATCTCTCAGTTGCCTGTTCCCTAATTAAACTTTTGCCATGAAGCACGGAAATGGGATCTGCAAGTCCAAAGTTGGCAACTCCTCCTGACTCCTCCAGCTCTCTGCCTCTGCTGCTCTTTTCTCCTGCAACTGGCCACATAAAGATAAGTAAGGGAGATGGTTTTATTGCAAGCAGCTGGGGAAAATCACGTTGCTTCAGTTTCCATAAAATAGCCGAGCCTCAGCTTTTTTATCCTGCCCATTCGCACATCCACTATAAAAGGGACATCAGTTATAAACATTTCCTGTTTGTGCATACACTCTTCCAGTGCTTATGATGTATAGACTGACAAAAGGCTTAATGCTTTGAATATATAAAACACAAGGCCTGTGCAATGGAGGGTGACAGTTGCCCTTTAATGTTCTGCTTTTTAAAGATCAGGGTAGAGTTCAGAAAGCATAGTCATGAGGTTTAATGATTTAATGGGGACGACTGGGGAGCAAAAATAGTTACTACACCCTGGGGAAAAGTGGTTCCTCATACATATTACTTTAGCCTAATGGCCTATGAATGCTTCCTCTGTGGCATAGGAGGGTGTCACGGTACATAGACTCTATAATACTGAATGGGTTGATTAAATGCATATTAAACAATACTAAATTGGAAAAAAAAAAAAAAGGCGCCACCAACTGTATTTATTCTGTTCTTAGAAAATGTTGTTACTCATTCAATTTCATTTGTGATATTATTATAATTTTCCCCCCATTTCCTGCTCGTGGCAGAGTGAGGGAGCCAAGTGTAAACACCCTTGATGGATCGGCGGTGGCCGAGCTCTCGCCTCGTGCTGGGTGGGGATGGGGATGGGGACAGGGGCTGGGGATGGGGACAGGGGCTGGGCAGCTGGTGGTGGCTGCAGGTGGCACCTCCTCAAAGTGCCAGACAAAGCCTTTCTCTGGAAATGGCCTTTTCCTTTGCTCCAGGCCAGGGCAGCTCCTGCTCTGCGCTTTGTGCCCGCGCTCGCTGTCCCCTCCCGGGCTGAGAGCTCTGTGTGCGTTCTGTGCCAGGGTCACCCCAAAAACGCTGCCTCGGTCACCAAACCCGAGTCACACTTGACTCCAGGAGTGGAATTGTTCATTCTCCTGGCACAGAGGGCAGCCCTGGTTCCGTGGTGCTCTCAGGCTTTGTTTGTGCTGCCAGCCCTGAGCTGGCTCTGGTGTGCCCTGTCCCCACGGTCACCTGGTGACAGTGCACACCCTGCTTCACGGGAGCTGCCTCACAGAGGCAGCAAGGGCAAACAAGCCCTTCCTAGGCAGTTTCTGAGCAGATGTAAACACTCCCTGCACCAGCACCTCCCACTGTGTTTTTAGGACAAAAAGAGGAAAAAAGGACGTGAGCGTTTGCTGTTGTTAATTCCTCCCTGTTCTGGACATCTGCAAATTCACCACTTCTGGGCAGGCTGTTTTTCTTGTCACAACCTGGTAATATCCTATGAACTGCTAGAGATTATAGCAAGTCTTATTAAGTCTGATATTTTTGGAAGTCACCGGACAGTTCTGCCCAGGTATTTCTACACCCCAGAACTGTCTCCTGTAGGATCTGTGTTAATTATCACCTGTATTTCATCTCTGACATGTATATTCCCTCCCAAATCTTGTTGCCTTGATGAATGAAGAATCTTCTTTTCTACAGCCCTTCCACCAACGTGCATTTGCTCTTTTCTTTTTCCTTTTTACTGCTTCAATCAGTTGCTTTATTCTGCACTTTGTAGTTTCAAACACAATTTACAGTTTGCCACACTGCAGAACTCGCTGGAGCACTGAGCAACCCCAAATTAAAGGGAGAGGAAAAATTGCCTTTGTAATAAGAATGGCAGTGGGGTTGCAACCAGCAGAAATAATAATTTGTGTGGAGGAAAAGCAGCAGTGGGGAGGTGTGAGTGGAGGTTGTGTGTGTCATCTGGGGCTGGGGGGTTTGTGGGACTCTTAGGGGCACCTTCTCCTCCTCTGTGGCTGAAGTCCTGCTGGTCTGACGAGAGCAGCGATCAAATATTTGCTCACATCCCCTCTGTGAACTGTCCAATGTGCTCTGGGAGCAGGGGAATATCAGAGCAAGGGTATTTGGGGGAATTTAATGGGTTTGAAATGGCAGTGTCGTAGGTTGTGGCTCCAGTGATGGCTCTCAGGTGTCCACGCCTCTTTCAGGCCTGGTGCTAGAGGTTTGTGTTGGATCTCTTTATTTGGAGATAAAATTTAAGCATAGAATTTTAAACACAGAGTTTTAAGCATAGAATCCCAGACTGGATTGGCTTGGAAGGGACCAAAGATTATTTTCTTTCAAACCCTGCCATGGGCAGGGACACCTCCCAAAAAAATTTAAAAAGCGTTTTCCTTTCCTTTCCATGGCTGGAAGCTTCTGTTGTGCAGACTCCTGAGCTCTCTCTCTGGTGATATTCCTGTGTTTTGGGCACCTGGCCGGGCTGAGGGAGGATCCTGAGGCAAGAGCCTCCTTTACTGCCCTTGAAATTCCCTCCAACATAAACCTGATCCCAGCAGCCAAGGAAAGGGCCTTCTCTCCCCCTCCCACCAATTTATTATTGATGGAAACATTTTATAAATAAACATCTCTAGGTAACATATTCCATAAAATATCTAATTATAGATTATTGGATTGAACATTTCTTGCTTCAATTAAGTGATAGTTTTTTCCCCTCAGGAAGCCAGCTCGATGCTCTTTCTGGGGAAATTATGTGTATTTATTCTATGTTCTGTAGGCAGTGTCTTTTTATGTTGTTAATAAATAAACTACAGTGCAGGGCTTTACCCTAAGCAAAACTAATGGAGGTCAGGCTTTGGTTTGTTGGTTTTTTTTTAAATTTTATTTTCCTGATCAGGTCTCTCCTGTCTGGTGGTCTGCAGTCTTGGCAGAGTGAACTTTGTAAGGAAGGAAATGAAGGGAAAAGGGAATGAAGAAAAATGCAAAACGGCTTGGAGAGCTGCATTCTTGTACCTCCCCCAGAGCAGATGCCTTTAGATATTAAAAATTACTGAGGAAAAAAAGCTGAAAGCCGAGGATTCAGCACTGGTGTTGAATTTCAGCCCCATTCATCCTCTGGGCAGCTGTTGGGGGCTGTAGATCTGAGAGTTTGATTTGCACCACGGCCAAGTTGGCAACATTTTCTCAAAAACTTGCCTTTAGTTGTGGGTCTGAAGCCGCCCCCACAAAGTGTCTGGGTTTAAATGCAGGCTCAGGCTTTGGGCCATCTCTCCCAGGTCCAGAGAAGCCCAGAGGAGCTGGGGGTGTGGCTTTGGTGTTTCCTGCAGGAGAAGATATTCCTGTAGAATATCAGATATTCACCCCTGCAGGGACTGTCCTGAGCTGTCCCATGAGGATCATCCAAGTCCAAATCCTGAGTTCCAGAGCAGGTCTGTGGCAGAGCATGGAAAACTAGGGGAGGTCACTGAGCACGTGGTACCTACCAGCCACTCAGTCTGTCCTGGAATAATTTAGGGTGGAAAAGACCTTTTCTGTCAAATTCAGCCACTAACCCAGCACTGCTCCCAAGTCCCATCTTTTAAACCTCTCCAGGGATGGGGACACCACACCCCAGGGCAGCCTGGGCCAGTAACCCTTCCAGTGGAGACATTTCCCATCCTTCTGTGGGGAAGCTGAGCTGTCTGCAGGGACTTGGGATGTGCAGGCTGAGCTTGTAGGCTCCTCCTGGATTTGCCTGGAGCCCTTGAGATGGGCCAGCCTGGGATTTACCCTTAGGCCACCTTCAGAGCAGAGCAGTGGAGGTGTGAGAATGGCTCTGAGCCCTTCTGCACCCTCATCCCGAGCAGAAGGGGAAAAACCCCAATCAGGGATCTGCTCCCTCCTCTGGCTCCCTCACCTGCCATTTTAAACAAATGCAAATTAAAACCCTCCATCGGGTTGGTTCATTCCCTTCCTTCATGTAACTGATGTTATTGGATTTTTATGCAGCACATTACACCCTGAGCCATGTCTTCTACTATTTTGCTTTCAAATTGTATCTCCTGCCATTTGTGTCACATTTAAAATGCTAACAGTATAGAATGTCATTTACAGAATCGGGGCGTTTGCTGCGGAAAATTAATTTGACTTATTCCTTCTGCCTGTTCCTATCTCCAGGCCAATATTATGCTACTCATTCTACAAGAGTAATACTTAATGAATAGGACTATTAATAATGTCAAGGTCCATGGGGGTCTTATGGGTAACGGATAGGCGTAGACTGTGAGGGGGCAGTCACCTGACTTCAGTTAATGTTCCATGAAAATATCAGGCACTGCAATGTAATTATGGAGCAGAGGATAGTAAAAGAGGCAGGGAACTTGGAGTTTCTAAAATATTTTTTTTCAAATTAGTCAGTGCTTTTTCGATAATTTACCTGGAACCTCCCTCAGACCAGGCTGTGAAATCTGTTTAAAGTTCCAAAGGGGGAAAAAGCCCAGCAGCTGGGTACCTAATTCATAAAGAGGGAATAAGGCAGAGGAGTCTGCAGTGCTAGGCAGGAATTGTGAGTGTTTGGTGGGATGTGTCAGTGTGTGATTCCTGTTTGCAGGAAACACGAATGAGAGGAAAGGGGCTTTGCCTGTGGTTTGAGAATTTTTTTTCACCTGTACATGTCTGGCATTTAAAAATAATTAAAAACTATTGGAGAAAACACAACATTAACATTTATAATGGAAAAGAATTATGAGCAGAAGAAAGCAAGCTCCTCTTCCTGCTATTTGTAGTGCTGCTAGCTGTGAAAATCCCAGGTGGGATGGGATGTCTGGAAGCACAGCCTGCCATGGATGGATGTGGCAGGGCAGCGCTCGTTCTTCTCCCTGCTGTAAAATTCAGCCCTGATTTCCAAAGAGCAGGTGAAAGGCTGTGAAAAGGGTTGGTGTTGTGCAGCAAAATCACCTTGAGTGCACTGTCATCCTTTCCCAAGAGGTTAAATGTTTCCAGAGGCTGCCTGGGGGCTGAAATGGTATTGGAAAAACAGAGGTGGAGAGAAAGCAGCAGGAGATGAGGCTGGCAGAGATGTGGGGTTGTGTTTCCCATGCCTGGTGCCCCAGGAGCTCCTCACACCTGGCCCAGGAGACCTCTCCCACCTCTCTCCAGAAGCCACCCTGAGGAGATGCTGTCCCTGGTTGTGGCACCTGCAGCTCTCCACACCTCGTGGCTCCTCACACCTAGCCCAGGAGCTGAGCTCCTCACACCTGGCCCAGGAGACCTCTCCCACCTCTCTCCAGAAGCCACCCTGAGGAGATGCTGTCCCTGGTTGTGGCACCTGCAGCTCTCCACACCTCGTGGCACGGAGAGCTCATCTCGGCGTTTTTGACCCCAAGATGTTTCCCTGTCCCTGGGCTGATGGAACTGCTGCCAGCACACTCATGGAGCAGGAGCTGAGCCTTGGCCCAGCTGAGAGCAGCACACTGGGCTCCCCCTTGCTTCCTCCTACTCCTCTTCCTCGCCTTGCTGCTATTTTTTCCCCTCCAAGAAGCTTTATTCATTCCTGAGCGTGCCTTAATCCCGGCAGCATTAGGCAGCCCCAGCGAGGCTCTGTGCCTCACTAATTCCCACATTAGCCCACCTGCTGGCACCTCCCGAACGGAGCCCATCCTGCCCCAGCTCGCCATGAATAAACATGAAAGAGATAAATGAGGCAGCTCCGCAGCCCGAATTCCCGAGCCAGGGATCCCAAAGGCAGCCCCGCCGTGCTCCAGGTGCTCCCAGGTGGGGTGGTGCTGGGATCCAGGGCACAGAGAATGTCTCTCTGCCTGTTTTTAAAAATCCTGACCCTCAGCAGAACACTGCTTTTAACCTTTGTCCCTGGGAAGAATTGCCAAAACTTTGGGATGAGTTAGAGCACACAGGATTTTAATATGTAGGTAGTAGTAGTGTATCACAGAGTGTAGAAATTAGGGGTTTAGGATTTTAATATGAGAGTGAATAGGACACAAGATGGAGGATTTGGGGTGTTGTCCCTTCTTCCTTCTTGTCCCTTTTCAATTCCATTTTCTGTAGTACTGGTGGCAGAAAATTATTGCTTAGTGTGAGTAGTAGTGTGGAAGTTACGTGCCTAGATTAGTAGGAGATATTGGTAGAAAAGTAGAAACAAAGTACATGTTAAAACATAATTGGGTTCAATATCTTTAAAAGACCTTGATTTTGGGTGCTCAGGGTCCATTTTGTGCCTCACTTCTCACATGCTGAGTCTGGTGTGCAGATGGTGAGTGGAACTTAAGAACAAACAAACGCCTGAAGACCAAGAGAAAGAGAGTCCTGCACGTTCTTCACCCCTGAAAAAGAACTCAGCAGTGTAGCCCCCTCCAAAGGGCCCAGGGGTTGGGCTCCCATCCTTGTTGGGACCAAACAACCCGACAGGGTGCAGCTCCTCGGGGCTGCTTTGGGGCTGTTTGTGGGTGCAGAGCCTGGGCTCCCCTGCCCAGCACCCAGAGCCCCGACTGGAGTCGCAGTGGCACAGCCACGCTCGGATGGGCAAAGGGAACGCGTTCTCCTAAAGCTTTTGGGAGATCCTGCGGGGCAAAGGCAGCTCAGCATCTCCCAGAACCTGCTCCAGGTCTCCCCTCTTCCACTCTGCCCAACATTTAGGGCGTGAGGGACCAGCTCAGCTGAAGGAAGGACCTGGAGAGGGATGGGGCAAAAAATTGTAACTGCTTCTTCCTTTCTTTTTTTCCACCCCCCCGTTAAACTTCCTTCAGTCAGAAAACTTAATGTGGGACCAAATATTGAAGTCATTTTAGTGGTTCTTTTCAGGACATTGATGGTTTTAGTGTTGATTTATTGAAAAAACAAACAAACAAACAAAAAAAAACCTAACCTACAAAACAAACAAATGAAGCCCAAACGAAACTTGCCAAATATTGACTGAAAATTGAAATGAAATTTGCTTTGAAACTTTCCTGTGGTTGAAAGGGCTCATTTTTGTGGTACAGCTCTGGGAGGAAGGGAACTGTCTCTGAGTGAAGAATTGGGTGTGCAGGGATTTCTCTTAAACCTGCTCTGCTTTATTAGACAAGCCAGCTGATTTCTCTAAGGTTTCCCCTGACTCTGGATGACTGATGAGTGTAACAAGCCCCGTGTGTGCATTCTGCAGGGGCATCCCTGCTGCTTTACCTGTTCCACTTGGAAATGGGCGCCCAGGTGTGGAATAAAGGCTGGTGTGAGGTGTTGGGAGCAGCCAGCCAGGCTGTGGAGGTGAAAGCTCTAAATCCCTGGATCACAGAAGCTCAGGGGCCACATCCACAAACCAGCACAGCTCCTTTTCCTTCGACCCCCATCTTCTCCTGCCACTCTCTGATTTCTCCTCTTGCCTCAGATTTACAGCTACCTTGTCCAAATATATTACAGGAAATAAAGGATAAAATGCTTTAAAATCCTACCTTCCCAAGCCAGGGAACAGGCTTGGGTGAAAATAAACGAGCTGGTTTGTTATATTGCTCAGCCTCTGTCACGTGAAGGTGAGGCCACTTTTTTTATTATTATTATTTTTTACTGCTGCCCATTTGCCTTCATTATAATTTATTTGTTAATCCATGCTCCAGCTCATGAATTTTGCATTTGGGGAGGGAAAGGGGAGGGGGATTCAAAGCACCAAAAAAAGATGCTGGCCCACTTAAAGTTGAAGGACACAGTTGGAGGGCAGGGCTGCCTCCCTGGCCTTCCATCATCCTTTTAAAAAGGCAAATATGCAGTCAGCAAAAAGAGAAAAAGCGGGGGGGAAAAAAGCCTAAAGTCTTCCCAATTAATAATTACTCTGATGGCCTCAGTGGGATTCAGAACCTCACAGGTCAGAGAGGACAAATTCCAACCCCCTTTTCCTGAGCTCTTCTCCTCAGGTGAGCTGATGGCTTCGCTGCTGTGCTTCCATGTCCCCCATGCCAAGTTTCCTTCCTTCCTTTTCAGTTTTTTTTTTTTTTTTATGAGGCATCCTGAGTGTAAAAAATATGGCCTGCCTTTATGGTGCTCCAGCACGAATGAAGCTATAAAATTATGAACAGTTTTTATGATGGCTATTCAGGGGATGCTTTTATATTGATGGTGCACATGCTGTATCTATCTTTTTTTCCCCCTTCCCTTTTTTGCATCCCTCCTTTTCCCTGGAAAAAGTGGCAGGATATGTGTGGAGGGGGAAAGCTCAGGTGGGGGGGAGGCTGTGTAACTATTTTTCATGCATTTAATATATTAATTATCCAGTAAATGCTCCCTGGGCTGTGCTTGGGATGCCGAAGAATGACAGCTTTTCAGCGAAGCTCCAAAGGCAGCCCATCAGCCCTCAGTGTATTATGTGGGAGAGGTCAGGGTGGGGTTAATGTAACTTTTTATTTGCTGATTTTTCATAGATGGGAGCAAAGCTGGTAAGGGGAAAAAGAGAGAGAGAGAGGCTGGAAAGAAGGTGCAAAAAAGAGCAGAGATGATGGCGAGTGTGGTACGGCCCCTCCTGCCTCCCAGCCCCTCCAGAGGTTGGGTGTGCAAAGCAGGGGGATGCTCACAGCCTTCTTGGGATGCTCCTTCTCCTGGGGCTTCTCTGCAGGAAAGGGGACAAAATTCTGCCAGGGGAAAGTCTGGGACAGAGGCAACAACAATGAGAAATCCCACGTGCAGTGACTAAACTCAAAATGGATCATCTGTCCCTGCTGAAAAAGAGAGAGATCCAGGCGAAAAAAAACCCCAAAACCCCCAAAAAACCAAAAAAACCCCACCCCAAACCAAACCAAACCAAACCAAACCAAACCAAACCAAGCCAAACCAAACCAAACCAAACCAAACCAAACCAAACCAAACCAAACCAAACCAAACCAAACCAAACCAAACCAAACCAAACCAAACCAAAAAAACCAAAAAAACCCCAACCAAACCACAAAAAAACCCCACAAAAACGAAGCAGGAGGAAATTTTGGCTGCTCAGGGGTTCTTAAAGCCAAAGGTGAATCTGAAGTGGCTGCCAGGGGATCCTGTACTGCTGGATTTCTGCCTCTGAGAGGGAGATGGTCTCAGCTCCAGTGGTACCTGCAGGGACCTGGAGCCCTCTGAGGACAATTGCTCCTTGTGCCCTCCCCTCCCCTCCTGCCCTGAGGTCTGGGGCAGTCCTGCTCTAACAGCTGCCTGGATCCAGTATTGATCCCAGAGGTAATAGGGGTTTAATTCTCATTTAAGAGGCCTGTAAATGATCTCAGGAAAGACATTAAAAAAAAAAAAAAATCCTATCTCAACCAAGGTGCACAAGCTAAAGAAATTTGAAACCATTTAAATCTTTTAGAAATTCTCTAGCAAAGTCTGCTGTGTCTGTGTAACTTCAGCATCTGCCCTGTCAGGCAGAGGTAGCTGCACACTCAGTGTGTTGTTCCTTTATTCCAGCTAATAAAAACAATCCTAGTGTTGCATATATTTGGGTTAAAAGTATATTTTGTGCCTGCAGTACCCATTTGAACGAGGGATGTGGAGGAAGGGAGTTTTCTTGTGTGTGCATTTACCCAGCGCTGCTCCCATTACATTTGAATTGAGTACAATACATCCCAGTGAGTGTAATTACCACAGCTTTGTTCTTCTGGCTTTGCCATATTTTAACGCTCCAAACAATCCTAAACGAGTGGGATTGGGTTGTGTTGTGTTCTTTGGGAAGCTGGGCTGGTCTCCATCACCCTCCTCTCCTCGTAGTTTTGGGTTTTGGGGGCCCACAAAGAAGAGGTGGTTGTCAGTCACATCCACTGCAGCAACTTCTGGCTGTGTCACCAAGACAGGGATTTATTTTTCATAAATGGCTTTACTGGGAGCCTTTCCTAGTGGCCTGCAGCCTCCCAGGCAAGGTTTATGGTTCAAGAGTGGATTATTGTAACCTTTCTCCAATGAGCTGCTGATGTAAAATGGGCCTGAACCAAATGTCCAAATATCAAAGCTTTTTCCTGAGTTATGGAAGGGCTGGAATTCTAAGGCAAAAAGTCTCACTAATGGATTTTGCTGTGGAGGAGGAGGATGGAGATGGAGATGGAGATGGAGATGGAGATGGAGATGGAGATGGAGATGGAGATGGAGATGAGATGGAGATGGAGATGGAGATGGAGATGGGGATGGGGATGGAGATGGAGATGGAGATGGAGATGATGGAGGGATGTAGAGCAGAAATGATGTGGGACAAAGGGTGTGAAAAATCAGCGGCTGGAGCCCGTGACCCAAAGTGCTCTGAACCTGCTGGAAATTCCCTCTTGGCCTGGACACCAGTGTCAGCACCTTGCAGAGGGAGCTGTCAGCCTTTCCCCTGGGATGTCTTCTCTGCACACAGGGCTTGCACACCGTGCTCAGCTCCCATGGGTCTCCCAGCTCCATCCCAAGGCCCTTCCTGCCTGGAATTTGGCTGGATCCCCTCCTTCGGCAGGGACAGCCCAGGGAGAGGTGCTGCTCTAATAACCACAGCTCAGGATGCTCCCAGCTCGCTTCCTCCCACAATCTGCAGGAGAAATTACATTCTGTATTATGTTTTTTCATGTTAATATTTCACATTTCAGAAATGTAAAATAAACAGAGCAGCGGTTGGCAGGTAATACAGGGCACACATAGAAACTTCAATAGGAACCTACAAAAAATTACAGTAACAGTGTGAACTTCTCTTGCTTGGCAGAAATTGTTTCTGTCAATATTTTTAATTTCAGCTCCTGGAAGTGCAGCCTGACTGGGATGGAGAGCTGATTAGCAAACTGATATTCTTACTCTGCAGCCAGATATCTGAGCACAGAAATCCTGGTGGAGCTTTCTGCATGTTTTCTCTGGGAAAACTTCTGCACATTTTAGAGTCACCTTGCTGACCAATTTATTTACCAGCTAAGAAATGTGTTTAGAAAATCGTGCTTTATTGCAAAATAATGGTATCTAGGAAATAAAGTAAAAGATAAAAAGCTGGATCTTCAAACTGCCAGAGGTCTCTCCCTTTATTTTATCTTGAGGTCTCTGTCCCCTCTGAACCCTCCAAAAGCTTGCTGTGGGAAGCCCTTACATGTTTTACTGAGTCGAGTATAAACAGAACAGTTTAAAAATCTATTTCACAAAATGATGCCTTTACTATTTACAGGCTGATGTCAGTGCTAAAACCCTGAAATGGACTGGAACCATAACCGAGGCCGAGTGACCTTTCCCCGTTCTGCTTCAGTAACTGCATCCACAGGGAAGAGCAACTGAAACATCAGAGCTCAGCTTTGTTCCTCAGAGCTCTGGACATTTCGTGCAGGTGCAGAAATGGGAAGCGACAGGACATGCCCCTGATTTTGGTTATTTTCTTTGCCTCCGGCTATTGTTTCCTTCCAGCAATTCCATGTGGCAGGAAATCTGTTTGCTCTCCGTCCATCCGTGCCAAAACCATCCTGAGCTGGGATCCAAATCCTCCTTGCTTCTCCAAACAAAGATCTATGCCACTGCCAAGCTCAGCAAGGTCGGCGGTGCAGCAGCACCAGGAGCTGAGCAAGGATTTATGTTCCCAGCACAGGGAAGGGAAATCGGGGCAGGCTGGGAGCAGCTTCCACCCTGGGCTGTGCAGCAGCTCCACAGGAGACTCCAGGTGTTGTGGTGTCTCCTCCTGTGGCTGTGATGGGAGGGCTGGGAGCTCACCAGCTCCAACTCCAGCTCCAGGTGCTGCACAGGTATCAGTAAAACTCCTGGGAACGTTGCAGGGCTAGAGAGATCTGGGTATAAAACGCTCTTCATGGAGAGGGGAGGGCGAGGAGCTGCCTGGTGTGTTGGATTTAGGCTCTGGCAATGGCCCCATGGCTGTCTCAGGTGTCTGTGCCACCTTTCCCCATCTCCACCAACCATGAAACCAGGGATGGGGTGCACTGACTGCTTTGGATTTATTCAGGTGCTTTGGCTGAAGGCAAACCGGGTTTGGGTGGCAGCTGCACCTTCACCCCTCCGTGTCTGCCTGAGATCACCCAAAACAGATCAGCTGAAACAGCAGGGAGACACAGAGCAGGTCCCCTCTGCCTTATCTCAGCATTTTGACTCATTGTAGGATGAGCCTAGGGGGGAACTGAAACCCCTGGAAAGGGGAACCCTCTTGGGGCAGTCCATGGGGAGCTGGCTCCCTGTTGGGGGTGGAGGAGGCAGCTCTGGGGTGTCACAGCTGCCCTGGAGCAGCTGACAGCCACCACCACCTCAGAGGAGTGCTGGACCGAGAGCTCTGACCTCATAAAACTGGATTGGAAATGCAGGCATGATTAACTTGCCACAGATTTATGTGGAATTAGTATGTGTTTCAACACTGGGGTTATAAATACAGGTTGCCCTCATCTAACCAGCCGGGCTTTACATAATTTCAGAAGGGCCCTCACAATGGCAGCTTTAAAATGACAAAGGAGGGAAGGAAGAGCTGAACGTGGCAGGTGCAGAATTAACTGCACCCCAAATCCTGCAGGAGGCTGAGGGGAGGGTGGGAGGGTGTCAGTGCTGAGCACACCCTGCTCCCCACGGTGCAGCTCACCTGCAGGGGCTGAAACCAGGCTGGGCACCTCTGGAGAAGCTGTGGCTTCACACCTGGAAGTGCCCAAGGCCAGGCTGGACAGGGCTTGGAGCAACCTGGGACAGTGGAAGGTGTCCCTGCCCATGGCAGGGGTTGGACTCAGGGACCTTGCAGGTCCCTTCCACCCCAAACCGCTCCATGATTCTGCAAATCGCTGCTGAGGGCTGTGAGCTGCAGAGGAAGGTGCTGCAAGGGGAGGCTCTGGTCTCTTCACAGTCTGGCTCACAGGCCAGCACTGCTTTCCTTTTCCAAGTAACCCTCAGCCCTAGAAGAATCATCCTTGGCATCCCCACACGACAGGTTGCCTCTCCGCAGAAGCTCGGTCTTGTGCTGTGCTCAGGGGATGGTCCAAGAGCTGCCTTAGCTCTGCCTTGTGCTGCCCCGTGCCAGGACAGACCTGCTCAGCCAGGAGCAGAGGGTCAGAGCCGAGGGGAGTGGTGTTGCTGCTCTCAGGAGTGCTCACAGGGACGTGGGCACCCAGGAGGTTTTCTCTGTTTTCCTCCCTTTCTTTCAGGTGGTGATTTTTAGAGCTTCTGAATCTCCCAGTAGCTCATGTTTTAGGGCGAGTGCCAACCACCCAGACGAGCTGTGGATGAAGGATCTATTTTTGCTTTAGCATATTTTTAACCTCTTCTCTTTGTTGTTCCAAATGTATTCACGCCAGATTTAAAAACAAACCAGCCCCACGAGGCGCCCGGTGAGACTTTTCCATTTGTTAACACCCGAAAGAAGCCTGCTGTGATCAGGGACCCTCTTGTTCTCCTGGGATGAGTTACCTGGGGAGCTGGGCAGGGACATGGCTGTCACCTGGCCCCACCTGTGCTGCCCTCCCAGAGGAGCCCTGATCTCCCCTGGGCCAGGCTGCTCTCTGCCCCTCCTGGGGAGGGAGGCCAGTACATCCCCCCAGCTGAAGGACCTGCAAGAAACATCATTTAAAATTCTAATTGCTACAATACAGAACTTTCTAACCTGTTCACAATTTGTGGCAGAGCAGACTCGGCTGTGGAGTGTTGATTTTGCTCTTTCACAGCACCCTGAGCTGCAAGAAACCTGCACATGGGTCTGGGGATGTCTTTATAAACTGTTATTTTTTTCTTGAGCACTCAAAATACATTTTTCTGGTATAATATCCATGTATCTATCACATAGCACATGTAGAGCTTTCTTCAGTGTGTATGTTGGTGTATGAACAGCTGTGTAACTGTAAATATAAATAACTGTGAATATCCTAGGCCTTGATTGTCTCCGATGTGTCACAGCATGAGCAGTGCAATTTGACTCTGTTAGGATATCTGC
Source organism: Dicaeum eximium (assembly GCA_013396995.1). Classification (NCBI taxonomy): domain Eukaryota; kingdom Metazoa; phylum Chordata; class Aves; order Passeriformes; family Dicaeidae; genus Dicaeum; species Dicaeum eximium. The sequence goes on along the minus strand of VWZP01008264.1, from coordinate 78,083 downwards.
TGGTGAAATTGCCATTAGGGATGGAGCGTGGGTTTAATTTTTTTTCGTTGTTTACCTTCCCTAGGCTGTGAGTCAGTTATGTAAGCACAGATGCCACCGGGATTTCTGCGTGTTCCTTGTTCAAACCCCAGCAAACACCGGCATCGCCCCCGCCAGCGCCTGGAGCTGCAGCTCCTGAAGGTAGGTGAGGGGAGGAGAGGAGTGGTCACTAAAATCCAGACTATTACTGAAAATAATCAGGAGCACTTGGCAACCCTGCTCCTGCATATTCGCCAAGTGCTCGGTGATTCAGCCCCTCTCCATTTTCAGGCCAGCGCGGCCGTCACTCTGAATTATTTTCAGCGAGCACTTCTATATCTCATGTCAGCTCCCAGTTCGAACCCATCACCGAGTGTCGAGGCTGCGACGTGCCGCCCATGCCGATGAGCAGCCCCCCTCCCCTGCTTTGCTATTAACCTTTCCTTTTACCAGAGTTACCCCTTTGTCCTGCTGCAGTTTGCAGTGCCTGATAGAAGCAGCTGCCTGTGGCCAAACGAACATCACATTTACATTTTCTTTCTTGAACCGAGGAGTGAGACGCGCAATTGCAGTAAATGATCTCCCCTTTCTCT